>JAGFMF010011443.1:3352433-3436490 GCA_019455555.1 Galemys pyrenaicus
GTGTGTTTCAGTCAGTCTGCCTGTTCTGCTCCCCACTCTGTCTCTGGTGAATCCTCTCACCTCCCTGGACTCTGACCTGTACCCCAGCTCTTATATGCATAAATAAATCTTTAAAAAAAAAAACAGTGAATCTACATTTACATTTTTTTTAAAAAAGAAAATTTTAAATACCTATGGCACGCCAAGAGCTATTTCAGGTACTGAGGCTGCAACAGGCATGAACAAAATAAAACTGACCAGTGATTGAAACAAAACCCCTGCTCTCATGTAGCTATTTTTTTTAAGATTTACTTTTATTTATTTTTGCATAAAAGAAATTGGGTGTAAGCCAGAGGTAAAGGGGGTGAGAGGATTCACCAGAGACAGAGTGGGGAGCAGAACAGGTGGATCTACTGAAATACACTGCTGCTGGGGAGCAGCGAGTGAGGTAGGAGAGGTCTGCTGCACCACGTTGGGTTCCTGACCCTGATCAAACTCGTGCTACAGCTTGACAGTGCTGAGACTAGAACCCCTGTGCCACCAGGGAGGCCCCACATGGAGCTTATTTTCTAAAGCGAAAGTGATGTATGGCATGTATGCAACCATTACTGTTTTGTTCAAACGTTGTAATATTATTTGTCTTATGTTAGGGGCACAGTCATTCTCAGATACAGAGACCGAATCTCATCCAAAAGACATGCTTATTCACTGAATCATTCACCATAATCTACCAGTCTTCTGGGGTCTGAAAAATCCCTTGGCTGGAAATAGGAAATGGTTGGGAGGCACAGAGAGAAAATGAACTAAGCCACCAGGGGAACAGAGCTGTCTAGACATTAGCTCTTGTGTGGGGGTGTTCGAGGGCTGGGAACAGGAACATATGCAAAGTGTCTGCAACTTGTTCAGCCTGAGAACAGCCTCAGATCATGCCAACCCAGCTCTTGAGTGCACTAGTATAGAATGATGAAGAAATCAGACTTCTTACACTAATTTCTAAAAAAAAAAAATTGTGTTGACGTTCACCATACACATAGAAAAGCACATAAATCCCAAGTGTAGCCCTCAATGAACCTGTACTCATGTACTTAGCACCCACATCAAAGAAGAAGAACATGGCTGGCCCCCAGGGGTCCCTGTGCCCCTTTTGGAACTTTACGTAAGTAGAACAGAGAGGCTACCTTTCCTCTCCAGATTTGCTTTTGTCCCTTTTGTGTCTGGTTTCTCACTCAACATGCGTTGGGGCAATGTACCCACTTGTCATGTAGCGTCGCCATATGCTCTTTCTGGGCTGTGTACCATCTCATGGTACAGAGACCCTAATTTATTGATCCTACTGCACGTGGGCATTTAAGTTATTTCCAATATTTGCCTATTACAAATACTACTACGACTCTAGTATATAGCCTTAGTGAATAAATGTACACAAAATATATACATTGAATACATTCATAGGAATAAAATTCCCATGTCACTTTATGTGTATGTATGTGATTAACTTTAGCAGATACCACCAAATAATTTTCCAAAATCTAACATTGTTTCATACACCTCTCAAGAATGTCCTTTTGTTCTCTCTTATTATCTAGTAAAGTATTTTGTTGAGGACTCTGACCCTTTTACTTACAAGCAAAAGTTTTAAAATCTGGGACCTCCCTGGCGGCACAGTGGGTTGAGCAACACACTATGGGACCAACACAGCCATTGCAACACGAGTTCGATCCCTCCACCGGCCAGGGAGGGGACCCACATATGGTGGTGGACCTCTCCTGTCTCGCCTGCTGCTCCCCTCAGCAGTGTGTTTTGGTTGGCCTGCCTGTTCTGTTCCCCACTCTGTCTGGTGGATCCTTTCACCCCACCCCCACACCTCTGGCCTGGGTCCCAGTACTTGTATGCATAAGTAAATAAATCTTTGAGAAAAAAGAGTTTTAAAATCTATGCTTTGCCCAGTGAGATAGAGTAAAGACATAGGAAACCTGAGGTAGGAGGAACTTGGGGCAGAGTTAGGGCTGTTTGGTCCACTAGTTCTTCCAGATACTCTTTTTTTTTTTTTAACGATTTATTTATTTATACATACAAGAGCTGGGGTACCCGCCAGAGTCCAGGGTGGTGAGAAGGTTCACCAGAGACAGAGCGGGGAGCAGAACAGGCAGACTGACTGAAACACACTGTTGAGGGGAGCAGTGGGCAAGGCAGGAAAGGTCTGCCATTCCATGTGGGTCCCCTCCCTGGCAGGGATCGAACTGCTGCAGTTTGCCTCACAGTGCGTTGCTTAACTCATTGTGCCACAAGGGAGGCCCCTCTTCCAGATATTCTTTCTAGAACTAAGCTTTGGAGGTTCTGATTTTATTTAGCAAAACCCATGTTTCCTTACATAGTTGAATTTCATTGTTTTCCAATGACTGTTAGTTGACTCATTGCTTCCTTAGGTTAAATAATTAAGTTATAAGCTTAGGTGGTAAGACACTTTGTGCATTTACCAATATTGTAGCGTCAGATGCCATAGGTGTTCAATAAATGTTTGGATGAAAAGAGAAATAAAGGAATGAGTTTCCTGAAACTGCACAGCTGTGCATCACGGGCCTGATGGAACATGCTTGCTTCACGCTGAAGACTTTAATCCTGTGTCTTGAAATCATTGATCCAGGACCTTCTCCTGAGTCTACCCCCGAACACCGTGAGACTATATCGGAGCTCTTATGCATGTAGGATAAATCCACTGTCTCAAGTGGGACTGCCTGGCCCTCTTCTTCCCTCTGGAGATCATGACCAAAACCAGAGGCACACAAAATGGCCAACAGGCATATGAAAAAGTGTTCAACATCCCTCATAATCAAGGAAAGGCAAACTAAAACCACCATGAGATACCACCTAGTGCCAGCAAGAATGGCACATATTAAAAAATCTAGCAGCTACAGATGTTGGCAAGGATGTGGTGAAAAAGGAACTCTCCTACACTGCTGGTGGGAATGCAAACTGGTCCACCCACTATGGAAAGCTGTATGGAGACTCCTCAGTCTACTAAAAATGGAGCTACCATACAACCCAGCAATCCCACTCCTAGGGATTTACCCAAAGGATACAAAAACATTAGTTCAAAAGAGTACCTGCACCCCTATGTTTATCGCAGCATTATTTATAATAGGTAAGACTAGGAATCAACCCAAATGCCCAAAAATAGATGACTGGATCAAGAAAATGTGGTGTATATACACAATGGAATATTATTCAGCAATCAAAAAAGATAAATTAGAGCCATTCTCAGAAACATGGATGGAGCTTGAAGGAATTAAGCTCAGTGAAATAAATCAGAAGGAAAAAGAAAAATACTGGATGCTCTCACTTATAGGAGGAATATAGCAGGTCAAGAAAAAAATTAATAATAACATCAACAACAACAAACTACAATAAAAATAAACAGACAACTATAAAACAGAGACATTCTGCGGGGAAGAGGAAGGGGACTGGGATCGAGACAGGGACGGGAAGAGCACAAGGGACTATGGTGACGGTGCACGGGGGAACTGGTGGAACTTCTATGGGGACGACACCCAGAAAAGAAAGCAAACATTGTAAGAAAAAGTAAATAAAAATTAATAAAACACAAAAAACAGAGGCACACAGACAGAACACACGAAAGCTATACACCCATAGAAAGATAACAGCTGTCACTTAACTGTTCATAGTATGAGTTCATTTACATATAACATCAGTTTTGGTCCCCTGAAAAGTCATATGAGGCGTGTGTTTATAACCTTCCTTTTAAGATAAGGTCATTCAAAGAAGTGAAATGAATTGTCCAAGGTCACAACCTAGTAAGCCTAGATTTAAATTTAGGTCTGTCTAAATCAAGAGGCTGATATTTCACTAATTATGTGTGTATAGATAATAAAAAAATAAAATTACCTTGGCTTTCAAGCACATGTGGGTTTTTGCATCTGATTTCAATTAAGTTAAATATATTTGATACCTACCATGTACTGAAGACCTGGGTAACTGAATATTAAAATCACTTTCTTGAAACCCTCCTCAGCTTTCCCAGTGAGGAAGAAGCTGGGCCTCAAATGAAAACCTCTTTTTGGATAATCAGAGCAGAGAGGAACAGGAGAAGGCCTTAGTTACGTTAAGGAAAGATTCTAGAAGAGGCGACAGGCAGGAGTACGTGGGAGGGGAGGAAGATGACTTAGCAAAAGAGAAAGGCAGGAAAAGTACTTCAAAAAGTCTGAAACTTTTTTCCATCAGCGCTTTCTTTGCTTTGTTTACATAACAGTTATCCATTTCTTGAGGGCCAAAGAAAACTGACAGAACTTGAGGCTCTTTGGCAGATCCTTGCACTGCTGGACTGCAGAGAACATAAACACCCTGCGTTACAGATGACGTGGCTGGCCACCTCAGCCGTCTCACTGCCCTCTGGGCCTGGGTGATGCCAGCTCCTTGGCAATACGCCAGGCTGCTATGACCCAGGCTGGGGTGGGGCAGGACAGAGGACCAGGTGACAAGCCACACTGTGGTACCAGGCAAGGCAGGCTGTTCTGCAGGCCTGTGGCTGGCCGGGGGACCACCGCACCCTCGGGGAGAGGGGAGAGAGACTAGCATTGCTGTATGGTTGTAGCCAGGAAGAAAAAGCTATAAAATTCTGCTTCCTGGCCCAGCTCCCAGCATAGCTAATGCTGGAACCGTCCAGATTCCTGGGCAGTTTCTCTTTCTTTTTTTTTTTTTTTCTAATCCTAAGCAGCGCCTGTCTCGGTATTCAGTTTTCTTTTATCCTCCTGTCTCGGATGGCCCACAGTGGCCCCTGCCCATGATTCAGACTGAAATAGCAGCCTGCTTTGCATGCCAGTTCAAGCTATATTTCAGTTCTTGTTTCTTTGAAAAGGTCCTGCCTGGGAAGCAGTATAAAATGTCATCTTCCGGTCTGGTATTCCCCGCTTACCTTCAACCTTGTCATTTGACTTTTGTGGGATTCCCATTCACGGCCAGAATCCCTGCATATTAATGAATTGGTCTAATTCAGAGATGGTCTGATGATATAAGATGCCGTGACCATCTGCCGTCAGTCACACTTGTTCACCTTACACCACCTTCTATGGATCAGCTGGAATCCAAATTCATCCATCCCATTCTCTTAGGATATGACTATCACAGATGGCATGTTATAAAAGAATTAAAAATATCTTCTGACAAAGTAACTGTAGGGTCCTGTAGATTTTTTTTTTAAGATTTTATTTATTTATGCATATAAGAGCTGGGGTACAGGCCAGAGATGGGGAGGAGGGGTGTGTGAGAGGATTCACCAGTGACAGAGTGGGGAACAGAACAGGCAGACAGACTGAAATACACCGCTGAGGGGAGCAGTGGGTAAGGCAGGAGAGGTCTGCTGCGCCACATGATTCCCCTCCCTGGCCGGGGATTAAACTCACACTGCAGTGGCTGCAGAAGCTCCACAATGCAGCATTCAACCCCTTGCACCACCAGGGAGGCCCCAGCCCTGTAGATTTTTACAGTATCTATTCTGGAGACTCATTCCTGACCCTTAACTAGTCTTTATCCTTCTCTAAACCATGCCTGTCTTCAGCGTTTCGAAATAGTCTAGTCTTTCTTTTCCTGGCTTGGTCACAAATGGGTCATAGCGCCTCTCCCCATCATCTTGAAGTGTTTTCCAAATATAAGACCGCTTAGCTCTTTATGACAGATCTGAGGAGCTTGAGTTCAAGGTTATATGTAAGACATGGCATTTTAAACTTGGAGGGTTTTTTTAAAAGATTTATTTTAATTTATTTATGCAGACAAGAACTGGGGGTTAGGCCAGAGGTACAGGGGGTGAGAAGGCTCACCAGAGACAGTGGAGAGCAGAACAGATGGACAGACTGAAATACAATGCTGAGGGGAGCAGCAGGTGAGACAGGAGAGGTCTGCTGCGCCATGTGGGTCAGCTCCTGGGCTGGAGATTAAACTTGTGCTGCAGTGGCTGGCACTAGCTTGATAGTGCTGAGACTGTAATCCTAAACTTGAAGATTTTTAAGTATGAAAATCCATAAGATCTTAGCACTTTGCCCAGAGCTCTATGTATGTCAACTTTTCTGGCTGTTGGAACTGCTCAGACAACTAATAGCCTTTTTAGAAATGCATAGTTTAAGTATGACCCCATTATTTCATCCCTCCACCTTCTGAAAAGAAGCCATTCTCCAGCTCTATTTATTCTTAAAATTCTCTATAATCAGAAGCCCCTTTCTCTATGGGCTGAGCAGATGGCCCAGGCTCGGTTAGGGATAGGAAAGCCAGGGTCCACAGTAATTAGTCAGAAGTGGTCAAGGACCCTGCTGAAAAGTAAATGAACTTGAACAGTTTTCAAAAGAGGAAACACACAGGGCTAAAAGACACGTGGGAAAATGTTTCAACTTCACTAATAACAAAAGAAATGCAAATTTTAAAAACCAGGTACCATTTTCATCCATTAAACTTGCAAAAGTTGAGAAGGACAAAAAAGAACCTTTCCGGCAAGGCAAGCGTGCAGAGAGCAGTAGCTATTCTTGTGTCCTGCTAGTGGTTCTATAATTATACCACTTTTAGGGAAACAAGCTAGAGGTCAATTATATTCTTGTTAAATTGTAGTAAGAAAATGATCCAAAATATAAACACACAGGAAGATTTACTCACAAAGATACAGTGTTACTTATAAGGCAAAGAAAAAAAGGAAACAATTCAGTTGTCAAAAAATAAGAGACTGGTTAGATAAATTTTCATATTCCCACAGTAGAACATTAGTGCTACCATTAGAAATGCTGTTGTGTAAAGCTTCTAGTAACATGGGACAATGCTTTTATTTCAATGGCAAGTTAAAAAGCAAAATAAATGATAACATTTACAATATGAGCTCAGATATGTCAAAAAATAAAATCCTAAAACAGAAACAGGAAAGGGATAAAAAAAAAATTATTATCACTGTCTTGGGGTATTGGAATCACTGGTAATTTTTTCTTCCCTTTTTCCCTCTAATTTTCTATTATCATATATTGTCTTTATAATAAAAACTTTATTTAAGGGGGTCTCTCTGGTGAACTAGGACACTTAGTGTTATCACTGCTATGGCCTGAGTTCAATCCCCGGCAGGGGGGAGCTGACCCACATATGGCACGGCAGACCTCTCCTATCTCACCTGCTACTCCCCTTAGCAGTGTATTTCAATAAAATCCTCCTATTCTGCTCCTCCCCTCTCTGTCTCTCGTGAATCCTCACTTCCTGCATCTCTAGCCTGTACTGCAGTTCTTCTATGCATAAATATTTTTTTCAAATCCTTATTTAAAAACAACACACGGCCACAGTAATCAAACTGTGTGGTCTTGGCATAAGAGCAAACATATAGATAGCACTGATTGGAGGCTCCAGAAATAAACTGTTACCTTCACAGTCAATTGATTTTGAACCAGGATACTAGCACAATTCAACGGGGGAAAGAATAATCTTTCAATAAATGGTGCTGGGCCAACGTGAGAGCCACATGCAAAAGAATGAGGTTGGAACCCTCCCTTACACAGCCACAAAAATAACTAAACTGGACAATAGGCCTGATTGTAAAAACTGAAACTAGACAATTCGTAGAAGAAAACGTTGTTTTCTTCATGACCTTGAGTTAGACAAAGCCTCTTGAATAGGCCACCAAATGCGAAACAACAAAAGTGTATCAGTCAGATTTTACCAAAACAAATACTTCTGGGTTT
Source organism: Galemys pyrenaicus (assembly GCA_019455555.1). NCBI lineage: Eukaryota > Metazoa > Chordata > Mammalia > Eulipotyphla > Talpidae > Galemys > Galemys pyrenaicus. The sequence goes on from JAGFMF010011443.1 coordinate 3,360,128, forward strand.
CAAAGGACATGACCAAGAAAGTGAAAAGAAAACCCACAGAATGTGGGGAAATATTTTCAAGTCATTTATTTCATTAAAAAGTTGTATCCAGAGCATTTAAAGAACTCTTACAACGCAACAATAAAAATATAAATAACCCAATAGAAAAACGGGCAAGGATTCGGATGGACATCTTCTAGAAGATACGCAGATGTTTAATAAGCACTTGTGCATTCATTTCCCACTGCCATAGTGACTGAATTGAATCCCCACAAACTTCGTAGCTTAAAACAAGAGTAGAAATGGAGAGTGACTGCCAGTGGGTACAGGATTTCCTTAGGAGTGATGAAAAGATTCAAGAATTACTAGAGGTGATAGTTACACAACTTTCTATTTTTTATTAAAGACATTTATTTATGCATACAAGAACTGGGGTACAGGCCAGAGGTGTGGGGGGGTGAGAGGATTCACCAGAGACAGAGTGGGGAACAGAACAGGCAGAATGACCAAAATACACTGCTAAGGGGAGCAGTGGGTGAGGCAGGAGAAACCTGCTGCACCATGTGGGTCATGTCCCTGGCTGGGGTTCAAACTAGTGCTGCAGTGGCTGTGGATGCTTGATGGTGTGGTGCTTAACCCCTTATGCCACCAGGGAGGCCCTAGTCACACAAATTTTATTAAAGTCTATGGATTTGTGTTCACCTTAAAAGTATGAACAATAGCATAGGTAAATTCTATCTCAATAAAGCTGCAAAAAACATAGATGAAATCTAAGTAGGGGAGTTTTGAAGATTGCCACATGTATAGATTTTTCAAAAGTACAAGGGTAGGGTGAAAGTGAAAGGACTTCCCCCAGAACTGTTCATAAAATCAAACCTGATTCCAAGAATGTGAACCTCATAGGGCAGGGACTTCATCTGCTTGCTCACAGTTGTATACTTAGCTGCTAGGACATTACCTAACCCATTCTCAGCACTCAAATATTTGTTTAAAGTTGCATGTCAACTCCTTCAGAGCTGGCCTTGGAGGGAGAACCTTAGTGCATGGTGAAAAAAACTGGAAGTGAATCTGGGACTAAAAAAAAATCTTTAGAGTTTTGTTGTTGTTGTTGTTATAAACTGGTTTTGAGTTTGATCATATGCTCTTATCTGCATCTATTGAGATAATCTTATGGGTTTTCTCCTTTATTCTATTAAGATGGTAAATTGACTTGCAGATGTCAAGCTAATTCCATTCCTAGGAAACATCCACTTGGGAGTGCTATATTATCCTTTTTACATATTGCTGAATTCAACTTGCTAATAGTTTGTTAACCCAAAACTATGTGAGCCTAAGGGAAGATTTTTATTACAAATCCAATTTATTTCATTGATATAGGACTATTCAGGTCTTTTATTTCTTCTTGAGTCAGTTGTGATAATTTTTGTTTTTCAAATAATGAACCCATTTCGTTTAAGTAAAAATTTTAATGGTATATAGGGTTTCATTATTGTCTTTTTAATGTCTATAGACTCTGTAGTAGAATCCTCTTTTCTCTGTACCAAAAACTAAATCCTGGGACAAGCGTCAGACTTGGAATTCTAGGCAAATACGTGAATGCATTATAACTACTGATCATGTCTCTCCAGTCTCCTAAGCTTACTTCCTCCACCCGCCCTGCTCCCCTCTGCTGCCAACCTGTAGGATCAGTTTTCAATTTAATTAAGGCTGTTAAGAAGACAGGTAGACTCTTGGGCCTCCCTGGTGGTACAGCAGGTTGAGCGCTGCACTATGAAGCATATGGCTGCACAGCGAGTTTGATCCCCAGCCAAGGAGGGCACTCATATGATGCAGCAGACCTCTCCTGCCTTGCCCACTGCTCCCCTCAGCAGTGTGTTTCAGTTGATCTGCCTGTTCTGCTCCCCACTCTGTCTCTGGTGAGTCCTCTCAGCATCCCCCAACACCTCTGGCCTATACCCCAGTTCTTATATGCATAAATAAACCTTTTTTTTTAAAAAAAATCAACAAGTAATGGATAGATAACTGAAACTGCTATGTAGGAGTCTGAAGTTATGTTTGGAGTACAAAGTTATGAAGGAATAGTGTGAGATTACCACAGGGACAACTTATGTTGATTTGCTTGTGGGGAGTCCAGGGACCAATGAGGCCTCTAAGAGAAACTATGTATTATTTAAATAGTTTATTCTTTTAGTTGTGGTACTCTTAGGAGGCTCCCCATCAGGTACCCCCACCATAGGACACCTGCCACCAAGTCACCCAGAGTCCACAACCACAGTCCATTGTGCTTCCTTTCCTCTTTGTAGCTACGCTTCCTCACGGCCTCCCCACTCTGAATGTCTCGGTTTTATAGTCAGTTTTCAAGAGTAGGAACTCATATTTAAAGGCGAGGGAGAGTTGGCTGGAGAACGAGTAACAGGATGAGTGTTCTGAGTAGAGTGAACAGCAAGGGCAGGACCTGGTGGGGAAAGTGGAGGTTGAGGAACTGAAAGTCTAGTCTTGCTGGAAAGTAGTGGGAGAGTGAACTGAGTGGGAACTGGAGGGGTGAAAGGATCAACATTATGTAAGCTTTAAAGAACACATCAAACAGTTGACTTTTATCCTGAGGGCACTAGAAAGCCATTGAAGTTTGGGCAGGAATGTAGCGTGACCCAGTTTTATTTTACTTTGTAGTGCGGAAAAATTTAAATACATATGACAACAGACACAACTGTAGCATGACCCTTCCAGGTGCCCCTCATCAGCCTGAAAAATTATCAGAGCCAACTTTGCAGATTCTGGATAATAGAAATTTCCAGAAATTCTTGATATATTATTCTGTAGTTTCCATAACACTTTATTTACATGTTTTAATAATGAATGATCGTAATAATAAGCAGTGAGTTGATTTTCTGAGGGTTCTGAGGGTTCAAATTATGGATCCTTAAATAGTAGGGTAATAATAAATGTCTTCCTTAATATTGTTTTATTACTCTACCTTTTGAGGGCTTATTTTGTATCAAGCATCATGCTAGGTGTAGGCAAGATGGGCAAGAAAAAGACACACTTTCTCTGCCCTTACCTTAAATAGTAGTGTAATAATACTACTTAAATAGTCTCCTTTAAACAGTAGTGTAATAATAAATGCAGATTCATTATTATAAACTAATGTACTGTGACCAGATATCTATTTCAATAACATGCAAACATGAGCTCTACGGCTATAGATATTTGATAAGGGGCCTTCCTGGTAGCACAGGGGTTAAAGTCTCAGCATTATCAAGCTATTGCTGGCCACTGTGGCGTGAGTTCGATTCCCAGCCAGGGAGCTGACCCACATGGTGCAGCAGACCCCTCCTGTCTCACCTGTTGCTCCCTTTAGCAGTGTATCTCAGTAGATCCGCCTATTCTGCTCCCCACTCTGTCTCTGATGAGTCTTCTCAACTCCTGTACCTCTGGCCTAGTTCTTGTATGCCTAAATAAATAGAAACAAATCTTTAAAAAAAAAAAAACACTAAAGGTCAATCAAAAAACATTAACACAAAATAAGTGTCAAATAAGAGCCATTTTAAAAATGGAAAGATAAGGCTACCAATATTTACTATTTAAGTTAGCATTCTGAAAATGGAAGTTTTAAACACATGAAGTATTAAGTGTCCTGTCTGGTAGTCTTTATTTTTTCAAGGACTGTATGTATTGGGGTCTCCCTGTTGGCACAGAGGTTAAAGTCTCAGTGATATCAAGCTATCACCAGCCTCTGTGGCCCGAGTTCAATCCACAGGCAGGGAGCTAGCCCACAGGGCACAAGGATCGAACTCAGGCCATTGCAGTAATAGCCTGAGTGATACTTAGCCCCTACGCCCTACATGGTAGTCTTAATCTTTTTCATAACAGATATTCCAGATATAAAAAAAGTTTCTTTCATTTGCATTGACATCAACTGAAATGCTAAAAATATACCCATAATCATCTTTAAGTTAGGCAGTTGAGTACATAGTGCTTTGTACAAGCTCATTTCCTTTTATAACAATGAAAATATTTTGTCTGCTTGCCCTGATTTTATCTGCTGATTGTTGAAATTGGTATTACTTTTGCAAACTCAGGTTTTAGATCAGTTTCTGATTTCATGGCAGTGTATTTTAAAAAATCCGCATCTCCTCTTTGCATTTCTTATGTCATTTGCTGGCTATGACTCACAGCAAATGTTCAAACAGAAAACACCAGCGAACATTACTGAGTAGTATTCAAATAATGGACACTGGGATTTCCTTGCGTTACTCAGAATCCCACGTTGCAACTGCCAATTGAAGGGCTTGCTTTGCCTCAAAAACGTATTTCTTGGGTCACCGTTCATGGGATTTATATACAGTCAATTGTGATCCACACTTAATAATGCATACTTTATTTACAAGAAGACTTGCCACTAGCAGCACACAGGGTGACAGCCTCAGTGTCCAAATCAGCAGTGAAGGCTGATTGCCATGGATGGATCCAGGCAGTGTTTTGGAACCAACACCGTCAAGACAGCACAACCCATCTTTATTGTCTCACTGCCTTCCGTCCTCTTTTTGCTGACACAGTGAAAATCTCTGTGGTTATTTGTTAGAAATTAAGAGGGAAATTATTGGTTTGGGTGTGAGAAGAACATTATAAAGGAGGGAGGACGACAGAGCAAAACAGGTTTGTTTTTGCACAGGAGAAATAGAGCGGAAGCGGTGGGGTGCCAGCGATGAAACTGAGCAGCCCTAGAAATGTAGTAGGATTTTATCACATTTGGGTAACTTTCTGTTGTCACTGGGAAACCTGTGGGACTTTCTCCTTCAAGATGAGCCAGCCCATACACTTGCCACTTTCACTAGTTCCCTGGTAGCTGTGGCCATGTACAATCTACAACAGTGACTGCTTCATGCTGCTCAGATTATGTTAATTTAGTGGACGGTCTCAGTGTGCACAGATTAAGTGCTGACATGGTCTCACATTTGTCAGTTGGCCCAGTTCAGTTTCACGCTTAGATCATTCTCTACTGTGCTTTCTATTTTGTTGTTTGAATTGACCAAGTCTCTGTGTAAGTGGAGATTTTGGTAAAGTCCCTTCCTTGCCATTTTACCCTGACTTTGTACCCATAGTTAAAAGCTACATGTCAGTTCTTATTCCTTTGTTCACTGGAGTTGCCAGATTTCTTTTCATCTCAGTCACTGGTTTCATTTAGAAACTGCTTCTTTACCAACATGGGCATTCAAATGTGGTTTTAAATAAATAAATGCAGAATGAATTACTACTAGGTTGTTGGGAAAGGCATAACACATTTATGCATAGGGAATGTAGAAAAAAATACCTCATGACTTTTCCAACAACCCAGTACAGAGCCTGTGTAAAGAGTGATATAGAACTATTTATGCACTAATAGGGCAAATTCCATGATATATGGTTAAAACTCCATGACATTATATATTTTTTCAAGATTTTATCTATTTATGCATACAAGCACTAGGGTACAGGCCAGAGGTGTGTGTGGGGGTGTAAGAGGATTCACCAGAGACAGAGTGGGGAGCAGAACAGGCAGACTGACTGAAACACACTGCTGAGGGGAGCAGCAGGCAAGGCAGGAGAGGTTCGCTCGGCCTTGTGGGTCCCCTCTCTCACCAGGGATCGCTGCAGTGGCCACAGTACTGCACTCAACACCTTGCACCATCAGGGAAGCCAAAGTAAGTAACTGGGACCTCCCTGGTGGCACAAGGGGTTAAGCACTGCACTATGAAGCATCTTCAGCCACTGCAGCATGAGTTTGATCCCCAGCCAGGTTGGGGAACCCACATGGCACGGCAGAACTCTCCTGCCTCACCCGCTGCTCCCCTCAGCAGTGTGTTTCAGTCAATCTCTTTTTCTGTTTCCCACTGTGTCTCTGGTGAATCCTCTTACCCTCTGCACCTCTGGCCTGTACCCCAGTTCTTGTATGCATAAATAAATTTTTTTTAAATAAATAAAAGTAAGTCACCAAGCAACATTTGGGGTGTGTGTGGGTGTGTGTGTAATTGCATAGAAATAGATTTGGAAGAATAAATTCTAAACTCTTAACTCCAGGGGTTGGAATATATACATAACAGTAATATGTGTTTACTTTGCACATATTACTGTTGTGATTTGAAACAAAATATTTAAAAGCCAAAAATCCTGCTATCCTTTGATCTACTGGAACCTTAATTTGGTGGTATCCCTGAAGAAAATTCCTCAATTAGACTTTCTTCTATTCTTGACTGAACAGGACTAATGGGGCACCTGTGCCAGGTACAAGACTAAGCGCTGGGAAGTTAGAGATGAGAGATAGCTGTGCCTTTTGAAGACTTCAAAGGTTAGAGGGGAAGAGAGAACAGAAAACAAGAAGGTAAAGTACAGTATGATAAAGGCCTCAAAGCTATACCTGGGATGCTTAGAAAGTAAAAGGATGAACATAAGCAACTTGATGGAGGAAAGAAGTGGGTAGAAAAGAGTCTATATGAGCCTCCAGAAGAGCAGTCCTATATTCCATATTGTTTTATTATTAACATTTTCAAGCATACATTTCAAATATATAGAAAAGTTGAAATATCTGCAGATCCACCACCTACATTCAACTATTGTTAACATTTTTCTATACTCAATCAACAAAATACATAATTAACAAAAATAGAAACTTTGCACCTAAATATTTAAGCACCTAACTCCTAAGACTTATATTATAACCCCAGTGATAACGATCAAGCATTAAAATGAACATTAATACCTTTTAATTGCCTAACAGTCCATATAAAAACCATCCCAACTTCTCCAAACACATCTTTCAAGGGTTGTTTTTTCCCAGTTCAGTGGTAAAGGGGACACTGATATTCCACATCATACAGTGGCAAACAGTATCAAGTTCTCACCTGTGGTTATCTGTCATAAATGCTTACAGTATGACATGTGTGTTTATACCCAAATGCTTTGGGTAACCAAATATTTGCTGCCATAAAACATTTTAGTTGTTTTTTTTGCTTGTTTCTGAGTAAACTCGAGAGTTTGGAGAAAGAAAATGATGAATTTAGAGCTTTGAATTTGCAGCTCAAGATCTGGGAAAGGAGCCAAAAAACTTGTGTGCTTGTCTTAAAAGGGGTTCTTATTGCTTGTAGCCTCAGGGTCCAGATTTCTGATAACCAAACCAAAGTTTCTACTTTCAGGAACCAAATTACAATACAAATTGAATTCACAACCTAGCAGAATTTCCTGTTAACAGTAAGATTTTAATTGGGTAGGAGTGACACCCTGAATCTTAAGGCAGGGATTTAGGGACAGATTCTGGTAAAGACCTCAAACTCTGAATTCTGCTGATTTCCTGGGAAGAGTAAATTGAAATCCATCTTCCCCTACCTGAAGAACCTGTAGTGGCCTGCCCTGAGGTGGCTGCCGTGAGGGCAGGCAGGAACATCCTCCTAGAACTTGAACCTTCCACCTCTTTAGGTCTGTCACCAGGCTCAAATAACAGCAGGCCCCCGTGTAACCCACAAGGAGGTACCAAAGGAATATGGAGGGTTTATTAGCATATATATTTTTCAAATTTTGTTTTAATGATTCCATACAACCATTCTCTTTCCCTTTCATCAAGATCTCTCAGAAGCTCATTTATATTGGCAGAAACCTAGAGAGTATCTAAATGTGTTGGATCAGCATGGAAGGAAGGTAATTTTGAATTAGGCTGACTGTATTAAAGTGGGTGCACTAAGCAGAGATTCTAGATTTAATGTATTTGTTCAAGTTAGTTGGGATAACTTGAATTTCTTATTTGAGGGGGGGGGCCTCTCTGGTGGCACAAGGTGTTAAGTCACAACACTATGAAGCTATCAACGGCCACTGCAGTTACGAGTTCCATCCCTGGCCAGAGAGGTGACCACATGGTGCAGCAGGCTTTTCCTGTCTCAGCAACTGCTCCCCTCAGTAGTGTATTTCGTGATTCTGCCTGTTCTGCTCCCCATTCTGTCTCTGGTGAATCCTCTCACCCCCTGCACCTCTCGCCTGCATCGCAGCTCTTGTATGCATAAATAAATAAATCTTTAAAAAAAAACAAAACAAAGAGAATTTGCACGAATGAAGCTGAGACGTTGGCTCTTCCAATATGATAAGGAAGGTATCCAGAAGGCTAGAGTAGCTATAGAATGTGAAACCAGTTTAGATACCAAGAACACTCTCATCACCAAGGTTTTTGAGAAATATGTTAGTGAGAAAATACACACATCTTTGAAGAACTCTGTTGTGGCTGGTCTCTGAAGTCAGTTCTTGATAAAAATGCACACCCTGCACTAATGCCACACATTGATGGGAGATCAGGGTGTCAAGAGCTGCTTGGGGGCATTTAGTAACTAGGACAAAATTAATATAGTTACTACGATGAGCAGCAGAGCCGAAGCAGACTTAAGAGCAGTTAGGACTGCAGACCGTTGGCAGTGGCTAGCAGATCTGAGTGTCCCTGGGACAGAAACGGATAGGCAGCCTCTGAAGTCTCACTGGGTTAATGTGTCAGTAGAGCAGGAGCAATTCCACCAGTTCTTAGACTGGAGCCCTGCATAAGCCCCAGTCCCTTTGAATGAGGGGAAGACTGAGCCCATTTGGGGAAAGACGCTTTTGCCCAGAAGGTCATACTGTAAGTCTTCTTTCTACCTTTTCCCCAAAAGCACCTGCTGTCACTTACCACGGTGACTGCACTGGGAAGGGGAAATAACCAGATTTTTAGGGGATTACTAAACCTCGGCTCTGAACTGATGCTAATCCCCAGAGATTCAAACTGCTACTGTGGTCTGCTGTCAAAGTAAGTGTTTGTGGAAGTCAGATGACCTATTCAGATTTGGCTTAACTTCATCTCACAGCAAATGGCATTCAGAACCCATGCTGTTTGTTTTTTTTTTTTAAAGATTTATGTATGCATATAAGAACTGGGGTACAGACCAGAGGTGTGGGAGGTGAGAGGATTCACCAGAGACAGAGTGGGGAGCAGAATGGGCAGATCCACTTCAGAACTCTGCTGAGGGAAGCAGTGGACCAGACAGGAGAGGTCTGCCACACCATGTGGGTCACCTTCCTGGCCAGGGATCAAACTTGTGCTCCAGTGGCTGGTGACAGCTTCATAGTGCTATGACTTAACCCCTTGTGCCACCAGGGAGGTCCAACCCACACCATTATTAATTCCCTAGTTCCAGAGTGTGTAGGTTGAGATACATTGCAGCTTAGATATACTCAATAGGCATCTGACTAAATACACTCAGCAACTAGAGACTCCCCACATTGGTTCTTTGACGCAGAGAGTATAAATATCACGATAGACAAGGCCAAGTCAAAGTCATTAGAACTGTGTCTATACACTAAAATAGTAAACCAAAAACAGTAGCATCTTTCTGGAAGGATTGAGAGATTGGTCCCACCACCCAATGATGATTCTTACCATAGTCCTGCTCAAGTCACCTATTTGTCAGAAGACTGATGGACTTTGGAAGATAATGATAGATTATTACCCAAAACTTGGTGACTCTGATTAAAACTGCTGTTCCAGGGCCTCCCTGGTGGTGCAGTGGGTTAAGCAACGCACTATGGAGCAAACCGCAGCCACTGCAGCACGAGTTCGATCCCTGCTGCCGGCCAGGGAGGGGACCCACATGGTGAGGCGGACCTCTCCTGCCTCGCCCACTGCTCCTCTCAGCAGTGTGTTTCAGTCTGTCTGCCTGTTCTGCTCCCCACTCTGTATGGTGATTCCTCTCACCTCCTGCAACTCTGGCTTGTACCCTACCTCTTGTATGCATAAATAAATAAATCTTTAAAAAAAACTGCTGTTCCAGGTATGCTTTCTTGGCTAAAGCAAATCAACATATCCCATGGCACTTGGTTGGCTATTGATCTGCCCTGTGCTTTTTACCCTTAGAAAAGACTGCTGGGCCTCCCTGTGGCGCAGCAGATTGAGCACTGCACTATGAAGCATCCACAGCACAGCAGCACGAGTTTGATCCCTGGCCAGGGAGCTGACCCACATGGTGCAGCAGACCTCTCCTGCCTCGCCCGCTGCTCCCCTCAGCAGTGTATTACAGTAGATCTGCCTGTCCTGCTCCCCACTCTGTCTCTGGGAAATCCTCTCAACTCCTTTGACTCTGGCCTGTACCCCAGCTCTTGTATGCATAAATAAATAAATCTTAAAAAAAAAAAAAGACTGCCACTACTTGGCAGGGAGCAAGACAGCTTCACTGCTGTACCTCTGAGCTCTATCAGTTCCAGTCTCTGTTGCAATCTAGTCTGCGAGGACCTTTAGTCCCCTTTGCTTCCACATGAATGCAAGTTGGTGCTGCCTGTGGCAGGACACCTCCCTCCCTGACTGTGTGGCTTTCCACGGGACACCTGCACGTCCTCAAACCGTTGTTGCCGTCTTTCTCCGAGCAAGATAAGAAAGAACACGGTGACTCAGAGTCACACACTACCACTTCAACATACCGATCAATATCCTTTTGGTCACACAGGTAAACACTGTTGAATATGTGTGTGTGGTGGGGGGAACTATGTGAGGCCACAGAGCAATAATGACCGGGCAAAGATGATTGGGGAACATCTTGAAGGCTGGCTACCCATGGTTGTGAAAACTATGAATGTTCTTTGTTCTCTCTGTTCAAACTTTTGAAGTTTGAAGTTGTTTCAAAGTAGGAATTCATTTTTTAAAGTGCTGTGTAGGGGCCTCCCCTGTGGTGCAAGGGGTTAAAGCACCCACAGCCAGGAGTTCGATCCCCGGCCAGAGAGGTGACCCACATGGTGCAGCAGACCCCTCCTCCCTCGCCCGCTGCTCCCCTCAGCAGTATACTGCCTATTCTGCTCCCCACTCTGTCTCTGGTGAATCCTCTCACCGCCCCCTACATCTCTGGCCTGTACCCCAGTTCTTATATGCATAAATAAATATTTTTTTAAAAGTGCTGTTTTTACTATTATTGTCACTAATACTATTATTACTTATCTTACTATTATTACTAATATTATTACTATTATTAATATATACTATTATTTCTAATTATTACTATTATTGCTGATCTATTATTACTAATTTTACCCATTCAGTAGATCAAGTCTTAGGCAGAAGGGAAGGGCCATAACTTCAGCTCCTGCAGGTGACTCAAACTCAGTGTATTTCCTGGAACATTTCCTTTTCTAACATCTTTTGGTCTTCACTTCCCTATCAGTAAAAAAGAGAACAAATTCCTGCGCCTTCCTCCCCCAAAGAGGTCAGTCATTGTGCTTTTAGTTTTTAAAAAACAAGATTTACTTGAGAGATCCATCCCCTGAGTTCCTCATTTTACATATGTGGAAAGTGGTCTCTGGAGAAGAGGGTCACCTGGTTCACACAGCTAGTTCATGGCAGGCTCAGGATTAGATCCCAGCCTCTCAAGGCAGCAATATCTGCCCCACAAGACTAGCGCTAGAGGCGTTCAGAAAAGTCTTCACATTATTTATGATAACTCGTGGAATAAGGGCTCTGTATTGCTCTAACATTGCAGTTCTTAAAAGGTGTGGCCTCAGCATTCCTTTATACTCTTAAAAATTATGGAGGACCCTCAAGAACGCTTGTTTATGTTAATTACATCTATTAATAATTGTAGTAAAGGAAATTAAAGTTCATAAAAATATTAAATGTCTTATTTATTCACTGATTTTAAAATAACAAACCCATTGCATGTTAACACAATCGATTGTGAAAAATAAGTATATATTCATGGGCTTCCTTGGTGGTGCAGGGGTTAAAGTCTCAGCACTATCAACTGAGCACCAGCTACTGCAGCATGAGTTCGATCCCCAGCCCAGGAGCTGACCCACATGGCGCAGCAGACCTCTCCTGTCCTGTCTGCTGCTCCCCTCAACAGTGTATCTCAAACAATCTGCCTGTTCTGCCTCCTACTCTGTCTCTGGTAAATCCTCTCATGCCCCACACCTCTGACCTACACTCTAGTTCTTGTATGCATAAGTAAAAATAAATTTTTTAAAAATAAGTATATATTTGAGAAGGAAAAATATAGTGAGAGAAGAGTGACTTTGTTTTACATCTTTACAAATGTCTTTAATGTCTGCTCATAAAAGACAGCTGGATTCTCACAGTCACTTCTGCATAGTCTATTGCAGTATCACATGTCATACATCCCTCTGGAAAATCCCATAGTTCACTTGTGATAGAATGAGAGCAAAAAATATGGCTTAGCATTATTATAATAATTTTGACCTCAGAGACTCTCTGAAAGGGTCGCAGGGACCTCCAGGATTCTCAGGCCTCACTTTGAGAAATCCCTGTTGTAGCAGTAGGCCACAAACCTGTGTTTTGTCCTATTTTGCATTTTTACTAATCACTAATGAATGTTGTGCTTAATTTTCATTTCCTACAAAGTAATAAATACTAATCAGTTTTGCAGATGATATAAAGCTAGATTATTATAAGGGGGATTATTATTACAAAAGGTGGCAGGTTGAAAAATGTATATTATTTTAGCTGAGCAGAATCAAATGAAATTAAATGTGAAATGTCCTCCATTTCTATTGTGTTTATTTCTCATCAGTTGCACCTGTACTAGAAGCACAGGCTGGGAAGAATTGGCCTGGCAGCAGTTGGTATGAAAAAGATTTAGGGGGTTTAGGTCAATCACAAGCTAAATATGAACCAACAGCTTATAACAAAGTTAAGAAGCATCAGTGGAAGAGTAACCACGGAACAGGAGCAGCCTGCAGGGCTTCTTACTTGGAGTAAGACTGGGAGATTGTTACACTTTCTTTACCCCTGTCCCTGGAAGTGCAAGGGAGTGGAGAGGAGCCGCCTGCTAACAATGTGGCTTGAAAAGTTAAATGAAAAGAAAGCTAAATGCACAAACAAAAGTTCCCTGCAAAGATCCAGGCAGGATCTACAGTCCCCTCCGGCCGTACAGCCACAGTCCCTACCACTGGGGCTGCTCCCAGCTTTCCCCTGGCTCTCAGACATGGCTCACCCAGCAGTGCTCTCCAGCCGAAGGCAGTGGGCCACTTGCTTCTGTAAGACACTGGCAATCTGAGCATCACCCCAAAGCCTTCCTCTATGAAATGAACTTGGCTTGGTCACCTGGAGTTCAGCTCTTCCTGGCATGACCCAGAGAGAGAAAGGAACTGAGCGCTTTCATGCCTATTGCGTCTTCCTGCCCTTGTTGTGAAATGGCTCTCCTCTTTCCCTCCTGACATAAGAAGCAATTTCCTCCAACAGTCAGCAAGAATGGCCCCACTGGCAGCCAGAGTTGGTGCTGAGGATCACCTTCTAATTGAACACCGTAATACTGAGTGCCAGGAAGACCTGGGGCAATCATCCACATGAAGTGCTTATCTGATTCTGTTACATTGTTTGAGCGAAAGCTGCATTCCCAGCAAGGGCAAGGGAGTGGAGAGGCGCAATGGCAGTACAGGACTGAATTCAGCTGACCGGAAGCCAAGAAGGGTCATGGACTCAGGTCCTGTGTCCAAGCGGACTCAGGGGGCAAGTGGGCTGCTGGAAAGTGGATAGAACGGAGGAGCCATTTGGGGGCTCCCTTATAAAAGGAAGGGCACTTGGCCTCTTTTTGTGGGAGCTGGCTGCAAATGGGCAACTGCCCCATCAGGCAAGCAGTGGCCATTTGCCTCCAGAGTGGGAGGGGTCTCCTCCCCAAACCTCAGCGGCTCCAGCTACACCCTGCCAGCTCCTGTGGCTGCAAGACTTGGAAAGACTTTGTCCTGGGCCCTGACGTGGGCCCCAGGTCCCAGCTTCAGACACCCCAAGCCTCATGCAGCTTCACCTCAACATCCTTTAATAATGAAGTTCTCTGTCCCCTATTGTTCTCCCCTATTAAAACAAAACATTTTTCTGCTAAAGCAAAACATTTTCTGAGCAAACATTTGGTTTGCTACACCAAGACTCTTTGTTTATAGTTGTGGCAGCCAGTACACAGACCAGACTTGGGTAGAAGGGGTTCTTTGCCCAGTAACAACATAATTGTTCATTAAATATGATAGTACAAATCGCATTTCCAAATTTCCAAATACAATCATATTGGGGCTTAAGACATCAACACAAGAATTTTAAGGGACATAATTCAGTCTACAACCGTGATATGCCGGGGAAGGGGTAGAACCAGATTCAGCTTCCTCCAGAACCTGAATTTTTCTTTAAGATTTATTTAATTTACTGAGGTGATGATGCACTGGTGAAATGGTGATGGGAATTCTGTGGGGACTACAATAGATGTCAAATATATGTAAGTAATGAAAAAAAATTTTTTAAATTTTATTTCATTTAGTTATGCATACAAGAACTGGGGTAGGGCCCTCCCCTGGTGGCTCAGTGGGTTGGGCAATGCACTATGAAGCAAACCGCAGCCACTGCAGCACAAGTTCGATCCCTGCCACCAGCCAGGGAGGGGACCCACATGGTGCAGCAGACCTCTCCTGCCTCGCCCACTGTTCCCCTCAGCAGTGTATTTCAGTGGGTCCTCCTGTTCTGCTACCTATTCTGTCTCTAGTGGATCCTGTCACTGCCCCCACCCCCACCCCCGCACCTCTGGCCTGTACCCGAGTTCTTATATGAATAAATAATTTTTTAAAAAAACCCTCCTCTTCTCCATTTGTTCTTTCAGATGAATTTCACAAATCACCTTGACATGATCTGCACTGGTAAGAACTGACATCTTCACATCACTCAATCATCCCATCCAAGAACAAGCGACACTTGATCTCTTGGGAACCCCATTAAGTCTCACACACATTTTCTACTAAGGGTTTTCATATATTTTTTTAGTTTAGTGATTCTGTGGGGTCAGTGGCCTCGGGAGGAGCCTGGGGTTCACATTTCTAACACGCTTCCTGGTGATGCTGTTGTGGGTTTGGCAGTAAGGTTGTTGTGGGCTATTTTGAATGAGATTGCTCAGTTTAATATGTTAGAAGCAGTTACTGTGATTATTCAGGAAAGCTAATGACCAGCTTTGCATATCATCCCCTTCCTAAACTCAGCAGCTTTGCTCGTTGCTGTGGAGACCAGCTGGAGCTGCCAGGCCAGGGAGAGGGCTTGAGGAGAGGGGGCCATCGCTCTGGTGCTAAAAAAGAACTTGTGGCATCTGTGCCTGACAGTCTAGGCAACGAGGACCAGTTGCCTGGCAGCAACCTCCTGCCCACCTTCAGCCCTTAAGACATCACTCCTTTATGTGATCCCCACTCAGACCCCATGAACTCCGTGCCTGGCCGAGGGAAGGTGGACAGTGAATTCTTGCTGGGTGAGTGGCTCTAGAGCAACTGTCCTGCGGGACTGAACTCTTATTACAGATCGGGAAACTGAGACCCAGGGAGGGGAAGCATCCGGTTGGAGCTGAGTTGTGGGAAAGCTAGAATGAGAACTCTCGGGTTTCCTGCCTTCTGCCCTGAGTTCCCTGTTGTGTTGGGCCCCAGAGAGGCGCACCAGAGAAGCTCAGTCTCACATGAGACGCCAGCATATCAGACAGAGAGGGTGCCTTACCTATCATTTTACCTAGTGCTTGTTTTCTGTTTTTTGTTTTTTTTTTTTTTTTTTGGCATAGAAGAACTGGGGTGCAGGCCAGTGGTGCAGGGAGTGAGAGGATTCAGCAGAGACAGAGTACAGAGCAGAACAGGTGGATCTGCTGAAATACACTGCTGAGGGGAGCAGCAGGTGAGACAGGAGAGGTCTGCTGTGCCCTATGTGAGGTAGCGAGCTCCCTAGCAGGGGGTCAAACTCAGGCCACAGAGGTGACAGTGTGACAGTGCTGAGATGTAACCCCTGTGCCACCAGGGAGGCTCTATAACCATGTTAAACTAGCGTGGCCTAGATAGAACTCTTCATCTCCATCCCTGAGCTGGCTCTCTCCAAACTCTCCTCTATCTGTGATAATGGCAACTCTGTCCTTTAAACTACTCAGGCCAAAGTCCTTGGAGACATCCATTAGCAAATTGGTTGACTCTGCCTTCAAATTATAGTAGAATCTGATCACTTTTCATCATCTCCTCCGTAACCACACTGGTCACATCGCTGACATCTCTTACTTACTTGATATAATGAAAGCACTTCTGGATTCCTTGCTTCCATTTTTGTCCCTGTATAGTTGTATAATACTGTATTCAGAGTGAACCTTTTTTATTTTTTAAAAAGATATATTTATTTATGCATGCAAGAACTGGGGTACAGGCCAGAGGTTGGGGGGGGGAGGAGTGAGAGGACTCACCAGAGACAGAGTGGGAGCAGAACAGGCAGATCTACTGAATTACACTGCTGAGGGGAGCAGCGGGCAAGGCAGGCGAGGTCTGCTGCGCCATGTGGGTCCCCTCCCTGACCGGGGATCGAACTCATGCTGCAGTGGCTGGGGATGCTTCACAGTGCAGTGCTTAACCCCTTGCGCCACTAGGGAAGCCCAGAGTGAACCTTTTTAAACAAAGTCATACATTTGGTACAAAAGTACCAAGCCCTCTAGTACTTCCCATTTTCAAGTCAAAGCCCTACCATCACCTATGAGGCCTCCTACCTTCCGCTCCCAGCAGCTCTTTGCCACCATCTTCACAAAGCCCCCGGCCCACTCCGCTCCAGATAGACTCACTTCCTACAGTTCATAAACTCATAATTTTTGTACTTGATGACTGCTCTGCCTTGAAGATATTTTTTGGGTTTTGACTTTTATCTTTTTGCCTAGAACATGTTTACCCCAAAATAGCCTCCTGGCTTACTCTCTTGACACCTTCAAGTCTTCACCCAAAAGTCCCCTTCTAAATGTTAGGTCTTCCTTAACACGCCAACCCTTCCCATACATCCTTCTCATATATGATTTACCTACTATACTGTTCAATTATTTATTTAGTTTATTGTCTGTTGGTACCCCTTTAGAAAGTCCCTTGGAGACAGGGATCTTTGTCTATTTTGCTCTCTGCTACCTCTTCAAACAAAACCTGGCACATAGTAGGGTTCTAAAAATAATTATTGAATACCTTTAATGTATACATGTTAGCTCTAATTATTCTTCTAACATTTGGGAAGCAGTGAAAAAAAGAACAATTTGAAGCATTGACACTTTAGGTGAAACACCTTCAAATGATGCTTATGAGACCATGTGAAAAGAAATCACACAACCAAATCACAGGTAGTCTAAGATCATAAATATGCAAGACACATAAAGAAAAGAGATGGGGCCCGGGTTGTGTTCTCATCATAACATTATGACTGATTTGCCCTGCTATTTCCCAGTGATGTATAAAGTTGATTCTGAAATAAAGCAAGATTTTCACTTACTAAAATATGACATCCTTTACATAAAAATGAAGCAAAACAGGCCCTCCCTGGTGGCCTTGGGGTTAAGTCTCAGCGCTATCACCGTGACAGCCCATTACAATGACCTGAGTTCGATCCCTGGCCAAGGAGGGACCCACATGGCGCAGCAGACCTCTCCTGCCTCGCCTGCTGCTCCCCTCAGCAGTGCATTTCAGTCCATCTGCCTGTTCTGCTCCCTAGTCTGTCTCTGGTGAATCCTCTCACCCCCAGCACCTCCAGTCTACAACCCAGCTCTTCTATGCTTACATAAGTACACATATAAGTATCTTTTAAAGATAATAATGAAGTAATCAATAGTTTATTTTTTCTGCAGTGCCTAGGAAGAGTCTGGAGACACTGCCCTTGCCACTGCTTTCCTTGGGAGAAGGGAGAGCGTGACCGTGGGTATTGATGACAGTCGTCCGGACCAGTTTGGGGCTCCTTCTCACCTCCCCACATGCACCTGCCAATACCTTGCTTCCCCTGATGCCCAGCCCAAAGAGTCCTCTCTTGGTAGCTGGCCAGAGCTCAGCCTCCCGGGCCAGTCTCCAGGGCAGTGAGTTCTACGGCCATAGTGCCTGAACCAATGTCCATTTTCTCTCCTTGGGGTTGGTTTGTAGGACTCAGTGCTGTGGTTCTCTTTTCCACATCACAGACCTGGGAAGGGCAAACAACACTGGTTTTTCTGGGTCAGCCAGCAAACAAAGGCTGATTGTTCTCATAGACACGCGGGGCCTCTCCTGGTTCTGCCTGAACATCTTTCAGCATCGCACTCCCCCCAGCCCGCACACCAACCCCAGGTCCTGGGGGATGGACTGGACCACAAAATCCCTCTGCCGAGGTAGAACAACAGGAGCGGTGAGAGTTATGCTCCTTGGGTTTCCAGGGCACCTTGCTCAACCAGGATGTAGCATGAACAGTGTACCTGACGCAGAACGTAGGATGTGAGGCTCAGGCTATTGACTCTGCATCACACATGGGTTCATCTGTCTGTTCATCAAACCGCGGTGGGCTGCTGACTCAGCCACATGAGCCTGCCACTGTGCTATTGTCACCTGGAAGGAAAGAAGACATCGGTGCACGACTGTCCCTTCTGCAAAGAGGAGAAAGGCAAATGCCCACCCTGTCCCCACCCTCACCTAGAAAAAGAGACTAAAAAACCATTCTCACCTGGATAGCTGGTTGTTGTGCCAGCAAGCACTGGGCAGGTTCACTATCCATTTGGGCAGCGGATAAAGGAGAGTTCCAGAGCCCTCAGTGGATTTTTCAGGCTTTACTACTCTCTCAGGGAACCAGGTAACAGGCACATCAGGCAGGGAGGCTGGCACACAAGGAGGCAGGTCTGGGCCAGGCAGGAAGATCTGGGAGGCAGGCAGTCCCCCACGAATCTTTGTGCTTTTCCTCTGCGCTTTCTCTGGCGTGCTCTCTTGGTCTCACCTCTCCTGTGGTCACCTGTCCTCCTGTCTCTGAATGAAGCCGCCCTTAGAGCGCCAGCCTCCAAGCTCAGGTGTGCACACGTACCACGCCCACACCCATCCTCCAGGTGGCCACAATCAGGCACGTGTGACTTGTGCCCACGCTCCCAAGCCCCTTCTGTGTCAATACAATCAAGTCCGCAGGTGCTAGCCACAGAGGCTGGTGGCAAAGAAAACCTACCAATTCACTTACCCTACACCGGTCAATAAACTTTATCAAGTACTCCCTAGGTACCGAGCGCTTTTGTGTAATGATCACATATCGATCCTACAATAATCTCGGGTGGAAGGTGTTAAATCATTTACACGTGAGAAAGAAAACAGTGACTTGTTCAAGGTCACACAGCTACGAAGAGTCAAACTAAGATCCAAAACCTGTGACCTACCCCCTGACCTTGTCGGCAGTCCCAGGGCAAGGGCCAGTCCACCAGGGAGACCCAAACTCCCTTGAGCCCAACCCCACACTCCCTACCACTCCTCCACCGACCCCCCCATCCCCTCTTCATTAATCAGCCAGTCAATCAAAGACATTTGTTGAGTACCTACTGGGTCAAAAGCTTTTGGGAAAAGGACTTAAAGAGGAATCAAATGATTCTGTCAACACCTGAGAGTGTATAAGCCCTGAAGAGCTACAATGCAAGGTAAACAATTGGAAATACCGGTGAAGTGCTAGATCGAGTTCAAGGGAGGAAAAATTAGTTCCATTTAGAATTTTTGCGGAAGAAGGAGCACTGGGATGGGCCTGGGGGGATTTAGGGTTAGGTCCAGCAGAGCCCTGGGGAAGGCCTGCCCACACCAAAAGGGGTGTGGAGGCAAGAAGGGGTGAGAGGAGGGAGAGGTGAGCCCATAGAGCTCGTGTGGCTGGAAGACAGTGAGCCGGAAGGAAGGACAGAAGTTTGGAAACACAACAGAGATTCTTCAAACAGTTATTAACAGACAAACGGAAACTGTATATTTGGGCCCGATCACAGAATTCGAGATACTAAACCGCAGGGTCTGGGGCTTGTTTTGTGGCTAACAGAATGCTGTTAATGGGATTTTTCAGCGACCCCCCCTCGGGTAAGGACAGGTGGCTGCTCCATCCCAGCCTCCTCCCTAGGCTGGTCGCACAGTGTCAGCAGCCCAGTCCCCACTTCTGTGTCATCACTTAATCTCTTTCAAGATTAATCTCCCTGGCCCACACCCAGCCGTCCGCACATTTAAGCCCAAAGGTTTCTTGGTGCAGCAGGCCGAGTCATTTGGAAACCTCGCTGATGAAGTCTGCGATCAAGGTGCTGATATAGCAGGTGGGCTGACTCGTCTCCGAGATGGAGGCAGCGGTGAGTTTCGTTGCCCCGTCACCTCCACCTGGGGCCTGACTCACTTTCACTGCCTAAATGGTACCAGTGCCTTTGACGATGCACTTTCTGTAAATCCTGCTTCAGCTTCCTGTCCCTGACCTTTCAAGGTTGTGCTGTCCTGCCAGCCCCACCCTGTCTTTCTCCCTACCCTCCTTGTCCACAGCCCCTTGCTTAAGCCTCGCCTAGCGCCTCTGAGGTCCTGGATGAATTTTTTGCCACTTTACTTTTTTATCCTCTAGAACGATCGGGCTACCTGGCTCAGAGAGTCAGCACATCTCTTGCTCTGGAGCAGAATCAGAACTGACTGGGTTTCCTTCCTACCCGACAGACTTATGTAACTCATGACACCTGCTGAGCTTTTGTCTTCTCATTAATAAAATAGGCGAAAGCTCCTGGCTGGCTTTCTCCACAGGTGTGACATGAAGCCCTCAGGAGACTAAGACGGTGACAGGGCTTCATAAACTGTAAATTAATCTGGGAGTATTATGGTTGTGATTATTAGCTTGTGAAGAGTGGGTTCATGCTGTAATTGGCTCTCTGGGCTCTCTTTCCTTTTTCTTCATAGCAATTAAAGACTTTTATAATGATATTATAAGTTATCGTTATTACTGAGCAAATAGTTTATTTGTTTGCGGCCTACCTCCTCTCCAGAGTGTAAGTTAATGTAGGGCAGGAGTCATATTTAGAGCTGTTTCTCTTTCCTTTCCCAGCATCTAGCTCAGTGCCTGAAGTGTGCTGGGAGCTTAAGGAATAATTAACCACTAGGTTACTTGAAGACCCACCACCAGCCTCACAAGAGACTTACTAGGCTAGTCTGCCTTGTTCATTGCTAATTAGGCAATTAATAAATGGTTATGAAGGTTGAAACGAACAAACCTCCTTAGATACCAGTTTCCTTGTGAAGTTCTGCTACTCACAAATCTGCCTTGATCCCCAGTTGCCCTGTCTGATAGCCAAATGCCCGGACAGCCTCTCTGTGGGTCCAGTACCATCTTCCTTGCCTGCATCTTGTTCTGCTCCAGTCCAAAGTGCCAACATCCTCTCCCCAAGATATACCTGTGTCCCCTGAAGATGTCTGCTGGGGTGACACATACCCTTTCCCTTCCCTTGGAGTCTTGCCTGAAGTGTCTTCCTTTCCAATGCTCCTCTAACCCCATTAAAATGTGTGTGTGTGTGTGTGTGAGGTTGTGTATGTATGTTTGGACCATCCTTTGTACCCATAGAGGATTTCTATTTTATTTTTTTCTTTAAAGATTTATTTATTTTTTAAAAAGATTTATTTATTTATGCACACAAGAGCTGGGGTACAGGCCAGAGTCATAGGAGGTGAGAGGACTCACCAGACAGAGTGGGAAACAGAACAGGCAGACTGACTGAAACACACTGCTGAGAGGAGCAGCGGGCAAGGCAGGAGAGGTCTGCTGTGCCATGTGGGTCCTCTCCCTGGCCGGCGGCAGGGATTGAACTCATGCTGCAGTGGCTGTGATTTGCTTCATAGTGCGTTGCTTAACCCACTGCGCCACCAGAGAGGCCCTAAAGATTTATTTATTTATGCATACAAGAGCTGGGGTACAGGCCAGAGTCCAGGTCGGTGAGAGGATTCACCAGAGACAGATCGGGGAGCAGAACAGGCAGGCCAACCAAAACACACGGCTGAGGGGAGCAGCGGAGAGACAGGAGAGGTCTGCTGTGTCATGTGGGTCCCCTCCCTGGCCGGCGGCAGGGATCGAACTCATGCTGCAGTGGCTGCGGTTTGCCTCATAGTGTGTTGCTTAAACCACTGCACTACCAGGGAGGCACAGGATTTCTATTTTAAAAAAGACTTTTATATGCATGATTTTATTCAAGACAAACAATAGCCATATTGGCAGTATGGACATTTGACAAGTGTACAGGTGAAAAAAACTGAGGTCGCAAAAGACATATTCGTGATTTTCAATCTGGGAAATCCATGAAAGCAATTTGGTTGAGTGACCTCCATGAAAGAAAGAAGCAGGAAGAAGAGACAGAGGTGATTCTGGGACATCAAGTGTTTCAGGGATGCCTTGTTTGTACTCCGTGTCACTGCGTTATGTGTTCAATCCCCTGGCCCCCACTCTGTCTCTGGTGAATCATCTCACCCCTCACACTTCTGGCTTACACTCCAGTTCTTCTATGCAGAAATATATATATTTTTTTTAAATCTAAACGCCTGGAAAACACAAGGCTGGAGCTCCAATCCAGGTGTTTCCACATTCAGGTGCTGCTTCATGTGTGGAGGGAGCTATCCTTCTTGTCCTGTGTGCTTTCTACCCTACTGGACTTGACCCGCATCATGGTCAAGTATTAGGTTCATCAGTCTAGCACTTTCATGCATGTGGTTTTGAAAATGTTCTCAAATTGCTTGTGCAAATTCTTGCAAACTTGCATATTTTTGTCTACTCTGCCTTCTCTGTTAGACCAAGTGCCTCTAGGCAGAGCCTCAGTACCCGCCCCCCCTCCCCCAGCTTCACCTCTCCCTTGAGGGGGAATTCAGCTGAACTCAGCATCCACGCTCATCAGGCACCCCTCACTCTTTAGCCCTGGCCACACAGCCCACCTCCCCACTGAGGTTCCCAGACAGTCATAGCCCCCGTACCCTTGAAGTGACTTTGATGCGCCTACCTGCAACTGCAGCCCATTTCCTCCCTGCAGGACTCCTACCTGTTACCTGATGAGACTGAAGCCATGTGTGGGTGCCAGCTCCCTGCGCTGAGCCCTTTACCGCCCCACTTCCTGTGTTTATTTGTATTTGGGTCCATGGTGTAAGAGCAAGCTGTTAATATTCACAACTACTTCCCACTACTGCCTGCAGCTCAGTTTTCACATGTATGATAATGTGATAAAAATACCTAGCACTTCAAAGCTGTTCAGAGGATGAAAGGAAATGATGAGTGTGAAAAACTCGGTAGGTTCATGGCATGTGGCATGTAGTAAGTGCCTGAGAAACAGCCCATGAAAGGTTGCGGCAGGGTTTCCCCTCATAGATCCAGGTAAGTGTCTGTCCTTTGCAAAACAGGGTCTCTGAGAGAAGGTTGTGGGATCTGGTAGAGAAAATACCAAGTTTGGTGTCTACAGTGCTGGCTTCAGACCCCAACTATGTCACTTACTCTCCCTGTAATCACCAGCCAGGAGCTGAACCTGTTTCCTCACCCCTTCCCTCAAAATTTGACCAAGTATGATGCCAACACCTCCCACACGAGGTGTTTAGAGGATTAAACATAATTAAATGTGATGCTCCCTTCAGTGCCACATGTACGCACATTGGAACGATACAGAGAAGATTAGTATGGCCTCCTGACACAAGGACAACCTGCAAATTTGCAAAGCGTTCCATATTTTTAAAGTATATAATAATAACTATTATTATTAAATATGAAATTAAGGTAAAATAAAGAGTACGTTAAGTCAAATGTAGACATGGCAGCGCTTTGCACATTGGTAAATGCTACATAAATGTTCATGACATTGTCCTTGGGCACCTGGGAAAGCCAACATTTCTTCAGACTACTCCCTCCGTGAGGACCTGTGGACTTGTTCTGCATAGTTCAGAAAGATCTCAGTAGCTCAAGAAAGAAGAGACAATCTCTGCCCAGGAGAGAGAGAGAGAGAGAGAGAAAATACCCCCAATTAGTGAAAAAAAAATAAAGAGGGGGTCCCAGCCCATTTCCTGCACTCCAACATTCAATGGAACTTAATTTGATGTGAATAGAAATTTAATATAATCCATGAACTGTAAAGTAAAACTACTAAGAAAGTCCGTCTGGGCTAATGCTAAGCACCCATCCATAGCTAACACTGGAGCCAGTCTACCCCACGGTGCCACCAACAGTCGTTCTGATGACAAGCCTAGAAAACAAGCCAGCTTTGGGTAGGCCGCCTGTGGGGTAGAGATTGGGCTCCCATAGAGCAGAAATATAAACAAATTGCATACTGACATCAAATTTGGGCTTGGTCACCTGGAAATGTCCCCTTCCCCCAGAATTTCCAACCCCCACTATTTGATCATCACGCATCTTTTTTTTAAAGATTTTTAAATTTATTTATAGATACAAGAGTTGGGGTACAGGCCAGAAGTAATGGGGGTGAAAGGATTCACCAGAGACAGAGTGGGGAGCAGAACAGGCAGATCTACCAAAATATATTGCTGAGAGGAGCAGCAGGCAAGGCAGGAGAGGTCTGTTGTGCCATGTGGGTCCCCTCCCTGGCTGGGGATTGAACTCTCATTGCATTGGCCCCAGCGCTCAACCCCTTGCACCTCCAGAGAGGCCCTGATTATCACTCAATTTTAAATTAAAGATCACAGCCTCAGCATTGCCCCTCTGCCCTAGGGGGCTATTCTGGCTTTATGGGTTTGAAGCTCATAACACCTGAGCCTCTGAAGGCAGCATTAGAACTCACGGTCAAGAAGTAGCCACCTAATTAGGGCAAACTGTTTTGAACATCAAAAGTTAATAGCTTGAGCCTTTCTGGTAGTGCAGGGGTTAAGTCTCAGCCCTATCAAGCTATCTGCAGCCACTGCAGCACAGTTCAACCCCTCCCCACCACCCCCCCACCCCCAGCCAGAGAGCTGACCCACGTGGCACAGCAGACATCTCCTGTCTCTCCTGCTGCTCCCCTCAGCAGTGTATTTCAGTACATCTGCCTGTTTTGCTTCCCACTCTGTCTCTGGTGAATCTGTTCACCCCGCCCCTGCACCTCTGGCCTACACCCCAGTTCTCATATCCATAAATAAAAATAAATATTTAAAATAAAAAGTTAATGCCTATAAAATGTCCTAGCTTCTGGGGAGGCAGGAAGGGAGCTCTGAATGGCTCCATGGTTCGGGAGAGGTATTCAGGTGATAGCCACAGGTCCCCAGGTCAGTACTGGGCAGCCGGTAGACTGCCTCTCTGCCCCAGACCATCACAGAGGAACCACCGTCATACCTGCTGCCACAATGAGAGTAGTCCTGGCCTCCTCTCGAATGCTTCTTCTAATCCTGCAGCGACACATCAAGGGGAGTGAGTAACTGTGGGAAAAAGGGAGAGGGGAAGGCCATGGGTTGAATCCTACCTCATCAGTGCACACTCCAGCCTCTTCCTGTCTTCTTCTCCTGCCCCCTCTCTCATCATCATCATCATCATCATCATCATCATCACTCTCATAACCACACCCACCACACGATGAGTAATTCTTTCCACATATTTTTTCATATAGTCTTCATTGTCTCCCACGGCCCTCCCGTGCACCCTTCCATCCAGGCATGGCAGTCCTCACGCTATCCACAATTTCAGTGTCCTGTTCGTGCCACACTTCTTCCAGGAGGTCTTTCCTAGCCTTGGAGACTAGGTCACGAAGCAGGGATCTGTGATGGGCGTTGCCCAGTCAATATTTCCCATCAGGACTTGGATAGATTGAAAGATGCCAGGCTTATCTGAACCGTCATCACATTGCCACGTGTTTGAATCAGAAATTTCCCTTTATAAGATGCAACGATGGGCTAGAACTATCAAAATGAATTTATCAAGCATGTCGTCAAGGGGAGTGAGAACCCACAGGAATGTAACCCACAGGTTACAGTTGTGGCTTAAGTTTTTTGAACAAAGAAACTCTTATCTTCCTATATTTATTCTAGTCAGACAGCACCTGGACCTTTAACCAGAAATCACCCAGAGGTCACAGAAAAGGGACCCAGAAACCATGAGCTCTGAAGAATGGCATTATGTGTTCTGGAGAAGACTCGTGGGGATGTAGAAACTGTCTTCAGAGGGTGCTTATTGGAACAGGAATTAAACAGCTTCCCAGAAGGCAGAGCCAGGGTCTCTGAAGATGAGTTATAGGGAGACATATTTTGATCCAGGATGAAGTGTCTAGTGATTAAATTGTCCTCTGTTATAACATGATGTCTTGACGAGAACAAGTTTCTCACCATTGGTGAGGTAAGTGCAATACCGGTTACCATCCGATAAGGACGCAGTGACAGGAATCTTGCGTTTGCTGTGGGCTGAGGAGGGGAGATGAGAATGGATTGGTTTACTTCCCAAGTTCCCTCCCAGTTCCTGACTGTTTTTTCCTGGTGGATGTCTTTAGAGTAACAAAAGCTAAATTGAATATATCTATCGACAGATTGGAGGAAGAGAGGCTTTGGGAGGAGCGGGCTGGAAAATGGGGAGCACACAGCAAGCTTGGGACTCAGAAAACACAGAGGTAGCGTCCTCTCACAGGGCTCAGGACCTGAAGTGCAGGATAGAAATTCCCTCGTGTCCTGGGATTCTTCCTCCTTGAAAGCAGTTACTGAAGGCAATGGACGAGGAATGAGTGGGAAGAAAGACCCCAACCACACAAAACCACAGAACATTCCTCAAGTTGTTGAGATATGTACCTGTTGGGGTGAAGTGGGGTGTAAGCAAGGTATAGGAAAGAAAGGGGAAAGATGCATAGGGAGGAAAGGGTGAAGGATATGCATGAGAATAGGTAGAATCCCAGTGATTGGTGATCTGTCTGGGAGGGGAGGAGGATAATGGTTCAAGTAGGACAAAGAGTTGGTCACATTGCTTTGACATCCTTGCCCTTGCCTGGTAGAAAATGCACAAAGATGTGGGGCCTCCCTGGTGGCATAAGGGGTTAAGCATCCCACTATGAAGCATCCACAGCCACTGCAGCAGGAGTTCAATCCCCGGCCAGAGAGGAGACACACATGGTGCAGCAGACCTCTCCTGCCTCGCCTGCTGCTCCCCTCAGCAGTGTGTTTCAGTCCATCTGCCTGTTCTGCTCCCTACTCTGTCTCTGGTGATTCCTTTCACCCCCACACCTCTGGCCTATATCCCACTTCTTGTATGCATAAATAAATAAATCTGTAAAAAAAAAAAAAAAAGAAATGCACAAAGATGAGACAGGAAGAGAAGAGGATCAATGTCAACCTTAAAGAAAAGGGCTTCTTCAAGGAAGTGCTTTTCAGAAGGGGCAGAGCTGAGGGGAAGGGAGGGGCACCTGATGTCATAGAGAAAACACTGGATGTGGAATCAGGACACGGGCTCAAGTGCCAGCACTGCCACCAGCCAGGTCCCAGGGACTTCAGTCTCCCTCTCTGGGCCTCGGGGTGCTCCTCTGCTCTCACTGGGTAGCTGAGGATGTCACTCCAAGTGCCCACCAGCCTCATTTGTGGCTAAAACATCATTATTTCATGCCAGAAAATGCCTCTGAGACGGTTTATGTTTTTGTGCTTGGTGAGTTGGGTAATTTATTTTTGTCTTCCAGTAATGTTTTCATGTTTTCCC
This sequence comes from Galemys pyrenaicus, assembly GCA_019455555.1. NCBI lineage: Eukaryota > Metazoa > Chordata > Mammalia > Eulipotyphla > Talpidae > Galemys > Galemys pyrenaicus. Next base: position 3,387,486 of record JAGFMF010011443.1, read on the forward strand.
CCTTTGAAAAAAAATTTTTTAAAGATTTATTTATTTATGCATACAAGCACTGGGGTACAGGCCAGAGGTATGTGGGGGGGGGGGTGAGAGGATTCACCACAGAGAGCAGGAAGCAGAACAGGCAGATCGATGGAAGTACACTGCTGAGGGGAGCAGCGGGCGCAGCAGGAGAGGTCTGCCGCACCATGTGGGTCCCGCGCCTGACCGGCAGCAGGGATCGAACTCATGCTGCAGTGGCTGCGGTTTGCTTCATAGTGTGTTGCTTAACCCACTGTGCCACCAGGGAGGCCCCCCCTTTGAAAATTTCTAGCCTATCTTTTCTGAATCTGAGCTAGAAAAAGAAGGGATTTTGCCCCCTCTCTGGCCAAGTAGGGGAGCGGGTGTCCCAGTTGGCCTGGAACTGAGGGGATTCCCAGGGCCAGGGACTTTCAGTGCTGGCAGACTGGATGGTTGGTGACCCTAGTGTTAGGATGAAGGCTTGGAGGTAGCTTGGAAGAGAGGTGCTGGAAGGGTCTATTCCCTTTTCTATGGAGTTTCCCCCTTCACCCCTCAGAAGGTGCAATGGTTTTCATGACAAAATGGGACTCCCTTATGGGGAGGCCAGTGGAGGGGAAAGGAGAGAACAGGGCCTTCTTCAAGCCCATCATAAGCACCTACTCGCTATTGCCAGGAAAGAGACTGAAATGCTTGACTAGCACTTATGCTATGGGGATTTTCCCTTTTTCTTCAAAAAAAAAAAAAAGTAAAGAAACAGACCCAGTGGAAAAAAAAAAAGTTTGAGGCGAGCAGCCCCTTCCACCCTAGGAGATAGCGGAGAGCTCATTTGCTTAGATTTGACTGACGACTGCCACCTCGCTATCTGTCGGCGGTGGGGAGCCTGTCAGCATCACAGTGACCACCAGTCTGGTGACGTACGGGGACAACTATGAACTATCTCCACAACCAGGAAATGGACTTCTTGAACTACAATATGGAAGACCTGGTGAGTGGATGGTCAGGGGGTCCTACTTGGAATTCTAAATGGCCTGTGCTGGAGTGCAGGGTCCAAAGGAGAGGAGACAGTATGGAGCCCCCTCCTGCTGGGGACTGGCAGGCCCACTGGCACCTGCCTTTTAAGATTTTACTTCCCATTCCCTGGAGGAATGCCTGGGAGAGACAGCCTTCGGAGAGGGGCAGAAGAATGGGCTCAGGTCCTGCATCCCCCTGACTTGCTACGTGACGGGGAACAAGTCACTTTGCCTCGCCATTCTTCAATAGGAGAGTATCTCTTAGGGCTGAAGTAAGGGGCTTGGGGCGACAGCATGCAGGAGCTGTTCTCAGTGTCGGGAGGCTGGCATTGCTGGTCAACTGCTCAGGGTATGTTTATCCCCCTCTTGCTATATGCTCATATCTCCAGGGTACAACATAAATTCTGTGAGGGGTGAGAAGCTGGAGACCTAGTCCTGACCATCGAGTAACTTAAGGTCTAGCCAAAGAGAAAAATGTCACTCACCAGATGTTCTTAGGCAAGGGTTCTGTGCTAACCCTAGGCGGTTGGAGACCAGATGGTCCGCAAGGGAGAGGACCCCAGTGGGCTGAAGTCAGGGGGCAGAGGCACCAAGGTGGCGAGAGAACTCTGCAAATCCAAAAAATGTCTTAGAGCATGTTGGGGCCTCCCTGCAAGGACTGGAGATCAGGTCTCCTTGGGCGGTCCAGGGAAGCATCTCCAGCATCCCTCTGCCACCCACCCAAGTCTGTCCAGTGAAACAGGGTGGCTCAGATGACTTGGTTGTCCCTAAAGTCCCAAAGTCTGTGTGTGGAAGCAGCTCAGCAAGTGACCTCTGTGCTTCTGGGTGGGGACAACAGAGAACTGTTTCCAAGGACCTCTTAGAAACTTCTTTGTGGTCTTTTCTCCTTTCCTCCCATGCTAAGGGACTTCTTAGCTGAGCTGCATTCTAGGCTGGATTATGAAGAAGCCAAACCCCTTTTCTTATCTCCCCTAGCTCTTCTGACCTTAAACCCACCTTGAGAGTTTCTCCAAATCACTGTAACTCCCCCGGCTGGAGTCCACACTGTAACACCACCAACTGTGTTTCCAGATAACTCTGGAATATTCTTCCTCTCATGTGCCCAGATCCCATGACTTGGGAATATACGTAGAACATGGGAGAAGGTGAGGGAGAGGATTACCCACCTAAAGCCTGGCCTCTCTGACACAATGCCCAGGTAAAAACAGCCAGAAGCTACTGCCTACTCATATCTGCTGCATAATTTGTGGAACCCAATGCAAAATGAAAATACAGGGCCCCTTGTTAAAAAATGAGTAAGAATTTCAGGACAGTCAGAGCAGAATAAACACAGGGTTCATCTAAGGACAGGACCCCAAGTGACTGCACGGGTCAATGGCTGACCCTGAGTCTAATCAGAGCTGGGCAATTCCCAAAATCAGACTAAAACTTCACTGCCCGACAAGGCACCGTGCCTCTGCCGGCCCCCTGCCTCTCCTAACTAGGTTACTGGGTGTCGTCCTCTGCCCACAGTTTCAAGCTGACCATAAGCCCCTGACCCAGTTGGACATCATAGTAAGCAACTCAAGAACTGGCTGGCCCTGGCTTCTGAGAAACCTCAAGAGTTTCCCCGAACTGCGTGCCCCACTCCACTGCGTGACCTACTAGAGACGTGGTGGCCGGGGTGGGGAGCAGCAGGGCACGTATCAGAGAAAAGCCACTGCTCAGGGAGACACCTGGAGACTTGCTTCATGTCGCACCTCAGATGAGTGTTCATGGGCCAGGCACCCCAGCATTCCTGAACCTCTTAACCAGGGGTCCCAGGAGTCCTCTGGAGCTTGCTGGCCAGCTCCAGTGTCCTGCCCCATAGCCACTTACCTCCTGTAGTCCTCTCTAGGGTGTTACCACCGCAGAAGCACAGACCCTCGCCCTCCTTACCCTACCCACTCACAGCTGGACCTTGAGCAGTCTCGATGTCCTGATGGCGTCTCCTAGCACAGAGGCCCCGGGATGGCACAGTGGCAGGAGAGCCTTGCACGAAGTAGCTTCTCAATAAATATATCTTGATTTGTGATGCACTGAAGCTCTTAGCTCACCTTTCCTCTCCGGAGTTAGTCTAGCATCTATTCCCTTTGCTTCCAATTCCATTTCCTGTCCTTGTCCAAACCAAGTATTAATCCACTTTCCTAGCACTCTGGGTTCTCCATTCCAATACTGGAGTTAAGAACTGGGGGCTCTTGTCCATCAGCGAAGGCCTGATGTCATATCACACCCCAGCCTCCCGGCCTCCTCTTGAGTCTAAGGTCAAGTCTCATTGCTTAAAATATCCATTTTCTTAAGCTGGCTGCTCATTCCTGTGAATAGGGGACCTAACCCTGAAACATCTAGATGACTAAGTACCAGTGACAAAGAGCACGTCCCCGGGGTGGGCAGATCTGGATAGACCCAGAAAAGTCTCTGTCCGCAGGAACTTGGTCTACAGGCGAGAGGCCTCCTCTTAACAGGGTCAGGGCTGGGCTGAGTGCCTACAAGGTGGGCCACAAACCACACCTCCAGCCCCACCCTGCACACCAGCCAGGAGAGGAAGCTGCTCCAAACCCAGGGCCTGGCTGCTGTGACCCTCCTCGTGACGACCCCCACAAACCACGACTCTGTGTGGTGGAGCACCACGGGCTGCAGAGCCCTGCCACATGTGCCATCTAATTTCATCAAAGAGGAGGGAAGAAGAGGAACCAAAACCAGTTCAGGCTGTTTCTGGGCTTTACCTTGGGGGAGGGGAGGATCACCCCCTAACCAGGGCAAAAGTCCCTGAGGAACCCCAGTGGAAGAGGCCCCCAATGATGTGATAGGAGGGTTCAAACATGTGAGAGGGACCCAGGGCCAGCCTGAGGCAGGGTCAGCACAGGGGTTGGGCTCAAGGACACAGACCACAGTCCCCAGTGGGAACTCAGCCTTCCTTGAGGGCACAGGCCATGGCAGACCCAGCTCCCCTCGCAGCAGAGCATGAAAAGCCATGGCCTTGGCGCCGAGGACCGGGACACAAGGATGTTCCTTCAGGAATGATGGGACAAAATGTTCCAAAGCAGCGCCGACCCAGGGGCTGGCTTCACCAGGTCACTGGGTATGCCTAGGAGATGTGCTTACCTTTCCCTTGACTGTGTGAGTCTGTACCCAAAATGCAAATTGATTTGGGGTTCTAGGGGGCCTTGAGACTCAATGCAAAGGCAGGAGTAGCTTAAAGACTCCCCCAGAACCATATCCTTAACAAGACCATGCTCTTAATGGCCCAAGCCCCTGGGTAGACATCGGGGAGAGCCTGGCAGGCTGGCTCCTGAAGGAAGGGAGCCAGGAGAGGGGGCAGGCAAGAGCAGGAGATGTGGGAAATGGTCAACAAGAGTCTCAGGTGGCTTTTAGCGGGTATGGGTACTTACCCCTACCTGTCTCAACCTTCCAAACCCTTCCCAGTTCAACCCAGCCCACTCCCCTCAAGCTACTTAAGGCTGGAATGAGAGACACACTGGCTGGCCCCACTCACAGCTCCCAACTCTTGGCTGGGAATGTCCAGACAAGATATAGAGGAGATGGAGCCTGTGTGTGTCTGTCTGGCCAGAGCAATGACCCACTTCTGTGCAGACACCTCCTGCAGTCAGTTTGACTCAGGCCCTGGAGTCCTGGGGTTCAGTCTGGGTGAATGCGCTCAGCTGCCCTGAACCCCTCTTGGGGCTGAGAAGCAAGGTCTGCCTCGGGTGTCCCTGGCTTCTGGACAGACAGGGAGGAGAAGCCGATGGCTCCTCCTGAGCTAAGCAGGTGGAGATCATGCTAAGAAGCAGCTCAGGCCAGGAACGGGCACAAGACCTAGCTAGTCTGAGCACCTGGAAGCTGAGGGCAAAGACAGGAATCCCTTCCCACATACTTAGGTTCACACATCCTCCGTCCTCGCAAGGGCTGGTCCTTTGTTGGCAGTTCTGCCTACTGGAAGGTTCTGTTTCCTTTGATGGAAACATCCCCACCCCAACCTTTGTCTGTGGTCTGTCCTCCAGAAGCTCACCCACAAGCTCACTTTGACCCGTGCCCGGGGGCATTCTTTCCAATCCCTGAGGAAGGACTCCAGCTTCTCTGGACTCAAGCCTTCTCTCCCCAAGACTCTGCCCTGCCTCTACCTGAAAACTTCTTCCCAGGGTGGGGATTTCCAGACCCCTCCATTAACTGGTCACGCTTGTCCAGCCCAAACAAGCTGGTTTGGTGCCAGCTGCCCACCTCCATGTTTCTGTTTACCTAAAGCGAGGTGACTGCAGCCCTCACATATGGCAACCGCATCACCCTGATGACTCATTGTCAGCTTGGAGCTAACACTCTCTAGTCTTTTTCTCATAACTGTCCCTCACTTACCTCGTTGACATTTTAAACCCCAGTGGAGGACTCTATTTTTGCCCATGCAATTTCTTTTGGTCAGCTGGGGCTCATAGTTCCAGGTTGAAGGGGGACCTGCACTGTCTGAAAGCACCTTCCAGCCACAATGCCCAAGAGAGTGCTGAGAGAGTAAAAGAGGGTCTAGGACCAGGAATCCCAGAGGTGGGCTCTCGCTGTCTCCCTTGCCCCCAAGTGCTGGCCTAGAATCTCAGTTTGCTAGGTTTCACATTGGCCAGTGGTGGGTACTGGGGCAGCCTGGGTATTTGGAGAAGTCAGACAGGGCTTGTTAATTATCCAGGGAGGGCTTGGATCTTACAGAGGTTCCTGAGGACAGAAAGAGGGAAGGGCCAGGGCCTCACTGGTGGTGCAAGGGGTTAAGACTCTGCACTATGAAGCATCTACAGCATAAAACAAGTTTGATCCCTGGCCAGGGAGGGGACCCACATGGCACAGCAGACCTCTCTCCTGCCTCGCCCGCTGCTCCCCTCAGCAGTGTACTTTAGTTGATCCACCTGTTCTGCTCCCCACTCTGTCTCTGGTGAATCCTCTCACCCCCCACACCTCTGGCTTGTGCCCCAGCTCTTGTAGGCATAAACAAGTAAAATAAATCTTTTAAAAAGAAGAATGGAGGGCCAGAGTGAGGCAGAGAGGGAAGGACAGTAACACTGGTGACCCCGGCCCAGGCCCAGCAGTCGGCTCTCTTTGCCCATCCTCCCCACTCCAAGTCCCTCAGTACCAGAGTCTGGAATATTCTAGATCTTCCTCCTGTCCCATCCTCGGTGCTCACAGACACTTTCACCTGGATTCCTGGATCTATGCTCAGCTTCATCTGCGTCACTGTGTTTTCTTGGCTTCTTTGGGACAGGAGTCCCTGGCCTTAGCGGAGGCCGTTGTCCACTGGGTGCCACCTGTGCCTCATGTCGCCAAGGCCCCACCCTGTTTCTAGAGGGTGCCTGCTGCTCTCAGAGTACGTGCGCACAGACATGGGCCATCGCTCTGGCCAGACGGACACACGCAGGCTCCATCTCGTTTTCAGTCCTGTCTGGACATTTCCAGCCAAGAGTCGAGAGCTGTGAGTGAGCACAGGGGCCTGGGCTCCTGCAGCCTTTTATGTCAACGATGAGTGGACCAGGTTGCTCCGCTGCGCCCCCCTGGACGGAGTACAGGAGGACTCCCTCCTGTGTCTGGGTGGGTGCCTGCGGTATTCCGTGTTCCTCAGTCTTCACTTCTCATGGAGCCAGAGCGACCTGCTTTGTAACCTCTCTCCATGGTTTGGGGAAGGTGAAGGCACTGATCTCCTTAGGTGTGGGAAGTGGCTTTAACACGTGCCACTCCCGCACGCCCAAAACGTCTGTTTGACACCTCTACTGAGTGGTAAAGGCAACTCCCAGCGCTCTTCACACACGCTTCCTCCCATCTTCCCCTCCAGCTGAGAACTTTGCCAAACAAACACCTCTGGAGTGAGTGACAGTCCTGCCACTCACAACCCTCCTATAAACCTGGGTCCTCAAAAGATGGGGCTCTGGAGTCCTGGGGACACCTCCCACCACACTGGCTTTAAATGAGCAACACAGTGCTCGCTTCGGCAGCACATATACTAAAATTGGAACGATACAGAGAAGATTAGCATGGCCCCTGCGCAAGGATGACACGCAAATTCGTGAAGCGTTCCATATTTTTTAAATCTTAAAAAAAAAAAAATAAGTAAATAAATAAATGAGCAACACATCATCCAACTTGAACGTTTTAGAGGGCAAGGGCTTGATGGGCCTTATAAAGGGCTTCTGGGCCAGACAAGCTGGCTCCACCTCTGCCCTCTGCTGGGCGGCAGGACAGCCGGAGGCCACCACTGCCAAGAAAGGAGGAGTCCAGCGCAGCTGGCTGCCCCGCGCCTTGCCTCGAGCCCGCCTCTCTCCTCTCTGCTTTGCTCTGCGAAGACAGCTCATCTCATTGTTCCCTCCCTTTAACTCCTGCTGAATCCCAGCGAGTCAAATGGCTGCATTTGAGGATGAGATTGAAGTAGTTCCCAACACAGAGAGGGAAGAAAAAGGTGCAAGCTGTCCCAGGGAGATGGGTGGAAGCAGGAACTTAGGAAGTTTGAAAGGAAAGATGAGGTCTCTGCTGAGGTACAGAGAGGGACTTGCCCGAAGTCCAGAATTCAGTTGCCCTGGCCTGCTGCAGCCAAGTTCCGCACACAGCGGCTGCAAGTCCATCATGTGTAAAACACGTAGTGGTGTGAGGCGGCCTCCAGCTGCTGGCCATCGAGCGGGGAAATGGACACCCCAGCCCTGGGCACTGTGACAGAGGCCCTCAGTTGCTGGGTGGAGAGGCGTGGGGATGGGAAGAATAGATGAGGAGAGAGGATGTAATTCCAAGTAGAACCAGGAAGGTGGGTTGAGCGGCACCCCAAAGGAAGGGTAGGAATCAGGGGGAAGAGGGAAGCTTGGGCAAAGGAAGACTGAAGCAAGGTGTAGGGGACAGGAATGTGAGCCTGTAGGCAGGACGCCTGGAGTCAAGAGGGAGAAGAGGAGGTTTGAAAGGTCAGAAGAACATACATTTTGTAGAAATGTAAAGACCCTCCTCAGGAGTTTATATCTCATCCTGCAAGCCCACGGCTCTCAAATGAAAGTAAAACTATTCCTTTAAACAGAAGCTGCATGTGAAACACCACATGACACAGAAGTGGAGAGCTCTGGTTTAAGGGCAAGGAGGGGATACCCAGGACACAGGGAAAGCGTGGGAAGAAAACCCACAGACCCAAGCTCAGGGAGGCGGGCAGCGGGTCCTGTGAGCTCACAGGAGTCTGGGGGACCCCTCCTTCCCTGAAGAACATGAGCTCGAGCCCGGTTCTTTGGGAGCCCTGCCGTGTTCTGTGTGTGCATGCACTGAGGTGGGCTCACCCTGCCGCAATGGAAGAGCTTTTTCTGCAAACGTGACTTTTCCTTATAACTGGCTTTGCTATTCAGTATAAAATCAAAAAGAAAAAAAGAAAGACAAAGAGAAAAGAAAACCACCGCGTACAGGTCCGCTGGTGGGATGGGATGTGCAGTTTGGAGAGCTCACCCCGTCCTCTCTGTAGGAGATGGACAGCGCAGTGACGCTGAGGGGCCTGGGACCTGTGGAGGGACAGTAGCCCTGGACATTAGGATGCCTTGCACCGAGGCAATGGCCAAGGGATGCAGGGCCTGGCGAGGGCGAGGCAGGTGGCTCTGCCATTGCACTAATGTGCCTCCTCACCACCTCCCCCCAGCACTGTCTGCCCCAGGGAACAGAAGGAGACACCCAGGCTGGGGAAGGGGTCTGCCCTGACAGTGACCCCTGGGAGGCAAGAGGACCCTGTGGCTAGCCAGTTCCTCAGGCCCCTGCTCTAGAGGTCCCCTCCCCTCGCTGTCCTGGCAGGAGAGCAGGTGAAACCACCCGAGCCTAGGTCCCGCAACCACCCTCTCCCTCCCTGGGGCTCATCATTTATAGAAGTAGCTCTCTGAACCTACATAAATCCGACTACAGTGGGTTTTGAAATGCTGGGTGGAGGGATCTGGTGAGGGGAGGGGTGGGAAGAAAGAGCTGGGAGGTGAGTAGGAGCAGGTGCAGGGGGACAGCTGCGAGTGAAAGGTATGAAAACAAGCACCATGTCTTCCTTTGCGGTTAGCTGGGTAAACAACCTGAGCACTGTGGGGGGCAGGGGGGAGGCTTGGGCGGAGGGAGCTTCCGGAGACATGGTGGGCACAGCCCTTCACGTGGGGAAGCCCCCCCACACCCCTCCCCCACCCCGCAACCCCCCACACACACCTTCCCATGCCTGGCCTCCCTGTGTCCTCCTCACTTCCTTCTGCCTTTCTCATCTGCCTCTGCACTTTCTGTTTGCTCTGCTCTCCTTGCTGTAGCCAAAGAAGGGCACAGGGCAGGGAGCCGCTGACCCGGGAGCAGCTGGGAGGCATGCGCTAGGGCTGTGCATGGGGTGGTGGGGTGGAAGTTACTGGCTCTGCTAGATCGAGTGGGTTCAAACAGAACTGATCTTTAGCAAAACAGGTCGATAAAATTAGAATGCTACATGCCTTGAGCCTGCTGGGCAGATTAAAGGAATGGAAGGCTCTTACTACAAGGTCAAATACAATGCACAGTCAGGAACGAGGGCAGATCAAGAGGAAGTCAGAAGGCCACCGAGCACCCACCCCCTCAGCGGGACCCTAGGTCTCAGTGCCCACAGCTCTTTTCAGAATTGGAACAGGTGGTACCTTGTCCCAATCACAATCACACCCGTTCCCAAAGCGGAAGTATACATTCCGGCCCTGGGGCCCGAGTCCTTCCATTCCTGAGGCCACATCAGCACAGAATAACTTACAGGTGACAGCACTTCAGAGGTCACAGAGCATGTCCACACCCGTGCCTCTCCTTTCATCTTCATCACTGCCCTGGGAGGCATTAGTCCCTTTGACAGATGAAAACTCCAGCTGGAAAAGGCAAAGTGATTTGTTCAAGGACGCCCAAAGGGGAATTGGGCTCTCGTGGGTGGGATGTGTTGGGAGTGCCGGGACAAAAGCAGTGAGCCTGGCGAGGGGTGGGAGGATAGGAAAAATCTACGAGCGAGTCAGGGGCCCTCTCCCAAAGGATGGGTGCTCACTCTCCCCAACTCCTGTCTCCTTGCCCTTGCAGTACAAGGAAATGGGCAACTACAACGACAGCATAGAAACCACCATGGAAAGCTACATGTGCCCCACGGTTGAGGGACCCCTCCTGACCTCCTTCAAGGCCGTGTTCATGCCCTTGGCCTATGGCCTCATCTTCCTCTTGGGTCTGATGGGCAACATTCTGGTATTGGTGATCCTGGAGCGGCACCGGCACACACGCAGCTCCACCGAGACCTTCCTGTTCCACCTGGCGGTGGCAGACCTCCTACTCGTCTTCATCCTGCCCTTTGCTGTGGCCGAAGGCTTTATGGGCTGGGTCCTGGGCGCCCTCCTCTGCAAAACTGTGATTGCTCTGCACAAGATCAACTTCTACTGCAGCAGCCTGCTCCTGGCCTGCATCGCTGTGGACCGCTACCTGGCCATCGTCCATGCAGTCCATGCCTACCGCCACCGCCGCCGCCTCTTCATCCACATCACCTGCGCCACCATCTGGCTGGCGGGCCTCTTGTTTGCCTTGCCAGAGATCATCTATGCCAACGTCAGCGAACCCTATCTCAATGACTCCCTGCCACGCTGCACCTTCTCCCAGGAGAGCGAACCAGAAACCTACGCCTGGTTCATCTCCCGCTTCTTGTACCATATCGGGGGATTCCTCCTGCCACTGCTGGTGATGAGCTGGTGCTACGTCGGGGTGGTGCACAGGCTGTGCCAGGCCCAGCGGCGCCCTCAGCGACAGAAGGCGGTCAGAGTGGCCATCCTGGTGACGAGCATCTTCTTTCTCTGCTGGTCGCCCTACCACATCATCATCTTCCTGGACACCCTCTCCAGGTTGAATGTCTTGGGCAATAGCTGTGACCTGAATAGCTATCTTGCTGTAGCCATCACCATGAGTGAGTTTCTGGGCCTTGCCCACTGCTGCTTTAATCCCGTGCTCTACACGTTTGCCGGCGTGAAGTTCCGTAGTGACCTGTCACGGCTTTTGACCAAACTGGGCTGTGCCGGCCCTAACTCCCTTTGTCAGCTCTTTCCTAGTTGGCGCAAGAGCAGTCTCTCTGAATCAGAGAATGCCACCTCCCTCACCACCTTCTAGGTCCTGGCTTCCCCTTTCTGCCTGTTTTCCATGGGGGGAGGGGTGCAGTGATGCTGGAACCTTTTCCACCAAGAACTAGGATCCTCACGGCTCACCTTGGCCAATGCCCTCATCTCAGGTGAGCAGATGAACCAACCCTCTTTCAGGACATCTCTGCCAGCTCTTCTCCAGCCCTGGGGCTAGACCAGAAGCCTGGAAGGGGGAAGCAGCTCAAAGGTAAAGCAAAGGACACCCAAAGTGCATCACCTTGGCTGAGAGGACACCACACACACACCTTCTCTCATGTTAATCGTCTACAGCTCAAGAAACAACTTTTACTTTTGCCTTTGCTAATAGGGATAGCCAATCTCCTTCTGGAATGTTCTCTATCATCTTATGGACCAATGACCTACACAGCTGTCACCACTCCTACCCACCCCATCAAAAGAAGCCAGAAGCTGAGCACTGGGGGATGGATGGAAGCTAGGTTTGAGGAAAGGCCAACTGGCACCAGAGGGTGACCTAAACATCTCAGTCGCTAACAAACAACCATTCTGCCAGGCCACCCCCCAGACCAAGCAGGAAGCCCAAACTGACCCAGTCCAAGTAGCTGCCCGTGGCTCAGACCAAAACGAAGGCAGGCCACCCTGTGTCACACTGGTCGTGAGAGAACAGACTCTAGATACGCTCACAGACCCGCCAGTGTCCTAGGGCAGAGGGAAGGCCAAGCCTACAGGGGAAAGAAAACATTCTCTTTGCCCACCCGCAAGGAGGGGCGAGCAGCAGCCCGCCCTGGCAATCTCCCAGGTGGGCCAGGATGGCAGGGTACTGATGGGCCTGGGTACCGATGAAGAAGGAGGCCGACACCTTCTTCCCTAGCCCCCCCCACTCCCCTCCCCCGCAAGCCACACAACCAGGGGAAACTCCCTGAGCCACAGAGGGGCCCCTGGCACAGCAGAGAGAGCACTTAACCGAGGGTCAAAAAGCAGATCTCGATCCTCTAAGAAGAGACTGAAGGGGACCCCAGGGGTCATCGCACTCAGCCTCTGCATGTAGGTCATGCACAGAACGCCCCCTTTCTGGGCCTACATAAGAACCACAAGCATCCCCTCAAGGGTGGGCTCACAGGCCAGGACAGGGAAGTCCCCAGGCCCAGGAAGCCGCCCAGCCCCTGAGAGGCTTCTAGTCAGAACCAAAGGAAGCTGCTCCGCGCTCACAGATCCACCTGCCAGGAGGGCTGCTCCCTCCTCCTCCTCCCCAGGCTCTGTTCCAGCTGACAGCAGGGTCCCTGCACATGCTCCTTCAAACTAATCGATTAGAGAAGCTCTCTAGCAAGTCCCCACACAGGGAAGTGGGTCAGAAGTGTGACCCGGGGGACTGAACCTTTGCCAGGATCAGTGGGAAAGACTCGGGGTCTCCCTTTTTCCTCTCCAATAACAAGACGGACTGTGCAGCCAGAGACAAGCAAAAAAAAAAAAAAAAGACAAGAAATTGGATTTTTAATTTTCTCTTTTTAATAAAAAGGCACCTATAAAACAGGTCAATACAGTACAGGCAGCACAGAGACCCCCGGAACAAGCCTAAAAATTGTCTCAAAATAAAAACCAAGAAGATGTTTTCACATATTGTATTTATATATTTATATTTATATATATATTTATATAATGGTACAAAATGGCTGGGGGTATGGCCATGGATGGAGGGAAGAAGTCGGCTGGCCTGTGGAGTTTACCTTGGAAAGCTAGACTGTGGCGGAGGTGGGAGGAGAATGGGCCTTCCTGTCTGACCCCTCTCCTCTGGGCAGGAAACATTTAAGAGTCAGTTTGGGGAGTTTTGGGCCAAGGAGGGGGCTCATGGGCACAGGGTGCAGGTTGAGGCAGGGTGGGCGACGCGCCTCGCAGGATGGAGGCCAGGTGCTAGCCCTGCGGGTGCTGGGGGAGGCAGGAGCCCTGGCCAGCCCCAGAGGAAGCACTCAACCTGGCTGATGGTGGATTGAGGACAGCACCAGACTGAGAGAAATGCAGGCGAATTCCCTTTGTATCACAGCTGCCATCGCACAACCGGACCCTGCGGGTCAGGAAGGCTGGGGACAGGGCCATGGCAGAAAACACCTTGGCCCTTGGCCTGGAGGCGGGGCACAGAAAGCCTCAGCCAGGGAACTGCCCTGCCACCTCACCAGGCAGGAGAGGAAGTGAGAAAAGGAGAAGTATTTTACTCCTGGGGCCAAGGGAGGCAAAACACCCAGTCGTGTATGGCTTCGGTTCTGACCAGAGGCGGGTGGGGGCCCTTGTGGGGCAGAGCAAGGGTTTGAGGGGGAGGCAGTGGCTTGCCTGGGTGGGCACAGAGTCCTGAGCCCTAGGCAGAGGGATTCTGGGTGAGCAGGCAGGCAGAGAAGGGGGAAGAAAGGCCCCCTGCTCCCCCTCCTACACCTTCTCTAATCCATCCCAGGGAGTGGAGGCTGGAGGGAGACAAACTTGGCCTAACCTTTTCCTTCCTCCTTTGGTGACAAGGAGGTGGCAGCCTCTGGAAGAGTAGGGGTGACTAGCACAGGGACCCTAACAGTCCTCCAGGCTCCACTCCAGGAGGTCACACACCTCCGCCCCTTCTTCCTTTCCTTCCTCAGACTGGGGACCAAGGACTTCAGGTTCTGGCTAACACACAGCAGCGGGGGGGACACCAGACACCCACAGCCGGGAAGTCAGCCCGTGTCATCTGCAGGGCACACATGGCACTCACCCACGCTCTCAACAGTGGACAGGCTGCTGCCCAGGCCTCGGCCCCCTCGGGCTCTCCAGGCGGAAGCCCAGGTGGTCTGGCCTCGGGTGTGGATTATCATTCACCACTGGAGGGACCGGCACCCAGGGGCACTGCACACAGTGGGTAGGTGTGTTGGCCTGCGTGTCCCTGGGTCCAGAGGGAAGGAAGAGCAATCATTTTGAAGAAGGGAGGAAGGGTTTCTTTTATCCTTTTTTGTGTGATTTCTATCAAAACACAGAAATACAGCACACGCACAAACCGGCACAGAAGCTCAGCGCTCTATTTACAGCTGTGGCTGGCACCTGCCCACCTGGCCAGCCGCCTGCATGGAGGGGTGGGAGAGGGGTTCAGCCACATCAGCAGGGAGGGGAAAAGAGGCTGGAAAAGACAGAAGGAAAAAGGTGAGTGGGAGCAGAGGAGCCAAGAGGAGGAGTGTGAAGCCAGGGTGAGGAGCAGATAGGAGACAGTGGCAGAAAGAAAAGGGACAGAGAGGGGAGTCCTCTCCTCCCCAAGGACTGCACAGCAGAGCAGAGCGAGGGTGGGGGCAGGGGAGGGAAAATGGAGGCGCCACAGGATTTGGAAGGAGGGGGGAGGGGCAGTCCTGGTGGCTGAAATGAACAAACCCCCCTATCCAAAACCCCCCACCCCACTCTGCCACTTCCCCCTAAGCTGCCAGCATATCTGGTTTCCACAAATGCCACTCCCCACACAAGCCCCCTCCCACCCCCTCCACCCCACCCCTCGACCCAGGCCATCCCAACACTGGAGGGAAAAACTTTTTAAGGTTATCGTATTCGCATATCGCCCCAGCACCAGCCCCCAACAGGGACTGCTAGAAGGGCAGGTTGGCCATGCTGCCCGGCGCCGGGAGGTAGCCCATCTGGCTGTCCAGAGACACGCTGCGCTGCCGCAGGGGGTGGGACACCATGAGGTTCTGCTGGGGCGGGGGGCCCATGAGAGAGCCCTGGGGGGAGAGCATGTGAGGGGGCTGGCTGTAGACCTCGGCCCCCACACCCCGCTGCTTCATCAGCATGAAATTCTGCTGGGTCATGAGGCCTTGAGGCGGGGACATGACCCCCTGGTGCAGGCCGTGGGGCACCATGCCCTGTTGCGGGGGCACGCCTGTCCTGCCCAGCAAGGACATCTGTCCGGGGTGGCACATGGACATGTTGAGCCCCCGTTGGACACCCTGCTGGCCCGGGAGGTTGGGGGGCCGTGAGGGGGTCTGCTCCGCCATCATGTTCTGCAGGTTCATGAGATGCAGATTGGGGGGCTGGGCCTTGGGGGGCTGGTTCTCGCTCTTGGGGAAGTACTGGAGGGTGCTGCTTGGCTTCTCAGAGGGGATGATCCTCGATAAGTCGAACTCAGGGATCCCCGTCGGGGTGGGCCGAATCACCTCGCTCAGCTCAGGGTCGTTCAGCACTGATGCCACGCCAGGCAGCACACCTGGGGGGTATGCGTCCCCCATGCGACCAGCCATGCCTTTGCCCATCAGATGCTGCTGGGGGGGCATGGGGCCTGGAGGTTGGCTGGGCAGGTCTTCTGGGGGCAGGGGCATGCCTGAAGGATAGTGCTGCGCCAGGCCAGGTCCCCCGCCCCCACCCCCACTAGGGGCCATGGCACCATGGGGCTGCTGCAGCCTAGGGGGGAAGGGCATCATCTGGGAGGAACTGGGCACAGGGCCACAGGGGGCATTCAGGGAGTCTGGGCCCCCGGGAGCCATTATCATCGAGTTCTGAGGGGGCCCTCCTGTCCCCTGTGCATTGGGGTGCAGTGGAATGTTGGAGCCCAGAGGGGTGGGGGAGGGCAACATGGTAGGCGGGGGTTCATGGGAAAGGGGTTGCTGGCCTGGCAGGTTCATGCCCATGGGGCTCTGGGCAGCAGCTGAGTTCAGGTGCATCTGGTTGGGCTGGTTATTGCTGATCCCTGAGGGAGAAGAGGAAAAGATGGTCAGGCAAGAACGTTCTGAGCCTGGGGAAGGGTGCAGGGTGCAGGACGCAGCCCTTCCCCACTCTCCTGCCAGACAGACTCCACTGGCTTCCCTGGCTGCAAGGTACTCGAGGCACTGAGATGAGGAGCCAAGAGTTCAGGTCCAGCTTGCCACGAACTTATCACTGGAAGTTGGAAAGACCACTCAGGCAGTCTGTCCCCCGGACATGTCTGGGGCCTACAGAAGCACCCACAGCCAGCACGGGCCCAGGGGCACATGCTGGCCACGCCAGCTCTTCCCACCACCAGCACCCACATCAGCGCTCCTCCCTGCGGCCCCCTCCTGTGCCCGCACCTGGCCCGGAGACTTGTGGCGGTGGGGGCGGGGGCAGCAGGGGTCGGTCAGGCAGCAGCTCGTCATCTGAGGTGGCGATGGTCTTGATGGCGTTGTGGTAGAGTGGGGTGGAGCTGGGCATGGCGTACTTGGACATCTGGGACATCATCAGTGAGAGGGGGTTCTGGGAAGGCGTGGGGTCTGGGGAGGAAGTGAAGGGCAGGCTGGGGTTCATGAGGCCACCAGGAGGGTTGGCAGGAGGTGCTGAGGAGCTGCTCCGGGGACCACCAGGCGGAAGGGCACCTGCAGAAGCAGGGAGACAGAGCAAGGAGTGACCTGACTGCAGAGTGGAAGACGAACGTGGCTGCTCACACTGGGGGTTTAAGAAGCGGTCGGCAACTAAGTCCCGGTCCCACTAAACACAAGCCCCCCGTTATCACTATAGCCCACCTCCCTTCAAGAATGCCTGCAGCCTCAGGGCCCCAGGGCAGGTAGAAGATCCAGGGATAACCCCCTCAAAATGCCTAGGAGATTCACATGGTGTGCCTATGAAAATTCAGGCACAGTTGCCAACATCTACCCCCCAAGCAGAACCATCACATTTGGGTCCCAGTAAAGACGTCGTAGCTCGTTCCCCTGGCCTAGCCTGCACATCCCTCCCTGCCCAGGAGACTCCCAATGGTGAGGGCCAAGGCCCACTTGGCCAGTCCAGCGACTCACCCTGCTCTATGTTGCCCAGGGTAGTGGACGAGCTCATGCTGAGCGGCGGCTGCTTATTCTGGGGGACCCCAGGGCTGGGCATGGCTGTCTTGGGCGAGGCGACCCAGCCTGGAGAAGGCACCGCCATGGAGGGAGACTTGAGCCTGCTGGGCGAGCCCGTGGGAGAACGAACGCTGAGGGAGGAGCTGAGGACCTGGGGAGACTTGAGCGGTCCTGGTGGGTTCGCTGAAGGCAAGGGCACCATCTGTGAGGGGGTCTGGGGTGACTTGAGGTTGGCAGAGGGTGAGGTGACCAGGGGTGAGTGCACCTGGCTAAGGGTGGGCGACTTCAGGTGCCCCATGCCCGGCGAGCCCATCTGATTAATACTGATGCTGAGGTCTGAGGGTCGTCTGCCCAGGCCCCCCCGGTTGGGGGCTGAATGCACGGACCCGGGGGGAGGGTTGGATGCAGGGGGCAGAGGCATGTGGCTAAGCCGGGTGGTGCCCACGTTGCCCATGGGCATTGAGCTCTGGTCAGGGCTGAACATGTCCTGGGCATTGCCCATGTCCTGGGGCATGGCTTGGTAGGGTCCCTGGCTCCCAGAGAATCCCTGCTGGCCCTGGCTGGGAAACTGCGAAGGCATAAGCATCTTCTGCGGGCCGCCCATCATGCCACTGTTGTTCTGGGCCCGAACCCGGGCCATCTCCTCAGGACTGAGGCCCTGCGGGCCCATCATATCCCCAGGGCCCCGCATCTTCTGTGACATGAGCATCTGCTGCTGCGGGGTCATCTGCACGTTCAGGTTCATATTCATGTTCATGTTCACATTCATGTTCATGTTGAGGTTGCCTGGCCCCATGGGTGGGTCCACGTCCCTCAGCCCAGACTGCCCCATGGGGGGACTCAGGAGGCCCCGGCCTCCACCGAAGTCCATGCCCATGGTCGTGCCCGCCAGGCCCTCACCGCCAGTCATCTGCCCAGGAAACATAGCCGGATCCACCTGCCGGTGCGCCTGTATCATCCGCTCCATCTCCATGCCCTGCCCCATGCCACTGCCTGCCATTCCCAGGGGGCGCTGCATGCCCATCGGCCGCTTCTCCAGCAACTGTTGCCGCAGCAGCTCCTCACGGACCCGAGGGGTCATGAATCGTTCCGCTTCACCCTGCCCACCTGGATAGGGCACTGTGTTCTGAGCAAAATTGCTAGGCCCACCCATGGGGGGCAAGTCTTCAGTCCAGCCCATGCCTGGCCTCACAGGCCTCTGCATGGCATTCATGGGGACCTCCATGGGCATACCCTGCATGCCCCCAAACCCAGGTACCCGTTGCATCTGGTTGCCTGGGAAACGGGGGCCGGGGAAGGGAGGTCCACCCCGTAGCTGCATGGGATCCTGGACATCCATGGGCCCCCGCAGCTGGGCACCCATTCCAGGTGGCCACTGATCCCCAGGCTTGCTGTGGTAGGGGGGCGGCGGCCCCCTCACCATCATGCCCCCCATGCTCATCATGTCCTGCAGAGGGCGGCCCCCGTGCAGCCCAATCTGCTCCTCCTTCCGCCGTTTCTCCTCGTAGTATTCCTCCTGCAGCTTGCGCCACGCCACCTGCTCGGGCGTCAGGCTGTCCTGGCCCAACCTCTGCATCATCATGTTCATCTGCTGCCCCATGTCCCCACCCGGGGGGTGCCCAGGCACTTCATGCTCCAGCGGGGGGCCCCCAAGGCTCTGTGTCTGTGAGATCATGGACTGGAGGGGCTCCTCATACTTCTTCAACCCACTGGGTGGGGCTGTGGGAGGCTGTTGGGGAGCAGGAGGGGCTTGTGCTGGTGGCCCCCCCTCGCCTGCTCCTCCTGGGGGCCCCTTGAGGAAGGGCTCAGTCTCCCCGCTGCGCAGCAACAGTCGCTCAATGTCTCGCAGAGTCTGGAGGGAACGCTCCCGATGTTCCAGCTGCTCCTTGGACAGGCCCTCAGAGCCCACCAGGCTCCGCTGCCCATTTCCCGTGGGGGCAGCCTCCCCCAGCAGGGCGGGGCCAGGGGCGCTGCTGGGGTCTCCTCCAGGAGGCAACGGGTTGGTGGCAGTGGCGGTGGTGGGAGTATTGGGGTGAGTGCCCCCAGTCCCACCACCGGTGCTGGCAGCTCCCACGGAGTTGGGGGTCAGATCCTGACTGGTGTCCTCAGGAGGCCCCTCAGAAGGCAGAGCAGGGGGGGCACTGCCTGGGGCTGGAGGTGGTGGCAGTGGAGGTGGCTGGGACTGTGGGGTGCCTGCTGATGGCGTGCTCAGGGGTAGAGGTTCTGGGGTGGGCGGCACTTTGGGGGCCTGTGAGAGGAAGAGGCAGCACATGAGACAGGCAAGGAAAAGGACCCCGCAATTAGGCTGGTCATGGAGACGATGTGCCCAGGCCAGGCACCATACTCACCTGGTCAAGCTTGGCCCGGGGCACATTCTGCTGGTGGTAGGCGAGGATGGAATCAGCCCGGCCCTGCAGCACTGCCTCTGCGGCCCTGCACAGGAGGGGGGTGCAAAGAGCTCAGATAGGTGGGGAGCAGGGAGCCCTCACCCTCATTTAACCCAGCCTTGCCCTCTGCCTGCCCCCAGGCACTCACTCAGCATCCCAGGGTTAGGAGTGCTGGGTGGACACAATCGGCTTGGCCTACCCGAGGCACTTACGTGTTGGCCAGGTGGGTGGTGAAGACATACATGAACTGCGAGGGAGGCTTTCCCGGGACCCCTCCGCCCCCATTCCCAGGGGCATCGGGCCGAAGGCCTGGGGGAGGCCCATGCGGGGGGCCCGGCGCACTGCTCTCGTTGAGGGGCAGTTGGGTGGCTTGGCCAGGACCCAGCGGTGGGGCCGCCATGGCTGGGTCTGCTACATTACAATCTGCAGCAGAGAGAAGAGGGACAGCGTTATAAGTAGCCGGGATTCGGGAATGGGCCAGCTGGCACCCCCACCGTCCCCTCCCAGAGAGGCTCATGCTTTACTGCCCATGCCCACAGCATCAATTGTTGTCACAATGTGGGGTTTTCACTGGCCTGGCTCCCACAGCTCCTTGCCCCAGACTGGTCTTTGGCCAGGATGGAAATGGTGGTGCCGTGTGAACAGGAATGCAGGAGAGGTGACCCTTTCAAACAGGCTCCTGGATACTCACAGATGCGACTTTATCTGATCAACACATTCCTGGGAGGAAGGAGTCACACACCCCACCTTACAAGGGAGGAAACTGACCCTCAGAGGGATGGAGTCACTTACCCCAGGGGACGCAGCCAGGCAGTGCAGAGCCAGGGTGCCAACCCAGGCCAGCACTGCAAAGTCCCAAGTCCCACCCTTTGCCCCACTCTGAGGCCTTGATAAGGTCTGCGTATGTGGAGCACACACCCCAACCAGGTGAGGGGAGAAGGCAAAGCGAGACATCAACAGTGATTCAGACCACGTGTGGTCTTTCATTCTGGCCCCACCAATAGCTGACTTTGCAGCAAGATGCTCTGAACAAGATGCTTCTGCCTGCTAAGCCTCAGTCCCTCCATCTATAAAATGGAACATAACCCATCCTGCACTGGAGGCAGGTGAGAGAAACCTATTTCTGCAGCAAGTTCAGAGCTACATTGCAAACCAGAAAGTTACCTGGCAAAGAGCTAGAAAAAAAGGCTGACTGACATGCAGGACTCACCCAGAGTGGAGCTGAGGGTAGACACAGGGTTTTGTAGTGCCAGCCTGGGCTTCCACCCAGGCTCCGTGTTCCCTGGGGTGAACGACTATCCCTCTAGGGTCAGTTTCCTCCCCTGTAAAGTGCAGTGTGTGGCTCCTTCCTCCCCAGCTAAACTGGCCCCCTCAGCACTGAGAAAAGTTTTATTCCACAAATTTGATTCTAAACCCAAGTCTACGAAAGCTCCACAACTGGTCATCAGTGGGTCCAGGCGAGTGGTGGGGGGACCAATCCCATGCCAGGAACAAGAAGTCACAGAGGGCCCGGCCCACAGCCAGTGAGTGACAGTGCCCTGTCTACATAAGGTGCTGCCTGTGGGTGCCCCCGCGATCCAGGGCAACAGCCACCTTCCCATGGGTCCCAAGTTAGGCACCTCTCCTAGGGTAATCTCTGAGGGTTCGCCCTCACAACCGCCCTCTTTCAAGACCCTGTCTCTCCGACCTTACACAGAACTGCAAAGCCAAAGCCTGAGAAGGGCGGGAGACTTGAGGCCCAGCTTTAGTGTATGAGGGCTGCTGGGGATGAGGAAGGTGCATACTCAGCACACAGAACTAGGTGCAAGTTAGGGGGAAGGAGCAAGGTTTTATTTCATAAGGAACATTCTAGAACAACAATAACAATAAAAACCAACATTTTTCTAAGTATCTTGATGCATCAATCCACTGACTCTTCACACCAACCCAATGAGGTAAGTATTCTTTTTATAATGAAACCGAAGCCCCTTCCCAAATTTAATTAGTGGAGCCCCGGTGTCTAAACCATGGTGGCCTGATTGCCTTAAAGTGATTAACCTATTAGATTTCCCACCATTAAGAACTCTTTGAAAATCCAGTGGTACTATAACTAAAATAGCAACAGTTGTTGCCTTGGTATTGGGGATGGGTGTTAGTCGTTTCTTCTTTGAGTATGTCTCATCTTCCCATTTCTACAGGGATCTAGTCTCATGCTATAAAAGTGAATGAGGGGATCTTTCCTACGTCACGGTGATGATCCCCACCAATCACTGAAGTGTTCAGCCAGTGGCATGTGCTGCCAGTTAGTCCCCTGGAGAAGGCCAGCCTGGGACCAGGTGAACTTTAAAGTCTTAGCTAGCTTCAGAGACCTGGGGTTTGAGCCCATGTACACCCACTTCCATGGATAGGGTCAGTTCATCCCACAAACATCTGCTCGGTCTGTTGCCTCGTCTACAAGAGCATTATAACAAATAAATAAAGCATTATAGTAAATTAAATAAAGCAAAATAGTAGAGTCGATATATATTTTTTCCTTCTTTCTATCCGTCTGGCCTTCAAGAAGTTTGCAACTTAATGTTCCTTGGCTAGTTTCTCATGCATTAAGTTTCCGATCGCCCCCTAACCCACAACAGATATAAGTTTTGAGGGAAAGCACCAAGTAACTGGGTTGTGTCTGGCCTTCCCTCATCACCTGTGGAAAGCCCAAATACACACTGATCAATAAAAGAATGAGAGGAGTGGGCACCACTCACACCCGTTCCTCATCCTGGTGACACACTCCAGGCACTTGTCAGGAGTCACTCAGAGGTTAAGAAGAGTGCCAGAAACACGACCAGCTCTGCTCACACCCAGGCTAAGCAAAGCCTCACATACCAGAACCTACTACCAGTAGGGTGAGTGCCGAACCCAGTCGCCCTCCCTCCATTGACCAGTAGGTGGCAGCATAAGCCAGGAATTCACAGGAAAGGTGTAAGTTGGTATAGCCAGGAAGAGCCACCTGAGGTTGACCTCACCTTGTGGGGGTGGGGGGATGGAGGAACTGAGTACCCGGAAACTGGGTACTGGGCCATCCTAGTGCAGGGAGAGACAGAGCCTGAGACAGAACAGAAGTCTGGGCTCCTGAACCTTGCTCTTTGCCTAGTCTCAGCCCTCTAAAGCCTGAGGTGAGGAGAAGGAGGCTCCCTCAGGGCAGCCATCCCCCAGAAGTACCGCGGTCACAGCCTCCTGGCGTCAATGGGCACTCACTGTGGGTGGCCCCAATGGGCTTGTCGTCCTCCTCGCTGTCCGGTCCTGAGCACCATTCGTCCCCACTGTATGGCTGCTTCCGCTCCAGCACACAACGCCGCTTACTCCGGGGTGCCACCTCTGCCCAGGCAGGACAGACAGAGGCAGGCGAGGGTCAGAGTGAGCGCCCAGAGGTCCTGGGAGGTCCCGTGCTCCCGCAATGACTCTCTCTCAGGCCCATTCTCCAATATGCCCACCCAGAGGGCACTGCCCAGGCCATGGCAGGCACTTTGCCAGCCCTTGGCTCCCACCACACCACCATTTGTTTCTGATTTCTCTCTATAGCCCCACTGCCTGCCTCCCCTCCCCCACCACACCCAGCACAGCATAATCCCCAACCACAACTGGTTCTAATTAGGGCTGGGGGGAGGGGGAAGCTGCTGCTACTCCTCCAGGCCCCAGTGCCTGCTCCCCATTCCCACCAGCTGGGATACCAGGAGGTTCCTGGGGGGTGTGGGTCTGCTCCTCACCCTAGAGCACCTCTCTCCCCCTGGAGGGAAGAGGGTAGCTCTGGTAGGAAAACAGGGGAATGAGACTAAGGGAAGCCCCATCACTCTGTGTTCCCTCCTGGGGTGGCACCTAAAGACAGGAGCTTTGGAACCTGACCAACCCCAATCCTCAGAGACTGGACCAGGTTGGGGGATACAACCAGGGTAAGAAAAGGTACCCACCCACAAATGCTGGAGAGGAGCAGGGTGTGAGGGTTAGCCACAAGGGACAGAGACTGTCATCTCCCAGCAAGCTTAGCCTTGGGCTGTAGAAGGGGCTGGGGTCTCAAGGATCAGGAAATGGGGTACCTTTGGCCTCTGAATCCAGGGATGGGGTCCCAGCCTCTCGCTGCTCTCCAGAGTCTACAGACACGCTCCGCTCCCTCTTCACTTTGCCCTTGAGCGAGCTGAAAGGGGGCACCCCTGCCTGGGGGTTCTTCAGATTTGAGTTGCTAGGTGAGATCTGGTTGGCCTTGGCCCCATGGTTCCCCGCCCCCACGCCCTTGGAGCCCAGGTTGCAGGTGGGTCCTTGGTTCACATTCTGGTGCTGAGATTGGGCCCCGCCATTCCCTGTCTTGCCATGATTGGTCAACTTATTTTCTGAGTGCATTGGCTTGGCTGGGGCAGGGGGGCAGTGGCCGCGTGGGGACAGCGGCGGGCTCCCTGGAGCTTCTCTCCTCCTGGGGTGGGGTAACCTGGGAGAAGGTGGGAGAGACACAGAAAGTTAATATCATGAAGCCCTTGGCATGCCTGGGTTTTAATTGCTCCATTCTGCCTCACTTAGTAGTGGGGAGGTGGGGGCTGAGGTACCTCCCTCCAAGGCTGCTCAGAGAAGGGCTATTGCCCCTCTCCACTCTGGGGAATGAAGATGGTCTTCACCCCAGCCCACAATTCAAATGAAAACCAGGGCCTGTTGACAGAACGGACCCCACTCTCCACCCAACCTCAGCATCCACCAGACTGCAAGCTGCCATGACACCCCTTCCCCAACTAGCACCTGACCACTAGCACCTGACACTTAAGCATCCTTCTTCTAGGGTTTGCTGTCTTCAGACTCTTTTCCAAGGTCCCAACCTCAACTTCCACGTGTCCGAACACCAGCCATGAAAGGGCACAGGACCGGAGAGTCACTGCTCATGCCCCAGCCCCATTCCCCTGGGGAAGTGGGGAAAAGCGCACCAGAGACTGGTACCCACTGGTTCAGATAGGAGGGGAGCAGGAAGGGAGAGCCTGCAGAGGGTCTGCCTGGCCGGCAGGCAGGAGCAGGAGGAAAGGGGGAGGGGAGCGGTGTGTGGAGCCAACTGGAGTGTTTCTGGAAGCCAAGGATTCCTGCAGTCTCTGGCTGCGGGCCCTTTAAGCTCCAGCCCGCTCCCCCCACCGCCTCCCCCTCCCCGGAGACCTATTAATAGCCGCTGGAAAGATCACATCACGGGAGAGGATATTTATCCCCCCTCATTCCACACCAGCTCAGATTTATTTCAGCTCTGCTGTCCTGCTGCTGCCGCCTGGCCCTGTCTGCTGGCTTCTCCTGGGGAAGGGGAGGGAAGCAGGCACTGCCCCTCCCTCCAGCTCCTCACCCTCAGCTTAGACTGAGGCCAGAGGGGGCCACTGGACCTGCCAGTGGGGTGTGTGGGGGTCTGATCAACCCTTTTAGGAGGAATGGGCTGGAAGGAACTAGAACTGCAGGCATAGCTGGTTGCCATTCCCCCTGTCCCCTGGGCCCAGGCTCTAAGGCCATGGACGCCTGACCCAGGGCAGGCCTTCCCATTCTGACCCCCTTTAGCCCACAGGTGATCTGTAAGTCAGGTGCCCAGGGGGGCTGGTTCTTCAAGCCAGCACTTCTCAGTCCCATTACCACTGGCCCCTTCCCTTCCCACGCGCCACACACACACACACATCCCGCCCTCCATGACACCCACACACCTTGTCTTGTTAGCCAGGATCCTCATGGCTGCCACACACAGTGGGGCTACGGCCCCTGTGCGTGCCCAGGGCCCAGCCAGGTACTCGGTACTGGAGCACGGACTGCAGCAACAAGCCCCAAAGAGAAAACTTGTGACTTGGGGAGGGGGTGGAAGAAGGGGAGGGGAGAAGGGAGGACCCAACAGCCCTGGGACTAGGGAACTGGATAGGGTAGGGTGGGAATGGAAAGGAAGGACTACTAGATGGGGTCTCAATCCTAGAGGCCAGTCCTATCCCCATCCCTCCCTCACTTGACCCTCAGGGAGCCTGCAGTCTCTAGCTAGACCCCCACCCCCACCCCAGGCCGCAGAGGCAGAATTCACTAAAAGGAATTGCAAAGGTGCCCGTGTGGGGCTGCCGGCCGTGAGGTCTGCTCTGGCCCCCTAGGGACTCCCGCCCCCTGGCACGCCCCTCCCCCAAGGTGGGGAACCCCTCACGACCCGCTGCTAGCGCGGCGCCAGGCCCCAGGGCGCCCCCCGGCGTGAAGGGGGCCCGGGGTGGGGTGGGGGCCATGCCCCGCCCCGCCCCCAGCTCGAGGCCTAGCCTGTGCCCATCCCAGCAGGCCCGGGCGGGCAGCGAGAGGCCTGGCGGGGCCCCGGGGCTGCAGCTGGGCTCTTCTGGAGACCAGTAACGCTGGCTCAGATTCCTCCCCGACCGCAAGAATGCAGGAGCCTCCCCTCCCCCCGCCCCTGCACCCCACCCCGCCCCCTTCGGCAGAGCCCGAGCGGAGAGGCAAGAGCCGAGCGAGCGAGCGAGCGAAGAGAGCCAGCGAGCTAGGGAGCGGGAGCAGACGAGACTGCAGCGTGCCCCTCCAGGCCCCGCACGCGCCGCGCGGACAGACACACGGTCAAGTGCGGCGAGGGGGCCGGGCGCGCGCCGCGGCGGGGCCGAGGTTCGGCTGAGCGTTGGGTGCCGCCAGGGAGACCCACGAGCACCCCGAACTCTGACTCACACACTCACAGCTCACACGTGGACGGGGAGACAAAGACACGCACGGAGCCCAGGAAACTAGAGGCGCGCTCACGCCGACCCCGCCGAGGTGTGCTGGAGGCCGAGGGAAGCGCTGGCCCAAGCAGGAGCACCCGAAACAGCCTGGGGCACGCGCGGACAGAGGCCGCCCGAGCGCAGACAGCGAGCGCGCGCGCGGAGACTCATTGCTCAGATGAAAAGACTGAGGCCGAGCCACCAGGGAGCCGTAGAGTTGAGCCTGGTAGTCGCTGAGAGACACACACAGGGCCATAGAAGCAGCAACAAACAGACCTACACAAACACCGGAGCCTCACCCAACAGCCCCCTGACCTGTCTCGCCGCCCGCCGCCCGCCCCCCGCCCCCCGCGGGGCGCTGAAAGGGGTAGGGGAGGGGAGGTAGGCGTCTTGTGCCCAGGAGCTTCGTCGTGGTGACTGACCCAGGCAGACCCGACTGCACACTCCCGGGGCACCCTGGGGGACTGCTGGAGGCCGGGAAGCCCAGAGAAGGGGCCCCACCCGTGACCCTGTGGGAGTCTAACCCTGACTTAATCCCGGGGCACACTGGCCTTCTGAGATCCAGCTCTGTCTCTGGGAAAGGAGGCTCCTCAGGGGAAGGTTCCAAAGTCCAAGGTCTGACTGGGGAGCAGCCTGCTGCCAGCCCCCATCTCCCGTAGCACCCCCAGGTTAGAGCAGACGCAGAGCTGGACTCAGCACCTGAGCTTAGGGACAAGCCGTGCTTGACATGGCTCTCACCTTTGCCCACCTGGCTGATCCTCAAAACGACCCACCTGGGAACCTGGCTGGTATTATTATTCCCCTTTCACCAGAAGGAAACAGGTCTAGGAAGAGGAAGTGACATGCCCCTGGGTCATGTGACCAGTGCATAGCCTGGCCCAGACCCCACTGCCAAGGTCTTTCCCCTCACTGCAGTGTCCTCCTCCCTTCAGTCACAACTGCCATCTAAGTGTGCAAGGGATAAGTGACTTCCCACCTGCTAGCCACTGGGCCCACCCCCTGCAGTGATAAAGGCAAGGTAAGGACCACCCGCCACCTCCCATAGCTACAGTTTCAGTATTGGGGACCTGTAATACTTTGTGATGGGCTGTTAGAAAGTTAGTCCTCTTCAGTGTCCCAGGCCAAGCTCCTCCCCTGAAGAATGTTGGAGTCACCCTCCCCTCTAGGACTCCACCCCCTAGCTCCCACCCAGCCGCAGGGCGAGCTGAGTCAAGCAGGGATGAGTCAGGACTTTCCCATCTCGTACATCCCCCCCCCCCACCTTCCTTTACCCCTCAGGAGTCGGCCCTTGCTCCCAGAGACCCCTCCTCCTCTACCCACTCAGCTCCATAGAGCTCTGGAAGGCCTCTGGGATAGGAAACAGGAGGGCTGAGTCCTGGTGGGTCCAGCTTTCAATGAGTAAATGGGGTTTCCAGCTGCTGGCCAAGGGCCCCCAAAGCAGGCTGAAAGGAAAAGGAGGGGGCTGTGGGAGCAGGAGGCTCTGACTCCCTATCACCAGCTAGGTGGGGAGTGATGATATGCACTCACAAACAGGGAGCAGGTGCAAGTCACCTGAGTGAAAGGCCAGGCACACACCCAAGAGAAGGGAGGCCAGAAGGCTTCGGTGACAAAGAGCTTGAGATCCTTTGCCCTCTTGGTGTAGCTAATGAGGAGGACCAGTGGCCTAACAGTTAAAGTGGGCCTGACCCTGGTTAGCAGACACCAGAAGGCTGTGATGGCTGCCCAGGGCCTCCAGGTGTGACATGCCAGCTCCTTGCTCAACACAGAAGTGCCACAGGTACAACGGGCATTCACACACCAGTGGCAGCTTGCCCATGGCCAGCTGCCCCTACACTGGGAACCTCAGCTTGTTTCCCCAGCCGGCCAGCCACTGCCAAGCTCAAAACCTCTCCAAAGAGGCAGTGAGAAAACTGCTTGGAAGGTCCATGTGCTACAAGCAGTGGGCAGGTACCTCTAGGGAGGGAGGTGGGCCACTAGACCCTCTGATGCTGGAAGCCTTTGGGGTGAGATCCTTAGCCTCTGGCTCTGGGAAATGGGGACCCAAGAAAAGGATGTTGGTACTCCTAGGTCACTCCTCTGTCACCCAGGTCCCCTCCTCTTCCTGAAGTGGTGACTCAGGGTGGGAGGTCAAGGATTTGTAGACCAGCAGGAAAGAGCCACCAGAACCAAAGTATTACTCTGGGACCCTTATAGTGGGGACTTCCAGACTCAGGGGGGCCTTCCCCTCACCTTGGTTCCTAGCAGCTCACTCCATTTCCCCCCACCTCCTGCCAAAGGAGACCATGCGAATCAACCATTTTTGTCTGGGAGTTTCCAGCCCCTCCCCCACCTGCAGCCCCAGGGTAATGTCAGGCAACCCCAACTAAGATTAGTCCCAGAACTTTCTAGTCTGGGGTCTTTGAACAGGGTGCTTCTGGGGGGGTAAGGGGGGTTTCTGCCCACTCTGCTGGTCCCGCTCCTTCTGGAGACTGTAGGGACAAGTAGCATTGCCTGGACAAGCCTGAGGTCACCTCACTTGGCTCCTTCAGTATGGCCAGTGTCAGTATGGTCAGACCTAGGGAAGCAATCTTACCCTGACAGTGGGGTGCCCCCAAAGGCAGTGGCCCAATCCCTGGCTGTTCCCTCCCACAGGGGGTGGAGGAGGAGGGGGTGGGGGGCACAAGGAAACAAGACAGGGCAGGAAGCCCAGGCAGGCGGCGGGCACTCTGGGCCAGGCACAAACAGCCAACACAGGAAACCACAGCCCACCCCCGCCCATCCCACCCGCCCAAAGCTCTGGGAGCTAGGAGTGCCAAAGCCTGGTACCCCAAGGGGGCAAGAGCCAGGGTTAGCTGGGGCAAGGGAGCAGCAAGAAGTTCCCCAGTCCTCTCTCTGCCCCAGACCCTACCTGGGGAGGGGGAAAGGAAGCCAGGCTGGCAAGGTTGGTGCTGCCTCTTTAAATCCACCGAAATCCTGAGCTAGGCCCAACCCAGCTCTGGTTTCACAGGAAGGAAAGGAGCTCAGGAGCCAGTAGGGCAGGCGGTAGTGGCTGGAATTAGCCCCACCAGCCCAAATATATCTGGTCTCTGCCTGCCACCCCACTGGCACTTCCTGCCCCCTGGCACCTACACCCCAGTGGGGATGGGCAAGGGTCTAGGTGCTACTCCCTACCCAGTTGGAGACCCCCATCTTAAGAGGTGCCCTGTTGCTGGGTATACATGGGTAGGAAGTTAACTTCTCAAGTCTGGATTCCCAGAAGGGAGGAAGGAGCAGGGCAGCTCCCTCTGGGCCTCACCTGGCCTCTGTTCTCCAAGGGGTTAATCTGGGCCCTGTTGGGGGGGCTTGAGGGGGGTAAGGTTGGCCTAGGAACCTCCTCCAAACTGGCGGCTGGGAACAATGGGGCCATTGTGGGAGGAGTGGAGTGCGGGCAGACTGCTGGCACACCACAGGCGGCCCTCGCCAGCCTGCCCTCTGCTCTGCTCTCTCCCCCAGGTACAGCCAGCAGCAGAGACAGCTTCCCAGCCCCCTCACCTCGCCGGCCTGACCCAAACTCCTGGCACCAGCAGCACTTGGAGGGCCCTTGAGCTCTGCCCAAGCTGCCATCCAGACTGCCATGACCCTACAGGAAGCAGGGGCACGTGGGCCAGGACAGGGGGTGGGGGCTGCCGAGACAGGATGTGTGCCTGTGATCCTCCAGCAGGGAAGACAGGAAGGCCAAATGGGGTTTCTGGTGTCAGTCCTGGCACTCTCAGGCAAGGAGGGCTTAGGGGATTGGGAGTGCAATAACAGGCAGGGTCCCCTGCCCCCAGGCCTCCTTTTCTACACATTCTAATAAATCTGCTCCCTGAGGTGGGCTGGTACCCAGGCCCTCTGTCCTCTGGCACACTGGCAGGCAGTGTGAGTGGTGCAGTGAGATGAAAACTGGGTTTGCAGTCAGGTAGACAGGGTGCCAGTCACATCCCTGCCCCCTGAGCTGCAGGACCTTGCCCACCCCTTCATCCCTGAGCCTCAGTTTCCTCATCCACAAAGTGGGGATAAGTTTATATAGAGAGAAACTATCTAACAGAATACTGATGTCATACTCAGCCCTCAACACGCCATGCCTGGTGGTAATGCCCCTTGCATGGTACCCCAATATGTGAGCATCAGGTAAAGATGTACATTATTCAGGTATTTACTCTTGGAGTAGTCCTGGGACTAAGTACAACCATCTGGCTTTCCTCTACCCTCCTCGCGGAGTGCGCTCCCTCAGCCAGCACTCCCCTGGGCATCACTGGGTTTACTGGCACATACACCAACGCAGAGCATAAGCCCAGAAAAGTGTTGTCTACTCGCTTAGCCTCACATCTGTGTCTCAAAACTCCAAGCTCCAGTCTCCCTCCAAAAGTGGCCCATGTCCCCTCTACTCTCAATCTGACCCCCTGGTATTACCCTACAGGATTCAGCAGGGAAAAAGCAGAAACCTACCTTCTTGCCTCAGACTCTTTAAAGAGTGGCAGGTTTGAGAGGGGAGCAAAGAGCAATTGGGACATGTAATTCTAGAAAGTCGGGGCTCAAGGAGAGGACCTGTTCTCTTCTAAACTATAAGGGCTGTCCCTCTCAGGGTGGCTCTACAAGGCCCCAAAGGGTTAACAAGGCCCTAAAAATAACCTGCTCCCAGCAGGACCCGCTGATTGGAACCCTCCAGCCATCTGTTCCCATTTTCTCCTGTTCACATTGGAACATCTGAAACCAGCCCCAGAGCCCCAGCCCGGTCCCAAAAATAGCCCCAGTCTATCCAAGGAACAGGCCCCAGGGACTGGGCACAGGAGGCATGGTCAGGCCAGGCATGAGGCATGGCCCAGGCCAACTCTGAGCGCTCACCCCAGGCCCAAGAAAGGAGCTGTCCCCTCTGGTCCCAGAAGGAGGTGGTGTGAGCAGAGCCAGGGGCTCTGCTCCACCCCTTTTGCCACCAGGTCAGAGGAGGTACCTGTGAGCCAAGCCCAGGCCTCAGACCCAGGAGTCCTGGTATCCTAAACTCTTCTGCCACATCTTAATCAACTTCCTCCAGAGATCTGGATGCTCACCCCCTAGAAGAGCTAAGCCACCTACCTGCATAGCTCCCCTCAGCTGGGCTCCCCATGCCTGATGCTCACTTGGGGGCTCATCACCTAGAAGTTCCCAAGTCTCAGGCCTCCAGCATCCCAATGCCATCCCAGAGACTTTAGGGGCTGCCACCAGACGCATGCCCCCTCCCCAGGACACAGAACCTGAAGCAAAACTTTTTCCAGCACTGACTAACTATTCTAGGGGTGCCTTCTGGATGGCTGTGGATGCTAATGGGATCGCACCCCCTTCTCTGGGCTTGAAGGTGCCTCCACTCAGCCCATCTGTGTCCCGCAATGACAGGCAGGCACCTCTGGGCTTCTGTATATATCCTAGGCCTGGACAGTACATCGACACACTCAGGGGACAGTGCTCAGAAAGAAACCCAAGGGACCTGGGTACTGAGGCAGGCTAAACAGCTGCCTTCCACATCACAGTTCCACGCTGCCACTTTTCTCCCCGAGGAAGGTCCCTGACCCTTTAGGCCAGGAAGGAGAGAAGGCAACCATTTAAGCCATGTAAGGACAGAACATCTTGTCCAGCCAGGTGAAAGAACAGAGCAGCAGGGGATGGGAGGTGGTAGGTGCTGAAGCTAAGCTGAGCTAAGGACCCCAGGAGAGGGAGGGCTCGGCCCTAGGAAGTACTAGGAGTTGGGGGAGGCCTATGCCAGGCCTCTGGCTATTTGGCAAATTTGCCATCCAGGTGTCATCTGGGAAACTAGAATGTAGATCTAGACTGCTATTAGAATCTAAGAGTCTGAAGTGCTGAAAAGGTTGTCTCTCCCCACCCCCTACACACCTCCCACCCTCACCAATTCCTTCCCTGCTAAAGCCCAGGGAGGGTCAAGAGTTCCAGTGAAGAACTGTGACTAATAACAAGGAGGATCTCCAGCATGTAGTAAGCATTTACTGTTACGTCAGGTTCTCCTGAATGCTTCCCAGGCCTGGTCCAATTTCATTCTCAGAACTCAAAAAAGTACTTCTGTTATCCCCACTTCATAGCCAAAAAAACTGAGGCATAGAGGAGTGAAGTAACTTGTCTAAGGCATGCAGTCCAGCAGTCAGGATTTGAACCAGCCACTCCAACAATTGGGTTCTTAACCATTTCACAATATGGTTTCACCCAGGTCTCAGAACCTCTGCACTCTGACAGAGAGATGGGTGCCTCGCTCCCTCATTCCACACACCTGCCCTCCTTGCATGCCCTGTGCCAGGTCCTAGGCTAGAGGCCACAGTTCCTGTCCCAGGAAAAGATCAAAGAGAGGGCACGACTCCCCACCCCCTCAGCACAGGTGCCCTGCCAGGCTGGTGCTCTGAGAGCAAAGTTCTGGAGCGGTCCCTAGCCCCGCCTATCCCACTCCTGGACATCCTCACCCATCCCAGTCCCTAATTCAGGGTGGGGGGGTTTGGCCAGTCACCATGACAACAACATAAGACCCCTTTTGAGAGAGGCAGAAGAGTCAGTGTCCCTACCATTCCCAGGTGTGAGGTCAAAGGTCAAGTAGGGCTCCCTAGTGAGGAGGAAACTCTAAGCCCCCTCACCTGCTCAGTCACACCTGTCCCAGTTCCCCACTATTTTAGTGCCTGAATTGGAAGCAAGACCATTACCTCTCTGTTCCTGAGGAGCAGTAGCCTTGCCCAGGGGGGATGGGGAATTAAGAAGCCTCTCCCCCAGGACAGTCTAAAAGCACCCCCTCCCAGACCTCAATTTGCTCCAGCTTTCCCTAGTGGACCAGGAGCCAACAGGCGGCAGCCTGTTTGTTGTGAATTCAGGGAGTTGTTGCTAAGTAAGGAAGTAGGGGAGGGAGGGAGGAGAGGGGTGGCAGTGGGAGAGAGCCTGTGTGTGTGTGTGTGTGTGTATCTAGGGGTCAGGGCAGAAACCACTTTTCAGTGGCCAGTAGCCACCCTGGCTTTGACTCAGTCAGCTGAGGCCACAGCCAGCAGCAGGGGAGCTTGCTTATACTTAGGATGACCAGGATATCCTACCTTACCCTCCAGGGTGAGCTGACTAGTGCCTCCCACCACCACCCAGGGAATAAGGAGACCTTCCTGCCCCACCCACCCACACATTCCCTGTCAAGTTCCAGGTTGCATGACTGTTAGCCCCCCAACTCTGTGGGGAGGGGAATGAAAGGAGAAGTGGGGGCAGAAAGCCAGAAGGAAGGTGCCCAAGACAAAAAGCCAAGCAGGAGGCTATGGCAGACAGATCAGGCAGGCTGCAGAGGACACAGGAGCACAGGCACCTCTCACCTCAGGAATAATGTGTCGGGCTCAGGCTCAAGGGTGTGGTCTGGGATGGGGGCTCCCTGTGGAGAGAGGGTCACAGCTAGAAGCCCCACCAGCAATCCAAGCCCCTGCTCCTCCCATAACCCCAGCCCCGCCCCCAGCACACACACCACATAAACATATACACACATCCACACAGCCTGCAGCTCCAGGAAGTCTCAGAGCTACTCTGACCCCCCCACCCCCAGGACTTCTGTGGATTGGCTAGGGGCCAGGCCTGACCCAACTGCCCCACCACTAGGCCACCCCTCCCTATCCTGGAAGCAGGAAAGGAGAAGGTACTAGAGGATGCCTCAGACCTTGGCCCCATAGGGAGAAAGGAAGGACTGAGGACTCCCAGACCTAGACTGAGGACCAGGGAGGGAAGGATAGGTAGAAGGCCTGAGAACCCCAGCTTGCAGTGTCAGTCACCCCAAGGTTATTCCAAGTCAGAGAAAGGAATGGTATAGGCCCTAGTGGTCTCCTTGGTTACACCCCTTATCACCTGAAGACAGAAAATCTGGGGGACCTGGCCTGGCTGGAAAGGCCTAGGAAAGAGAATAGGCTTAGTACTACAGTTGGAGGGGGCTGGGTGAAGCTTCCACAGACAGGCGGGAGGAGGCTGGTGGCTGGGCTCAGTTTGTGCTGGGGGTCAAAGGGGAGTTCTTTTCCAAAGAATTCTGGGAGAGACGCCAACTAGAGCAAGCTGCTAACCACCTCCCTCTCTCTCTCTCTCCCTTTCCTTCTCCCTCTCCCTCTCTCTCCCCCCCTCTTTCTCTCTCTCTCTCCCTCTTTCTCTCAACCTCTCTCTCCCTCTCTCCCACAGCACTGAGGGCTTGGGGGGAGGGTCCCTGCCAACCAGACTTAACCCTCTCCAGCCTGTGTTAGGATAGGGGAGTTGTGGGGAAAACCAGAGTGGGGTTCACTTCCAGTTTTAGGGGGCAAGCACAAGTGGCTGCGAGAGACAGAGGCTCCTTCCACATGGCCCCTCTGGTCACACCCTGCCCTCCAGCCACCTGGTGACTTTTCTGGCCTCATCTCCTGAAGGTGTCTGCAGTGACGTGTGTATGCGTGTCTCAGAGACAGAGATTGAGAAACAAACTGAAAATTCCTTGCCAAGGCCCTCCCCCTGCTGGGTCACTGAGCACTGTACCAACCTGTGCCTCTACCCCTCCCTTCCTCCCACTGAGTCCTGGGACCAGAGGCCATG
Source organism: Galemys pyrenaicus (assembly GCA_019455555.1). Lineage (NCBI taxonomy): Eukaryota > Metazoa > Chordata > Mammalia > Eulipotyphla > Talpidae > Galemys > Galemys pyrenaicus. Next base: position 3,421,984 of record JAGFMF010011443.1, read on the forward strand.
GGGGGGGGGGGTAAAAGGGACAGCTTATCCTTCTGCCCACCTCCTGCTGCTGCTGTCTCCACAGGCCTTGACTCATACAGACAGCCCCAATGCTCTTCCTCCTCACTGATTTGTCCCAAGTTCTTCTAGAGGAAAGCATGTAATTAAAGTCTGAGACCCTCAAAATGCGAAACTGAGTCCTAGCAAGATGTCAAGGGTTCCTGTGTGCCTATTGCATGCTGACATAACTCTGCTACCACCACCCTTGTTTTGGATAAAAGAAAAAAAAAAAGCAGCCTCCCCACACCCCTTAACACTAATGCACAGGGAAGGGATGAGATTAACCATCAAGAAAGACTTCTAAGGATCAAGGTGACAACAGCAGCTGGACTGCCCCTAACACCTCAGATTTGGGGTGGCACATCACCCCCTGGAGGATTCCTGACAATTCTGTCTTCTATTCCCAGACAGAGAAGTCAGCTTTTCTGAACCTTAGACTAGCCACCAACCTTCCAGATCTGATGTGACTGGCTGTGCCTTGTTCCCAGTGGAACAAGTCACTCCCAAGTCTCAGCACTCTACCACCTTGCCTCCAGGCACTGCAGAACAGCCAGAAGCAGTAGCCCCACAACAGGAACCCCCCTGTCAAAGGCCAGAGGACTCCACGTCCCAGGGAGCTCTGGGGAGATCTGTGACTACACACCCCAAATATGTTCCCAGGGAGAAGGGGTGGGAACAGAAGTGGCACACACAAGGGCATTTACACACACACACACTCGTCAGAGACACAAACCTGGGCACACATTCCTCAAAGAGTCTCCCAGACAGAATTCCAAAGATGCACACCCAAGTTACTGCCTAACACCACACCAAACTCCCCAGGACTGGCTCCTTCAGACACTTAGAAGCTCCTGTGCTGATAAAGATGGCCCAAGAGCTCAGGAAACACAGCCCACTTGGGCCAGTCACACAGGACGGCTGACAGACAGAAGATACACACACAGTAGTATGCACGTGGCCATGTGCAGGCACACAAACTCACACACACACTGGCAATGCACAGTGTGAAGTCAGATTAGAGGACCAAATTCTGGGCTAGTGGGGAGGAGGGGAATGAGAGGGGGTGGAGAAGCACTCACAGATTTCAAAACAATCCTGGTTTCGAAATGCTGGAAATGCTGGATTCAGGGCCATTCCCAGTTGAGGCTGGGGGTGGGGAAGGGGAGGGGAAGACAGGCCAGCGGAGGGCCACCGGTCCATTGGAGGAGGGGATTGGACAGAGGGAGTCCTATAGCCCCTGGGGCCCTGAGACTAGAAGAGACACCAAGCTTGGGGGGGGGGGGCTGGAGCCAATCAGGGAGGGCCTGGGGGCTGGAAAATAGGCAAAGGATAGGCCTCCGCTTTTGACTGGAGGTCTCCCTTCTCAAAACCTAGGGGAGGGGAAACCTGCGTGTGCCCATTCCTCCTAGTCACAAGGATGCCTCCTAGGCAAGGATGCTCACCTCTGTAAATTAGCACCCCGGCTCCCCTTCCCCATCAGCCAGGAAAGCCCCAAGCTGAGTCTAAAGCTAAAGGGTCAGAGGGAGTGGGGGGGGAGGACAGCAAGGGCCTCCAGGGGTCAAGGAGCTTCCATGGGACCCAGGACTCCCCACACTTAAAGCCAAGGGGGCATCTCCCTGGAAACCCAGGGTTTTCCTCCTCTCCATGGGGAGAGGGGACTTGGGGGAGACTGAGGCTGTGCAACTGACCCCCACACCCAGGAAGTCTCACCCCTTTCCTCCAAGGCAGTCAGAATGCCCTTACTGCCCCTCCCCCAGCCTCCAGGGAAAGTCTGTGGAGCTCTCCCAGGGAGGGGAGGTCAGGCCAGGCTGGGGGTGGGGCTCTGGAGGCCTGGCCCTGGCACCCGGCAGAGGAAATTCCAGGCTGTAACTGCAGGCTGCCTCCAGGGCCGCCCATCCCAGTGACAGGCAGCTCCTCCGGAGCTATAGTGCTGTGGTCTTCTCCTTTCAGCCACTCAGCTCCAGGCTGCTGGCTCCCAGGCCTTCCAACTGACTCCAGCCTCTACTCTGGTATAGAGAGGCCAGACCAGCAAACTTAGCGCTCCCTGGACTAGCTCCTCAGTCCAGGGGATGCCCCCACCAAACCCTGCCTGGCCCACTGGCCAGGCAGGGCACCCACCCTTCCCCCAGATCTCTGAGAGCAGCCCCCACAGTGCGGCTCTGGGTGGGCAGCTGGCAGGACTGGCAGGCAGGGGCACAGATGCCAAGCTAGAGCAGCCAGGTGCTCAACAGGTTGAGCCAGTCCCTGGAACTGCCAGCCCCACCCCAGGGAAAGCAGGCCTGGCAGAGGCTCCCTGCCCGCGGCACCCAGTCTGTACCCGCTTGGATCCCACGGCTGCCCACTTTCCCACGGTGCCATCCCCTTTATGCCCCTTCCCCCAGTTCAGCACCCGGGCAGTGCCCAGGACTGCCTGGCACAAAAAAGGGATGACATTTCCCCATCATCCCTGGGTGCTCAGGTTCTTGTGGTGCCTCACTTTCAGCAACCAAAGAGCCCCAGGGAATGTAACCATGGCATCAAGGAAGCGCAAACCCCTAAATGCCCCCACCTCCTTCAGACCTCTCCTGATCTGGAGAAGACTGGACACTTAGACACCCTGCTCCCCAGGGCTGCCCCAGGGCACGGTGACAGACAGCACTATAGCCTGTGGCACCAGAAGCCATGTGGAGGTGCTCCTGGCTCCTGACTTAAACTCCCTGGAGGAGGGACTACAGGGCTGGGGAACCGACCGCTGGCTCCCTCCGCTCCTGCCAGAGCTGCTGCCTGTGCAACCCCGGTCCTTTCCTCCCACCCCACTCCTGGGTTCCATGGAGCTCCGTCCCAGCCATTCCCCCCACAGGCAGGCAGCCCCCCTTTGCAGGCATCTCCTTTAATCTAAAGCAGGTGCCGGGCATTCCAGCCCTTGCTGAGTCGACACTGCCACCCACTAGGCCTCTGCCCAGAAGGCTACTGCCCAGCCTGTTCATGGAAATTGAGTTCCCCGCCTAGAGCTCCTGCCTAACCCATGTACCCTGGAGTTGGAGGTGGGAACTCCCCAAACGGATCATGGGTGCCCCAGGCAGATTCAACAAGCAGGATCGCTGGGTCCCATGTTACCACTTTGTGCTAACCCAAGATTTCTGTGGACCACTGATCCTTCTTCAGGACTCTGTAATCCCTCCCCAACCTTGACCCTCACCTTTAGTAATTAGAGAATCAAGTTGAGGCTCCATCTGGACCTCCAGAACCCATCTCCAGCCATGGGGCCTCTGCTGTCGCAAGCACAAGAATTACACTGGCTCCAAGGTCCTAGGCATGCTACCCTTCACCAGAACCCTTCCCAACAGTAACCCCACTCCACCCCATTGCAAGCAGGAGCAACACAGGTAAGCAGAGAACCTCTGCAAAGAGGTGGCCATGAGGCCTGCTTTTCTAAGACCAAGGAGCCTGATCACCTGGGGAGGCAGAACCTTCTTTCCTGGCACCAAACTTTCCCTATCCCTCTCCTTCCTCCATTCTCACCTTGTCCTGAGGCTTCTACCAGTGGGGAACTAGAGCGGACACCAGGAAAACAGGGCCTGAACATGCTTTCCCTGGGGCCATGAAATTCTGGTGCTGACCCAAAGGAGGCAGCCAAGTCTGTGCTGCTGCTGCTAGGGGGGCAGCAGAAGAGTCAGGGACCCCAGCCCAGAAGTGGCTGCTCCCTGGAGAGGCTATAAAGGAGGGGTAAAGGGGGGCAGTTCACCCACCAGGAGGTCTCATTCAGAGAGCTGCCTGAGGCATCAGTAGGGTTAGTACAGATACAATGTGAAGACAGCTTCCCTAGGTAAAACAGGAAACCAAGGCCAAAGATCAGAGGGGCCTCCAAGCCTTTTCCCAGGGTTCAATCACATGCCCAGTTCTACCCTCCCAGAGCAACACTTTTTCTCCCTGCAGCAGACCCCCCTCCACCCCCGACATAGACACATACCCCAAGTAGCAGACAGACAGAAGGAGGAAGGAGGGGGGTGTCAGAAAAACCCGGAAGGAAGGAAGCTGGACAGACAGACAGAAGCTGATCCTGGCTTCAGTGCCCCAGAGAGACAGCCTCCAGACTCCCAGTCTGTGAGAGACACGCTCCTTCTTGGCATCCAGGAAAAGCAGAGTAGACCCCAGTCCCTCCTTAAATCGAATTCTGGTCCCTCTGGGCTAGGACATACCTCAGCGAAGTAAGAAGCCTTAAACCTTACTTCTCTTCCCTACATTCCTCACCCCCCCTCCACCCCCTCAGGGCTTCTTCAGACCAAGCCAGGGGCCACCTCCCCTCAGCAGTGCAGGGACACCTCCAAGAACTGTGTGACTGCCCTGCCCCACCCCCATTCATACCCACACCACTAAGAATCCTTGCAGGGGAGACTCCTCTAGTCATAGCCCCAGCTGCTCCTAGGCAGTGCTTGGGGACAGAGGGTGACCCCAGCAACCCCTAATCTCAATGCACCTCTTTCTGGAGGTTCCCATCAGCCAGGGGGAAGTGCTGAGGTAATAAGACCCCAGGGGTTGGTAAGCCTGGGAGGGGGACTACATCTCCCAGAAGCCCCCAGGGCAGGGTTGCTGCTCCAGCTGGCCCAAGGCCGGCCTTGTTCTCCTTGCTAGGGTGGCAGGGTACCCTGACTGCCCCTAAGCCCTCCCCAATGTCCTCTGGGGCTGCCAACCTGACTGCAGACCCAAGAGTAGCCTCCACTAACCCTGGGGGCATCCCCCACCCATTAAACAGTCTAGGAGTGCGTGCCAGAGGGCAAGAGACAATCAGACTGTGTTTCCCCCTCCCCAATTCAAACTGATCTCCCTCCTCGTGCCTCTGCTGGCCTGGCATGACTTTCGCCCTGGGCCCCAGCCCACCCCTCACCTCGCGCGGGTTGGGGGTCTTCACGCCAGGCCGGAGCTGGACGCCATGACCAGGTCAGGGTCGGTGGGTGGATTAGGGTCCTCCTGCTCGTCAGTTGGAGGTGCGGAGGGGGGCGGGCTGGCGGTGATCTTTTGATCCTTGACGCCTTGATCTCAATACCAGCCCGGCCCGGGAGAGGGTATCCGGGGATCGCTGGGCGCCTGGGTTCCTGCCTCCCAACCGCGGAACATGGTCGTGGGCGCCCGGCAGCGGCGGGAGAGCGCCTACAGCCACCGGGCCCGGGGCTCGGGGCTGGGGTCTCGGCCCCCAACCTCACGGCTCCGGCTCCTGCTCCTCCTCCCTCCCTTCCTTCCTTCCTTCCTTCTTTCCTTCCTTCCTTTCTTCCTTCCTTCCTTCCTTCCTTCCTTCCTTCCTTCCTTCCTTCCTTCCTTCCTTCCTTCCTTCCTTCTTTTCTTCCTTTCTTCCTTCCTTCCTTCCTTCCTTCCTTCGCCTCCTCCTTTCACTTTCCCCGAGGCCCGCCGAGACGGCGGCCGCGGGGCGGGGAAGGGGCTGTCTGGGCGCTTATTGTTGGTCGGACGCCGAGGGTCCGGGTCGCAGCCCCCAGGCGGCGCGGCGCCGGGGGACCCAGGCGTGCGGGCGTCCGGCCGGTTGGCTCCGGGCGGCGGCGGTGGTGCAGTGGCCCCGGGTCCGGGGCATGTCCGGCCACTGGCTCCGCCGCGCGCCGCCGCCTCCCCGGGCTCCCCTGCGCTGCCGGAGCCTCGCGCGCCCCTCCACTCGGCTCCTCTCCCCAGCCTGAATAAGCATCGGGGCTCTCTGGCTGCCTCCTTCTGCCTTCATACCAGAGCCCGGAGAGGCCCCTGTCAAAATAAGAGCTCCCCCATCTCGCTCGCCTCCTCGCCCAACCCGGCTCCCCCAGCCTCCCAGTGGTCTGACTCGGTAAGGCGCCTGGCCGGCTAGCGGGAGGCAGGTTTGCCCGCGGGCGGGGAAGGGGTTTCTATCCTCTCCTCCCCATTTCTGAGCACTGGGGAGAAGACGCTCTGGAACATCCCAGGCAGGAGAGAGGAAGAGGTTTGACAAACCCACCCTCTATCTACACTGATTGGAAGGAGTGGGAATTGCCTGGACTCCCCCTCTACACCCAGCACACACACACACACACACACACACACATATCTCCCTTCTTCAGTGTACCCATCCACATTCATTATGGACTGAGCACCTCTTTATTCATCTCTCTTTCCTAGCGGACCATGAGGTCCTTGAGGACACAGACTGAATTTTTTCATTCAATCCTCAGCAGCGCAAAGCGGTTGCTAAGCAAATGTTTGTGGAAGTGAAACCTTTGTCTTCTCAAAAGAACTCTCCTAACCTCAAGTGCTGTACACACACTACCCTTCTATTGGAGGGTAGATGCAATTAAAATAAAGACATTGTAACACACTTTCAAAAAGCATTTCATGTGATTTCACTTACTGTTTTCCACAAACCTGTGAGAAAGGTGTCATGGTTCCATTATATAGGTAAGGAAACTGAGGCTAACATTAGCTAAGGACTTTCAGCTAGAAAGGTCATAAACCCAGACCGGACATAAACCCAGTTAGAAAGTCTAAGCCCAGGACTACAATTTGGGTCTTATCCCAGGTCACTTTCCCTGCCCCCATCCATCCAGTTAATACCAACAATGCTGACTGTTGACTGCCTCAGAGCAGAAGGGCATTGGCAAGTCCCTTTGCTCTCTCCCCTACCCCTCTTCACCGATGGCCCAAAGATCTCAAGGGCTTACTGTCCTCACTCTCTTCTGACCACCTATTACATCTCTACTACACGACTGAGTACTACTTGTATGCTTTTCTCCTGGATATATGTCTGATCCCCACCCACTATTCCTGAGGGCCCACACCATGACTCCTATGCCTCTATATTCCCTACAGCACTCAAGTGCTGAGTTCATAGTAGGACTCTATAAATATTCACCTGTGGATTCAAGGTGCCAGTAGGTGGGCATTGGGCAAAGTCAGGGGAAGACACAAGTGGAGGGGAGGGGACAAACCCTGAAAGAAGATAACATAATAACCACTGTGAGTATCTAACATATCTCAGTTTGCAAAGAATTTTTATACACATTATCTCCATCATTTTGATCCAGTCAACAAAATGTCCCCCAAGTACACGCTGACTTCTGGGCCAAGGGTTGATTCATCACTACCCTATGAGATAGGTATTATTCTCAAAATAAAGAAAACTGAAACCTAGGGATACTGAGCTCCGGTGTGAAAGGTCCCAGAGCCCACAGAGCCCATGGGAGAGGGGGTCACTTCCTCAACCCTCTCCAGGGTCCTGCAGGTAAAATATGAGCCAAAAGGCAGGACCATTTCTCAAACAGGAAGTTTGTTAGAAGGGGCCACCCCACTTACGGGAATCGGTCTCCCGTTAACTACATGACGAGCTACGTGGGTGTTATAATTCAATTCCTTTGGCATAATGCTGGTTCATAGTAGGTCCAGAAAATTGTAGGGGAGAGTGCGTGTGGCCAGGGGTCTCTTAAATGTGGGACACATAAAGTTCAAGTGTGTTCTGCACGTCCCTTGAAGCAGCCTCGTGGAGCGCTCCCCTGGGTGGGGCTGTGACTCATTCCCCAGTCTAGGTTCCAGGTTGGGATGAGAAGCTGAGCTCCGGGCAGCCACAAGTTCTGGGTGGAACCCTGGTGTGAGCGAGGCGAGAGGCAGGCAGCCCACTGCTGGAATCGAGCGGCTCCCTCTACTGGCGAACTCCGGGCACAACCATGTTTCCGTGTATCTGTGTCACGAGGAGTGTCACAGGTGTGTCAGCGGGTGTCGACAGAAGTACCGGCAGAGGTACGGTGTGTGAAGGTGCCAGCGCCACGCGGGTCTGTTTCTGGAACTACACGGTGTATAATCACAACCACACTTGTAATACAATTTACTTTTAGGCTGGGGCGGGGCAGGGGAGGTGCGACGCTTGGGTTGCTGAGTATCTGAGATTAGTCTCTGAGGTGACTAGGACCAAAGAATCCTTCAGCTGGGCATCTCCTGCACAAGAAGCTGGGAGCAGTTTCGAGAGGGAGAGCGGCTTCTGGAAAGGGACGCAATAGCCTAGAGCAACTAAGGACCCAAGAAAGGGTTAACCGTGAGCCCCCACAGTGACGTCAATCATTGGTTCAGGGCACTGTCAGTCAGCGCTCTGGGGGCGGAGCTTTCGGGGCTGTCTTCGGACTGCCCAGCGCCCCTCACTTGCCCCTCGACCCCCACATCTTTGTGCACTGCGCCCACACCCCCATCTTGGGGAGGCACCTTCCTGGGCCCTGGAGGAAGAGCGGATCCGGGCATCCTGGCTCCCCCACTCACTCCAGCTGCCTGGCTTCCTGATAGATGGCGATTATTATATAATAGACCTGCTGGACAGAACCGTGCCAACGCTCGGAACACTTTACCCCCTCCTCGCAGCCTGCCCCAGGGCCTGGCACCAGCTGCACCGAGGCTGCTGCCCAGCTCTGTTGGTGCCCCCAGCACTGCCGCCATCCGGGAGCAAAAGATCCTCAGGCCACCTTCCCCGATGACCCTGAGGCCACGTCCTGGGATGGGATGGGCGCCAGTCTGGGAGTCGGTTCTGCGCCCCGCAGGTCTCAGGGTCTCTAAGCTGAGTATAGCTTTATCAGCACCTCTCCAGGATTATGGGGCCCCTTGGCCCCCCAACCTGAACTTGGACCTTGGAAGGCAACAGAGATGGGGATAAGGGCGCAGGGGCCAGGGTGGTAAAGGGAAAGGAGTTTGGAAAAGGTGCGGGGCAGGAAACCGGAGGCTGGGAGCGGGGGCCGGCAGGGGCAGTGGGGGAGGGACTCTTATCCTGACAGGGCTCCCGCCTTCCCCGACTGGAGGGTTCGGAAAAACTGAGCAGGCAGCCAAGGCTTGGCTGGAAATCCTGCAGCCCACCCTCCTGGGGACACAAAGCTGGAGGGCGGGGGCAGGGCGGGGGAAGAGAGCACGACCCCGGGGAGGGCAGGGCCTCTTTTGGGGCTGGGGGCCCAGGGGCCGGGTCCCTGGGGAGGGGGTTCCTGGCGCTGTCTCCCTGCAGTCGGCTTCCCCCTTCTTCTCCCCCCCTCCCCCTCCTCCCCCTTCCCGACTCCAGTCTTGCAGATTGCGGGCAGACTTAACTCCTTGCTTGCCGGCCTGGTAGGCTCCGACATGGTGACGCCGTGAGGAAGGGGAGGAGGGAGGGACTCCCGACCCCACTCCCACCCACAGTTTAACACCTTGTCGCCCGGCGTGACACCTCGGAACTTGGTCTGGTCAGAGCCCTAGAAGGCTGTCTGGTACTCGAGAAGGGACACACAAAACCTAGCACCTGAGAGCTGTGCAATCCGGTCCTCTCGCCAAAATCCTAACCGGCTACCTCCCCCGGCCCCCTCCCACCCCCATCCTTTAGGTATCTTTACTCTTTGGCCACCCTCCCCCCACCGCCAGCTCAGGTCTTTGGCTAAGTTGTTGCAAAGCCTGCGCTGACAGATGAGAGGCTGCGGGGACCCCGGAAGTCTGGGTTCTGTGGCTGCCTCAGCACTCACTATACCTCGCCTGGGGGGCCCAGTGTAGGTGACCACAGCCTAGGCCTCTGGGGGTTCCTTTACCCACCTGTGGTGGTAGCTACCCAACCGAGACAAGAAATGTTAACCTCCCCCAGCTCCAGCTAGAACCAGGGCATGAGTAGCTGGAAACTGTAACTTCACCTCCACCCTCTCCCTTCAAGGCAACAACCCCTCCACCATCAGATTTGTCCCCCTAATTCTACTAGGAATGACCGCCTGAGTGAAGTACCTCCGGCTAGGCAAGAAGGGGTTAATAGAGTTTCGGGGCTCTTGGTGAGAGCCAGGTGAGGCCCCGCCCATCTCAGCCTTCAGGTGTGTGGGTGGGGAAGTGGAGGGACTTTGGCCTCAGGGCTGCTTTTTGCCCCCTGGTGGCTAGATGTGGTTTAGCGGTCTCCGGCAAAAGCAAGGTTTCGGTGGGGCTGATGGGTGGAAGGACTTAGGAGACAGAGTACTCCTCCCGCAGGGAGAGCACCTTCGCAGTGAAAGAAAATCCTCTGGGAAGGCAGGTGGGAGGAAGGAGCTCCAACACTCCCCACTCAGCAGGCTGCCTCTGCCACTTCCAGATCTTTGCCTTAGGGACTCTGCTTGTGGGTCCCAGGTGCCCAGACATCTGGAGGACAGGAAAAAAAAAAGAAGGTATAGGCCATTTTCCTAGGGTCTCTGTCTAACAGAAGGGGATCAAGAAGAGGGAGCTGCTCACCAGTTCAATCCCCGGTCAGGGAGGGGACCCTCATGGCGCAGCAGACCTCTCCTACCTTGCCCACTGCTCCCCTCAGCAGTGTATTTAAGTCAACCTGCCTGTTCTGCTCCCCACTCTGTCTCTGGTGAATCCTCTTGCCCCCCCCTTTCCCACACCTCTGACCTGTACCCCAGTTCTTGTATGCATAAATAAAACTTTTTTTTTTTAAAGAGAACTGCTTCTTGCAGGCCTTCCTAGACCTCCCATTCCCTCCAGCCCTCCCTTTCCCTCCAGTCCCCAGCACTGAATTCAACCCTTAGTCAGATTGTTACAGGGCAACTTTAATATAAAATGGGTTTTTCACACTGGGTTTTTTACCCGCGCGCTCAGAAGACTTAAAAGTCCCAATTTTAGGTACACGTGTTAAAAGTTATTGGCACGTTTTATTTTATGAAAGAAAGGGGAATAAAATCGTAATAACACTAAAGGAAAAAGAAAGGGATACAAATCCACAAATACTCTACCAGATCTAAGCAATGGCGCGTTGAGAGCTGGCTCCCAGTCGAATGAGATTGCTCCAAAGGAAGGGGGTCTGGCTTCTTTGTAAGAGAGAGTGTTTAAGGCTCACCTCGGTTTTACAGCCAGCTTGGCTGCTTAACTTTATTTTTAGGTTTTAGTAATTTACTCTTTGATAATTATTTTATTGGATCTGTGGTTTTGGAACACTGATGGTTTGGAGTGGGGGTTGGAGTTTACACACCCATAATCCATTTAGGACCACCTTTCCCCCTAGCAAGATTTCAAAGTTATCCTCTGCTTCCAGCTATGTCCTCTATCCCCAATATAGCTGAGATCCATCCTCCTCCCTCTGGCCAGAAGCCCTCCCAGGTTAGTGAAGGCCTTGATCTTGAAGTGCTCCCTTTTTTTTTTTTTTCCCCTTCTTTCAATAGCCTTACTTCCCTTACTCTTCCCATTTCCCATCTCCCTCTATCTAGGACTTCCTTTTGCATAGGCAGTCCATCAACCAAAATAATTCTGCCCTTCTTTTAGGCCGTGATACCAGGCTCAACATTCACCTTTTCCTCCAGCCATCCTTCTCTAACCAACCCCATCTATTTATTCATTCAACAAATGTTCATTGAGGACCTGGTGTGTGCCAGGCACTGGACTGGGCAATAGGTATATGTTGGTGATATATGCTCCTTGCCCTCAAATTGTTATTATGGGTGTGTAAACTCCAACCCCCACTCCAGACCATCAGTGTTCCAAAAAAAAGTGGTCCTAAATAAATTATGGGTGTGTGGACTCCAACCCCCACTCCAAACCATCAGTGTTCCAAAACCACAGATCCAATAAAATAATTATCAAAGAGTAAATTACTAAAACCTAAAAATAAAGTTAAGCAGCCAAGCTGGCTGTAAAACCGAGGTGAGCCTTAAACACTCTCTCTTACAAAGAAGCCAGACCCCCTTCCTTTGGAGCAATCTCATTCGACTGGGAGCCAGCTCTCAACGCGCCATTGCTTAGATCTGGTAGAGTATTTGTGGATTTGTATCCCTTTCTTTTTCCTTTAGTGTTATTACGATTTTATTCCCCTTTCTTTCATAAAATAAAACGTGCTAATAACTTTTAACACGTGTACCTAAAATTGGGACTTTTAAGTCTTCTGAGCGCGCGGGTAAAAAACCCAGTGTGGAAAACCCATTTTATATTAAAGTTGCCCTGTAACAAAAGCACTTCCTGTCTAGTTAGGACAAACGCCAAGAGAACAGGCGTTTTAATTCAGGGTCATGAGGGCTTAGGGAGCAGTCTGGAGAGACAGCTATCCTGGGCTTGGGAGTCTGGGAAAGTTTATTGCCAGGAGCAATGTTTGATCTGAAACTTATTCTAGCCGAAGGTGAAGCTGACCACATCTTGCTGGAGATCTGAACAGGAACAGGATTCCAGTCACGAGGCGGCATTCCCAAACAACCAGTTCAATAAATTCTCCAAGCCTTAGAGAAAAATGGGCCTGAAAAATGAAGAGTATGTGACCTTGGCCTAGTCACACCCTATCTCTGGGCCTTAGTTTCTTCAAATATAAAACCAGAGGCTTGAAGGAACTTATCTCTAGGCTCTTCTTTATCAGGAAGAGAGCTTAAGTAGGAGGCTTGGTGTTTAGGAGGGAAAAAAAAGAACCTGCTTAGCTCCAATCTGCATGGGAGGGAGGGCAGAGTTCACTATCCCAGGAAGGGCAGAGCCCCAAAGAAAGATGCCCAAAGCACCACCTATTCCCCACTTTTAAGTTGCCTGGCAGTCTGCTGTCCTGGGAACATTTTACTCGCACCTTTAACTGGAGGCAAGAGCCTTTCTGAGGTTATGCTGGGAGGGGCCACAGGGCCACAGCACTAATTATGTTTATTTGCTCTTATATAGAGCTCTATCTGGCTTTTATTTTTAAGAGCTGGAATGGTAACAGGTGAGGAAAGTGAGACCTGGAGTGGTAAAAGGACTTGCCTAAAGTCACGTGGCTGGAGAGTGATGGCTGGAAGAGGCACTCAGGTCTCCTAATTCCCAGGCCAGACTCTTCCCACACACCACTGCAGCACTTGCTTCCGACTTTCCACTGGACTTCTGCCTGTGTCTGGCTCCTTTCCCTGTGAGGCCATGAGATCTGGGAAGGTAGGCTTGGCCTCCTTGTCTGGACGTCCCCCGTAGAGCATGATAGGCATGTAGCTTTCTGGGCCACTCTGAAAAGGTACCCCTGGATTGTGGATGGAGCCCTAAACGCTGCTCTGTGACATCAGGCAGGCTGATTTACTTCCAAGTCACATTTCCTCCATCTGTCAGGACCCATAACCTCTTCTAACTTCAAGGGCATTTATAACTTGAAATCCCAGATTAGGAAGTGTTTTCAGAAGATAGAACTCTAAGGTAAGAGAAGCAGCTTCATGTTTTCGTCTTTGCAGAAGCCTGAGAACCACGTCTGCTCTATCAGCAGGGACTGGGGCGCTACTTAATGGAGACCGACTCTTGGCACTGGACTGAGTCCCGTGAAAGTTATAGGATATGCAATCTGAGTACATTCTGGGATCCCACAATCCCAACATCAAAAGTAATTTCAAAAAGGAATTCCAGTGTTTATTTGCCTCCCCACATTCAAGGTAATCTAATTCTTAAATACATTGCCACACGTTCAAGTCCCTTCCCTCTTCTATTCTGCCATACTGAGAAGCAGTTGTCACCCTCTGCGAACCCTAAATCAGCCCCTCTCTCTGTTCTCTGGAGTCAAAATCTGTCCTTTCTCTCTTTGCCTGCTCTCATCTTTTATGGCTTGGCTTCACCTCTCCATTTTCATTCTTTTCCTTTTCCTTCACCCATTACTCAGATTCTCCTTAAAACACACAAAAAAGTTGCCCATCTCTTGCCTCTATAATCCCATCTCTCACCTCCTCCTATCTTGCCAGGTCTATATTCCAAAAACCCTGAAACTGAACAGGCCAAGACAAGATTTCCAACAACAGGTGAAGGATAAAATTATCTTGGGGGTGGGGGGAGGGGAGGTAGAGGGCAGCTGAGAAAAGTCAAGGATTAATAAGGTTTTATATTGTAACAGATGATGCTGGTACCTTCCCACAGGGAGCTTATAAGACAGGGACAAAAGATGTTAAATAATTAAAAGATGTGGAAGGTGCAGGTTGCATGCTCAGGTACACTAGGTAGAGAAAGAGGAAGCAGGTTCAGAGGGCACAGGAAAACAAAAGCAGAAGGAATTACAAATTTTGGATAAGCACCTCAAAGATCAACGACCTATTTCAAATTTCTTCAGGTGTTCAACTCCCTGCCAGTATCCCTAGCCAGTGGTGTATCATCATGTTCTTGATCACTTCCGGTAACAGGGCACTTACTGGCTCCCAAGGAGCCCATTCCATTTATCAACATCTGTTTTTTCCTTCCTTTGTGCTAAACTCCTCCTCCCAGTGGTCTCCACTCATTAGTCCATGCACTACCTCCTGAGGTCACTCCATGTAAGTCACTCCTAGTTCACCGAATAGTTACTCCCAGGTGATACCTGGTGAACTTAGAGTAAAGCAGGACTATCAGTCCTCTCTTTTATTCCAAGTACGTTATCTCTACTCCTATGACTTACAATTGGATTCCCTTTCGGTGGCCACATTATCCTGATGACTCAGACTGAACTTAGTTATTGTCCAGTCAACAGACTATAGTTTGTTGTTACAAATTGATCCCTTGGGCCTCCCCGGTGGCGCAGTGGGTTAAGCAACACACTATGAAGCAAACCGCAGCCACTGCAGCACGAGTTCGATCCCTGCTGCCGGCCAGGG
>JAGFMF010011443.1:3436540-3455965 GCA_019455555.1 Galemys pyrenaicus
CTCTCCTGCTGTGCCCGCTGCTCCCCTCAGCAGTGTACTTCCGTTGATCTGCCTGTTCTGCTCCCGCTCTCTGTGGTGAATCCTCTCACCGCCCCCCACCACTCTGGCCTGTACACCAGTGCTTGTATGCATAAATAAATAAATCTTAAAAAAAAAAAATACAAATTGATCCCTTCACCTGGATTGCATCTCAGCCAGGTCAGGTCTGTGTGTGTTGGAGGTTTTACACAGATGCCTGATCATTTCTTCTTGTTAGGCTTGCCTACCTCTCTGGAGATAATTTTTGAGTCCTTATGCTGTCTTTCAAAGTGTTTACTATCCCTCCAGGCTTACTCCTGTGAAATGTCATACTCTACTTCCATATAATGTGTTAATGAAAACATTTAAGGGGATAGAGATGAAGACAAAACCCTAAAGCATGTTGCGCCTCGCTGGTGGCCTAGAGATTAAGTCTCAGCGCTGTTATGCTATCACCAACCACTGAAGCCTGAGTTCAATCCTGGCCAGGGAGCTAACCCACATATGGCATAGCAGACCTCTCCTGTGTCACCCACTGCTCCCTTGAGCAGTATATTTCAGAAAATGTGCCTGCTCTTCTCCCCACTCTGTCTCTGGTGAATCCTCTCATCACTGCACCTCTGGCCTATACCCCAGTTTTTCTGTGCAAAAATAAATAAAATAAAATACTTTAAAAAAAAAAAACCCTAAAGCATGTAAATGTTCTCCTCCAAAATAAGACGCTAACTTTGGAAATCTAAATATCTGGATCTGAGTCCTAGCTACTGCTTATTAGCTATAGAACTTTTGGATAAATTCCTTTAACCACTCTGAGCATCATTTTTTCTAGAAAATGGAATATCTGCTTTATAGATTATTATGAAGCGTAAATGAGAGAACATATATGAAGAGCCTAATATATAACAGGTGCTCAATAAATCAAGAAAAATAAAGAGGAAGAACAAAAAGAAGAAAGTCATGTTTTAAAATAGGTTTGGGTTTGGGGGCCCCCCCTGGTGGCGCAGTGGGTTAAGCACCGCACTATGAAGCAGACCTCAGCCACTGCAGCACAAGTTCCATCCCTGCCACCAGCCAGGGAGGGGACCCACATGGCATGGCAGACCTCTCCTGCCATGCCCGCTGCTCCCCTCAGCAGTGTACTTCAGTCAATCTGCCTGTTCTGCTCCCCGCTCTCTGTGGTGAAGCCTCTCACCCCCCCCCCCACCTCTGGCCTGTACCCCAGTGCTTGTATGCATAAATAAATAAATCTTTAAAAAAAAAATAAAATGGGTTTGGGGGCCTTCCTGGTGGCGCAGTGGGTTAAGCAACGCACTATGAAGCAAACCGCAGCCACTGCAGAACAAGTTCGATCCCTGCTGCCTGCCAGGCAGTTCGTTTCAGGTGGGAGGGGACCCACATGGTGTAGCAGACCTCTCCTGCCTCGCTCTCCTGCCTGGCCCGCTGCTGCTGTCCTCTGAAGTGTGTTTCAGTCAGTCTGCCTGTTCTGCTCCCCACTCTGTCTCTGGTGAATCCTCTCACTTCCCATGACTCTGGCCTGTACCCCAGCTCTTGTATGCATAAATAAAAACAAATAAATCTTTAAAAAAAATAAAAAATAAAATGGGTTTGGTTTCTGAGAAAAGACAACATTCATGGTGAAAAAGTGAGAAGTTCACCAGAAGAGAGGTGAGGGAGGGTAGCATGCCTGGCTGGGCACTTGATAAGTGTGATTTGTATGAAATGGCAAAGGGCTACAAGAAGACTCTCCTCTTCAAAAGGAAAAAGGAGGGCCTCACTCATGGCACAGTGGGTTAAGCAACGCACTGTGAAGCAAACCGCAGCCACTGCAGAACAAGTTCAATCCCTGCCACCGGCCAGGGAGAGGACCCACATGGTGTAGCAGACCTCTCCTGCCTCTTCTGCTGCTCCCCTCAGCAGTGTACTTCAGTCAATCTGCCTGTTCTGCTCCCCACCCTGTCTCTGGTGAAGCCTCCCTGGACTCTGATCTGTACCCCAGCTCTTGTGTGCACCCAGCTCTTGTGTACATAAATAATAAATATTAAAAAAAAAAGTTTGACATCATCCAGGCAGTTCCTGCCAGTGGGAGCTGTAGCCATTAGGTGAGGTCTCCAGGGTGGGTTGGGAAGTGAACCAAGGACAGTGCCTGCAGGACATCCCCAGAGTACATGGATTTTGATTTAAAACTGGAAAAGAAACTCCCCATCATTTCCTGCCTTCTGGTCAGGACTGAAGAGATGAACATGACCTTACATGGACCTCACATCATTCTGTCCAGAGACCCCTAGTACCCAAACAAATCCTGTCCAGGGACCTATACTTCTCCACCCTGATGTCAGAAAGCACACAAGTTCTTGTCTAGCCAACAGACTCTAGCTTGTTGCTATGATCATGGACTTGAAAAGGGAGAGGCAGGAAGGAAGAGGTAGAAAGAGATTTGGACAGAGGCAGACAGGGCCAAATGGAGAGCAAGAGAGAGACACCAAGAGATAAAGAGAAAACTGAGCACCATGAGTCTGTAGAAATGCAGACTGATAGAGGAGAAAAGAAGAGATTGAAGGAGGGGACAGAAAAAAAGATTTGCTGAGAAACTGATGAAGTGCAACTGAGAAAACGGTTGCCATGGTGACGGGTCCAGAGGAGGGAGTAGGAATATAAATCGGATTATGAGTTGGGGGAGTGAGGGGGTGTTTGAGACTCAGAGACAGTCCCCCCCACCATACCTCCTCCTACCTGTGAGACCTTTCCCAGAGTCTGAGGCCAGAACAAGGAGTACCGAGAGAACCCAGTGCTGCAGAACTACATGCCCCGCTCCAGGGGTGAAGCAGATCAAACCCGATGTGCCTCACTGACTGGGGGACTCCCTCCCACTGACTCTAGTTTCTCCCAGTCTACCTCTTCATCAGAGACTTTAAGTGAAGAGAAGGGAAGGAATTCATTTTAAGCATCTACTCGGGGCCCACCACTGGCACCTGAAATCAAGGTCCCCACCTAGGAAGCAGCTTTCAGAGCTGGGGTCTAGCCCAGGCCCATGGCTCCAAAGTCATTTATTCTCCTCTAACCCTATTCCTACTTTGCTGTTTCCTATTCCTGAGCTTTTCCTGGGCCCTTAGAACAGTACGGGAGATGCTGGGGGGTGAACTAGTTGGAGGTTTTTACTCCATTTTAGACAAAAAAAATCAGGGTGACTGATGCAAATAGGCCACAGCCAATAAAACTCTAGACTAAGTGGGAGGTGCATGGATGCCCTGAACTCAGAGCTGGGGAGTACTGGGGAGGAAGGGCTGAGGTAGAGAGGACAGTGGGGGTGGGGTGGGGTATGGGGAAGCTTAGAGGCCTGGCCATTTCCGGCAAAGCTGAGAAACTCCCAGCAGGCCTAGCTAGGAACCATCTGCACTCACCTTTTCAAGTCTCTGAGCCAGTGAGAGAGTGACTAGGTTGGTATTTGATTGCAAGTCCCTGCAAGTGGAAGTGGCTGGAGGGGGAAAGAGGAGAGAGCAGCTTTCCTTCCCCTCCCCTGGGTTCCTGTACAAATAACAGTTTTGCAAAGGGCACCATATCTGATGTGCATATCAAACAGGGCCAGAGGAGGTGGGAGATGGCCTAGTTCAGGATGGAGGACTGGCCAGCTGTACCAACCACCCCTCCCTGCCAGAAGTGAGGGCAGGGATTCCCAAGGATTCTGCCCCTTCCCACCATCCCTTGCCCTTTCTTTGGTGGCTACCATGAAAACTCTCCTTGTTCTCTCTTGGGAGGAAAGGTGACTGGACCCCAAGAGGGGCTAAGGATAACAATTCTGTTGGGTCCTTTGTGCTCTGGACTGGAGATCCCAAGCTCCTGCCCCCAGAACCCACCAAGGGAGACAGCTGAGCCCCTTCCTCCTCAAGACCTGAAGGCTGACTCAGAACAGCCACTTCCGGTGTTGTTTCAGTCACACCTTCTCTCTCTACCAGCATCCCAGGAAGACCTTCCTACCCTTCTCCCCTGTGCCTATCATAGGTTTCTGCAGACAACTCAGAAAGCAGCCCAGCCCCAGTCAAAGGAATCCAAGTAATCTTGGGGGCTGTGGGGCAGGAAGAGGAGGAAAAGAGCCTTCACTACCCTCCTTCACAGGGCTCTCCCCAGACTGTTTGGTCTGTAGTCCTTCAAGGATACCAGACCCAAATTCTCCCAAACTTCAGTCCTTCAGCACAGTAGGCCCTCAAATTACATCATTTCACTCAACATGGTTTCACTGTAACACATCCATTGCAGGCAGGGGCCCTGGTGGCTTTTGCACTGCAAGTTCCCCCCATGTTTGGGTGGATTTGCTCTGGGCACATTGGTTTCCTCCCACTTCCCAAAGATGTGCACGGGAGGTTCACTGGTGTGTCTCAGGGAGTGAGTGAGCTACATCTGCTATGGAAGGGTGTCCTGTCCGGGGCTGGGCCCTGCCTCTCAGGGTGGAGCCCCACTGCCTGTGACCATGGGATGGAAAATGAATGAATACTATTATAAGTGTTTTGGATTTTTATTTAGAAGGTTGGTGATGTTTTTATGACCAGAAATATGTTGTAGGAACTTAACTCTTATTTATATCAATTAGCCTGTGGTCAAACTGGTGTCCTTATAGGTTATATTGAGGAAGCTAAGTGAGCACTTACTGTCCCTCTTGTCCAAGCCCAGTCCCTCCCATTTGCACGCCCTCTCTCTCCCTGATTGAAGAGCTCAGAGGTAATTCTTACTTTTCAAATTTCTTCAATTTGCTGCAAAAATAGAGTCTTCTTTGGTTATCTGGGATATCTTGCCCTTTTCTTTCTTCTGTTAAGCTTCTGTTAAGGTAAGCTTCTCTGTCGCCTTTACAAACCCCTCTTTCCCTTTGCTCATAAATGCTGGGTCACCCCAGGCTCTTAACCTTGTCTCCTTCCTCCTCTTCAAGGCCACGCACTTTGACTGAAACTAACAGTCTTCCTGAGTCACAGACCAGGCAGTCAGCCACTTCCCACCCGCTGCCTCCTGGGTGTCTTCAGGTACCTCAGCTCAGCAAGTTTGAAACTGAAACAAGGCCTTCTCCTCCCCACCAATGTCTTCCTCCACCCCCATGGGGTTCCTCTGCTACCAACAGTGCCATGGGCCCCCAGCTACCTAAGCCACAGTCTGGATCCATAACCCTGTCCCACTCTCTGCAACCCTCTTGATAAACTATCCCTTCCCCCAAATCTCCTCTTCTATCATTTTTTGCCTAAAATCATATCTCAACAGTATGTCAAGGGACATCTAAAATGTCTCCCAGATGCTCATTCAACATAGTCTCTACTTTGCAGCAAGAATCATCATCATTATAAGATACAGATTTGATCATGACAGTCCTCAGTTTAAAACCCTTCAAGGGCTTCTTTCATCCTCAGAATACAAATTAAAATTCCTTAAAGGGGCTTACAAAGTTCTTCATGTGGTCCCAGCGACTTCCTCAAATTCCACTCTAAACCTTCAAGGGGCCCATTCACTAACCTTGAACCATTTGCAGTTCTCAGCCTAGAATAGTCTCCCCTTTCTGCCCCCTCCCTTCACCTCTGCTAACTCCTACTCAACTTTCAGGTCTTCACATATTCACCACTTCTTCCAGGAAGCCCTGCAGGCCTGCTCAAGCCCTTGTAACTTGCCCTTTCTATGAAGAACCTTTCTGGCAAGTCTTTTAACTCTCTGACTTCTGTTTCCTCATTAATAAAATGGGAATCATAGTGGCACCCACCTCACAGAGGTTGTTATGAGGAGTAAGCATGGCCCTCCCTGTTGGTCTAAGGATTAAGTCTCAGTGCACTACCAATCACCTAGATGATGAGTTCTATCCCAGCCAGGGAGCTGACCCACATGGTGCAGCAGACCTCTCCTGTCTCACCTGCTGCTCTCCTCAACAGTGTATTCCAGTAAATTCGCCTGCTCTGCTCCCCACTCTGTCTCTGGTTAAATCCTCTCATCACTGCACCTCTGGCCTATACCCTAGTTCTTCTATGCAAAAATAAACAAAGTCTTTAAAAAATATATACATATATATAGGGGCCTCCTTGGTGACTTAAGAGGTTAAGTTGCAGCACTATGAAGTTATCCACAGCCACTGAAGCAGGAGTTCGATCCCCGGCCAGGTAGATGACCCACATGGCACAGCAGACTTCTCTTCTCCCGCTGGCTGCTCTCCTCAGCAGTGTACTTCAGTAGACTGCCTGTTCTGTTCCCCACTCTCTGTTGAAATCTCTCACCCCCTGAACCTCTGGCCTGTACCCTAGTTCCTATATGCATAAACAAATAATTCTTAAATATATAAATGACTTAGCACAATGCCTGGTATATGGTAAGCACTCAGCAAGTAATAGCCATTATTATTACTTCTACTAAAATCCTGATGCAGTGTAGACGTGGACTCTTCAGTATCTCCCACTAGCTCTTCATTTCCAGGACAGTGATGTCTTAGTCACCACTGCATGTCCAGCACTTAGCACAGTGACTGGAGCAGAGGCATTTAATCAATATTTATTGAATAAATTAATGCATGTTAATTCAGGCCATCATTATTTCTTATGTGGATTAACTCTCCTTCAGGCTAAGGAGAGGCTTAATTACCCCAAGATCAAGCCACCACCTACTGTTACAGTCATCTTTCACAACCAAACTGAATTGTGCCACTCTGCAAGCCCCGTCAGTCTCAGGTCAGCAGAAAACATGGTGGGTCAAACCTTCCCCAGAGATTCTTTCTTTCCTCAACCCCAACCTATTCCTTTGCAATCCCGATTCCCAGGCTCTGCCCACCAATACACCTGAACCCCTTGCTACTTCTACAACCCTGCAGCCTCTGTCCCCTCAGCCTCAAACATCCTTCCTCCTTGATCCTCAGCAGAAAGCTCACTCCCCTTCCAACACCTGCCCCAGCCTCAAAGCTGTACATTGTTCCACTTGTTATCACAAGGGGTTAGTTTAAAATAAGCTTTTATGGAAAAATTCATATCTTTGGCTTCCCTTGAAAAAACAGTAAGTCCCCTTGGTCACAGTGGATTCCCCCTTTCCACAGGTAACTCTTCCAGATTTGGAGGGGCCAGTCCTTTTGGAAAGAGCTCCCGCCTGCTGCTTCCCACTGAGGTCAACTGGGAAACAATTAGTTTCCTTAATTTTATTGTCTGCCTGACCCCTGGAGACAACTGGGCCTGCAGCTCCTGTCTGGCTTCACAGCATTTTGACCCATCCAACTGCTCTGAGGTTATGGCTGTTTCCCTTAGGCAGCCATCTAGATGCCCTGCCCCCCTCCTCCCCAACACACACACACTCCTCTCTTCTACTTCCCTCATCCTTGCCTTTATTCTACCTAGAATTCACTAAACCACCCCCCTGCCCAATGCCCCTTCCCATCACACCTTTCCCTTCTTTTCATTTATTTATGCATACAAGAACCAGGGTATATGGGGGGGGGGGGGCGGGTGGGCAGGAGGGGTGTGAGAAGATTCACCAGGAACAGAGTGGGGAACAGAACAGGCAGATCCATTGAAATACNGGGGGGGGGGGGGGGGGGGGGGGGGCAGGAGGGGTGTGAGAAGATTCACCAGGAACAGAGTGGGGAACAGAACAGGCAGATCCATTGAAATACACTGCTGAGGAGAGCAGCAGGAGAGGCAGGAGAGTTCTGCTGCAACATGTGGGTCACCTTCCTGGCCTTCCTGGAAGTTAAAGGGATCAAATTCATGATGCAGTGGCTTCAGACAGCCTCACAGTGCTGTGTCACAGTGTTGACACCCTAACCTGCTGTGCCATCAGGGAGGTTCCATCCCTCCTTTTCATAACTATCCTAGATCTTCTTCTTTATCCCTTCACTCTTGCCAATGCCCTTGACTATCCATGCCTTGCAAACCCCAACCCAGAGTCAGTGTGATCCCACAGCTCAATCATTTCTACACTCAAGCTGTCAAGTCATTTAAAAAACCTCCCAAAATGTTAAGGTCAGTGTGATGGTTCATTTTATGTGTCAACTTGGCCAGACCACAGTACCCAGATATTTGACCCAACATTATTCTGTATGTTTCTGTGAAGGTGTTTTTTTCTTTTTTTTTTAAAGATTTATTTATTTATGCATACAAGCACTGGGGTACAGGCCAGAGGTGTGGGGGTGGGGTGAGAGGATTCACCACAGACAGAGTGGGGAGCAGAACAGGCAGATCAACAGAAGTACACTGCTGAGGGGAGCAGCGGGCACAGCAGGAGAGGTCTGCCGCACCATGTGGGTCCCCTCCCTGGCCAGTGGCAGGGATCAAACTCATGCTGAGGTGGCTGCTGTTTGCTTCATAGTGTGTTGCTTAACCCACTGCGCCACCAGGGAGGCCCGAAGGTGTTTTTTTCAATGAGACTAATAGTTTTAAATCAGTAGGTTGTGAGCAAAGCAGATTACCCCAGGATCTAGGTGGGCCTCATCCTATCAGTTGAAGGCCCTCAGAGAACAAAGACTGCCCTTTCCCCTCTTCCTCCTCCACCAAAAGAATGAATTCTGACAGCAGACCTACTTTGGATATAAACTATGACTTCTGAGTCTCCAGCCTCCCCAGTCAGATTTTGGACTCACCAAGCCTCCACAGTCACATGAGTCAATTTCTTAAAATAAATAAATAAATAAATAAATAAATAAATAAATAAATAAATAAATAAATAAATATATATATATATATATATATATATATATATATATATATATACTGTTGGTTCTGTTTCTCTGGAGAACCTGACTAATACAGTCAGTGCCCCTGAAGACAGTGGTCCCCAAGCTCAGCTAAGTTGTCACCATCAAGGCTCTCAGTAGCTGTGTCCTCCCCAAGGCAGCTATTTCAAACTCTCACCCCTCCTCAGGTCCCAAATCTTCCTCCCCTGAGTTTCCTACTTCCCAGGAAATACAAAGGCTCTCAGCAGGGAGCTCCTTAACTCAATTCTTTCACAACCTCCCCACCTTTCTCACCTCAATCCCCCCAGGGCTAGCATTCTCTATCTCACTCCCCTATTCTCATTGCTGGAAAGTGTCATTCCTATGGTCCAAAGCCTCTACTTCTGGATCTGAACCCCATTTTCTCCCTCCTCCGTAAGCCTCTGCATCAACTCTACCCTCATCTCTCTCCTGCATCTTTAACGATAAAAACAAAACAGATGGAATTCCCTGTGCCCCCAAATTTCTCTTCAGTTAATTATGTGTCTCTTTCCCTTCCTCGCCAAGCTTCTTCAAAGAGCAGCCCACACAGATCTAACTCGCTTCCTCACCACCAGTGGTCTCTCTACTCTTACATCGGCTTCTGCCTCCTCATCTACAGGATGCTGCTCCTGAGGACATACATAACCCCCAAGTTACTAATCTTTAGCCTCAATTCTGACTTTCGTAACATTTGACACCTTCTTTTTGAAACCCTTCATCCACTCTCTCCTGGTCTTCCTCCTGATTCTCATTTCTCCTTCATCGCCTACTCTCCTCCCATCTGTCTTTAAATGCTGTGTCTCTGGCATCATGTTCTTGGCTGTCTTCTCCTTACCTTCTACTACTCTCTCAGGGACCCCCTACGACCATCATCCCACCTTCCCTCTCTATCTCACTATCTCCTCTGTGCTCAGACTCACGTGCTTATTTATGAAAATGGACATTTCCATCAGAATTCCCCAAGATAGGTCTATTAGTCATCTCTTACTACTAACAACTTAATGGTTTATAACAACAAACATTTATTCTGAGAATAAGGAATCTGGGAGAGACTTGTCTGGGTGTTTCTAGCTCAGGATGTCACATGAAGTTAAAATGAAAATGTTGCATGGGTCACAGTTGCAAGGTTTGACAGGGGCTGGAGGATCTTCTTCCAAGTGTCTCAATTGTGTGACTGTTGGGGAGGGTGCTCAGTCTCTTCCCCCGTGGACCTCCCCATCTGGACATTCCTATGTCCTGCAGAGTGAGCATCCAAGAGAGAGCAGGGAGGAAGTTGCCATGCCCATCCTGGAATACTCTTTTCTAGCCACGATGTATCCTTCACAGTTCCTGGATGGTGTCAGAATAATTCACAGCCTTGTCATACGTTGCTCCCTCCTTTTGGAATATCTCCTTCCACTTATTTCACCCAGGCTAACTCCAGTTCATTCTCAGCAACTGAGAGCAGGAGTTGTGCTTCTCATCTCTGAATCTCACCATTTAACATGGAAACCACCGCAGAGTTGTTCACCAAATGTTCACTGAATGAATAAAAGAGGGAGCTGGCAGTTGCTGAGTGTCTGGGACCCCTGTGGCATGCTTGGTATGCAAGGAGCAGCTGGTCTAATCTCACTCACTTACCCCCCTCGAACCACCTTTCCTGCCCAACCATTTTCCATTGCATCAATGACACAGGTAGAAAAAACAAATTCTGAATTCTAGCCCACCACCTTCCCTGCTAGGTCTGTGACCTTGGAAAAGTTTTTTATTGTCTCTGAGCCTCTAGCCTTCATCTGCACTAAGGGTTAATAAAAAGGAGAGGATAGGATGAATTACTTAAATTGATATTTATTGAACCAGATACTATGCTAGGCACTCTTAAATAAATTAGCTTGAGTGATAGTCACAATATACCAGTGAGACAGATTTTACTGCAGCTCAGAGTAGTTAGGCAGGTAATTTGGCCAAAGCCAGATAAAGATTTGGGGTAAGTGACCAGATCACAGGCAGCGTTAGAAAAAAATAGAGGTATATCCAATTCTCTTTCAGTCCTAAATGACAGGGATCTTATTCCCACAGTCATCTTCAGCCTCAGATCTCAAGGATGGAGGCTCTGCCTTAACCCATCAGGTCAAACACCTGGTGAGCACTGCCTTTTACCTGTAGGTCTAAGTCCAAGGTACCCCCCAGCTGCTCCCAAAGACAATGGGGTGAACTCCAGCACTCCTGCACTCTTACTTTAAAGCATTTTGACTCCTGTTGATCTTGCTAGATGAATTACTTAAATTGGTATTTATTGGACCAGATACTCTACCAGGACCTCGTACATAAATTAGCTTGAGTGATAATGGGAAGAAATGAGTCTTCCCATTTTCTAGGTGAAATAACTGAGGTTCAAAGTGATTCACCTACGGCCTCCCAGGTGGCGCAGTGGGTTAAGCAAGGCATCATGAAGCAAACCACAGTCACTGCAGCACGCAGGAGTTTGATCCCTGCCACTGGCCAGGGAGGGGACCCACAAGGCACAGCAGACCTCTCCTGCCTCACCTGCTGCTGCCCTCAGCAGTGTGTTTCAGTCAGTCTGTCTGTTCTACTCCCCACTCTGATGAATCCTCTCACCTCCCTGGACTCTGGCCTGTACCCCAGCTCTTGTGTGCATAAATAAATAAATCTTAAAAAAAAGTGATTCACCTAAAGCCATATGGTTATCACCCATCAACAGGAGGACAATAGTATCCACCAGAGACTGACATGTCAAGTGCTAGTCAAGTGGGCATATTTTTCTAATTGGCTGGGAGGCAGAAGTGTTATCACTGTGGAAAGACAGCCATCAGTATATCAAATGGACCTGAGCTCCTATCTGAGTTCCTTTGGTTGCAAACCTACCATAGTTTAAAAGAAAAAATACAGACTTCAGAATTGCTATGTTTCAGGAGCTAGTCTTCTAGTTCAAGAAGAATAGATAGACTAGGAGCTCCTAGAGGTCAGAAATTTATCTTTCTTTATATCCCTAGTACCTAGCACAGCTCCAAGGACACCCCTGGTACTTAATAAATGTTTGTTGAGTTGAATGGGGGGTTTGGAAGGAAGAAACAGGAGAGGGAACTTGAGAGAGTTTAGATTTGAGGATGTAAAGAGAATGGAACCTAGAAAGAGTGGGTTCAAGACACAGACCCCAGGCATTTATGGTCCTAGTTCCCTTACTCCAAGCCATCAGCAAATCCTCCAGAGGAATAGGGTGCTGTGGCTTTAAATGACTTCAGCGTTGTCAATGAATCCGCTCTGCTAAAAGAGTTATCCTCTTGCTCCTGCGCTTGGCCTCCCCCTCCTCTCAGCTCCCCAAACCCTTCTCGGCCGCTGTGATGGGATAATTAGATGCGAGAGCTCAGCACAGATGATGCTCCAGTTGCTTAGCAACTAATGGTTTCCATGGAGACCGCAAAGCACAGCCTCCAGAGCAGCCAGTGAGCAGCTCGGCAGGGCAGGGAGAAGACGCAACTCTCAGCTCCTCCAGAAACCTGGGGAGGGCCAAGGGTGGGGAAGGAGGGGGGAATGGGAGGGAGAGGAAGGGCTTAAAGGCACAGGGCCCTCTTATCCCTTTAAAATCTGGCCAGAGCTCTGCCCTCCCTACCTTTCTCTGTCCCACTCAGAATTTCAGATGGGGATAGGACCTGAGGAATAGACCCAACACAACCTGCCCTACAATAAACCCAGTATCTTCTCCTGTCTGCTCCCTGATTTGTGCCTAAATGGGAAGAGACACCTCCCAAATTCAGCATTCTGGGTTGGTGATGGGATTTGAAAAGCCCCAGACAGATCCCCTTACCCCTGAAATTCCATCATTTAGTTTCTCCAAAGTGTTCCTCAACATGTACAAGACCCTCTTTCAGGGCCTCCCTGATGGTGCAGCGGGTTGAGTGCCACACTGTGAAGCCTCCTCAACACAGCAGCTCTGGTTCGATCCCTGGCCAGGGAGGGGACACACATGGTGCTTCAGACCTCTCCTGCCTTGCCAGCTGCTCCCCTCAGCAGTGTATTTCAGTCCATCTGCCTGTTCTGCTCCCCACTCTGTCTCTGGTGACTCCTCTCACCTCCTGTGACTCTGACCTGTACCCCCAACTCTTGTATGCATACATAAATTAAAAAAAAAAAACATGTACAAGACTCTCTTTCAGTTTGTGAATGACGCAGGAGTGAATCTAAAAAGAAACACAAGTCAGTGTGCAGGAGAAGCAGAATGCACCTCTTCACCCAAAGACAGCCTGTCCTGGGAGGCTGAGGGAAACACCTGCCTGCACCTGATCTCTGTCAAATAGGGCCCTGTCTAACAGGGCCTGTGTGTGTGTGTTTGTGGTGGGGGGGATGGAGTGGAAGGGTGGGGGTAAGAGCTGAAAGGGAGGACTGCAATTCAGAGCATCTGGAAACTGGAAGTGTGAGCCTCTCCAACTAGCATCAGTCAGTCTTACCTGATACTGGTTAGAAAAGCTTCACCTCAGACCTACTACCTCAGAATCTGCATCTCAACAAGATCTCTGGTGACTCACAGACAGATTAAATTTGGAGGAGGAGCACTCGTCTAGGACCTCCTATCCTCCTCCGTTGGGTCCCTGAGTTTTTTTCTTACTGTCATCCCTGGCTGGCACTAGTACCCTAGGCTTTGAAACTACCCTTCCCAACCCAACGTGGGGTAGTAAGGACGTGACCCCACCGGACCCTCCCTTCCCTACCAGGACATTGACCTTTCCTCTGGATGCAGGGAAGAGAGGATGCTTAGGACACACCTACACTCTGCATAGTGTCCTCTGGCCTGGCCAGCAAAGGTGCCTGCATGCCACAGTGACTCGACCTCCCTGAGTCTCAATCTCCACAAGCACAACAAGGTGCCAATAATATCAGCTGCCCAGGTGGGTGTAAGGTGAGGTCTGTGGGGCTTGCCAAGCACCCCCAACACATACACCGCCCCAGGTCCCAGTGTAGGTGCCTTTTCTTCTCCTCACGACTCTTCTCAGAACTCCCGAGCTTCTCTCTTTACTGAGTTGGCGATGCAGTCGGGGAAGTTGTGCCTCTTTGTCATTTTCTCTTATTGAGTTTCTTTCTCTGCTTTATTGCCAGTCAGTTGAACAATGGCTGCTGACATGGGATAACAGTGCCCACTGCCCAGCTCCACAGCTCTGTTTGTTGTTTGCTTCCTTGGCCTCCCTCAGTTGGCTGAACTGGGCACAAGTGTCTGACACCTGCCTACTCCCTGGAGTGACACCCCTGGCCTCTCCCATGACAGCAGCATGTCCCTGGCACGCATTCCCAGAGTCCCTCAGTGGAACCTGTAGCCCTGCTGCCCTCACCCTCCATTGCCAGTCACTCTCTCCCAGTCTTGCCTACCTAAGGTTCTTTTAGGAGGCTCTGGGGTTATTCTCTTCCTGATGTGCGCTGATGCGGCAGGACAACCTCAGAACCTACCCCCCAGGGGTGGGGGGTGGTGGTGGAGGGGAGCCGTCCTCTATGGGATGGGCTCCAGTTGCACACAGGCAAGAACATACCTGCCTTTACGTGGATTTCCAGAAGAGGGGGTGATTTCTACCCCCAGCCTAGTTACCCTGTCCCTCTGCAGCTAACTAAGCCAAACAGGGCCAATTCCCTCCCAGGCATGAGGGCCTGCTCCCCATCCTGCAAAACCTGTCTGCCACTCCACCCCCTGAGGCCATAGGGCCCAAGGGGCAGGTTGGACTGGATTCCCCTCCAGCCCCTCCCAGCCCCAGAACAAAATCAGCCACCCTCAGGGGCAGGGGCATCACTTGCCTTAGGAAGCCAGTCTGCCAGCCCCAGGTCCAGCTCCCAGCCCAGCTATGGCGTCCTTGCTACCAATGCGGACCACCTTGCCTTTGATCATGACTCTGCTGGCTCTTCTGGCCCCAGGGGCTGCAGGTCTCTGGCATCTCTGGATGGGGTGGAGAGGGCTTAATAGGGGGCTTGATGGGAGAGGTACTGTGCCTTCCAGTACCCGCAAAGAGGAGCTGATCTGGCCAGTTGAGGCAGTTGAGGGTGGGGGATGGTAACTGCAGTGACGAGGCATCAGTCCCTGGACCCAGGACTTGTGCCTGGTCCTTTTGCAACCCCAGGATTCAGGGGTGCGAAGAAGGACCAAGGCTGTGGTAGGGGTGAGGGTGGGTGCTGCCTGCTCCTGCACCTGGTCAGGCGGCTTGGTGGCATATCAGCTTCTGCGGCCCAAGCCTGCCACCTCGCGGTCAGACCAGCAAAGGCCCAGGACTGCAGAGTAAAGGGCAGAAGGGCAGAAGGGCTCTCACCCTCAGGTGGCCCCAGTGGGTGGGAGCCTGACCTGTGGAGTGATTCCTAGGAGTGCTTCCTGCCCTGAACTTGCTCCTGTCTCCCAGTTGACTTCAACATCTCCAGCCTCTCCGGTGTGCTGTCCCCAGCGCTAACAGAGAGCCTGCTCGTTGCCCTGCCCCCCTGTCACCTGACAGGGGGCAATGCCACACTGATGGTCCGGAGAGCCAATGACAGCAAAGGTTGGCTACCTCCTCCCTTCCCCAGGCACCTCCCTAATCCCTGGGACTCCTTCCTAGACACTGGACATCCCTTCCCCCACTGGCCTCTTCCCATATACTCCTCTCCGTGGGGTGCTCCCCTTTCTCCTTGGGTCCTCCAGAATCTTAACTCTGCCTTTCACCCCTGCTTTCCTGACCAGTGGTAAAATGTAGCTTTGTGGTGCCTCCGTGCCGTGGGCGCAGGGAACTGGTGAGCGTGGTGGACAGTGGGCCTGGCTTCACAGTCACCCGGCTCGATGCGTACCAGGTGACAAACCTCACGCCCGGATCCAAATACTAGTAGGTATCAGATCCAGGCCTGGAGCACCTGCGGGAGGAGGTAGGGGAGGAGCAGCCAGGTTCTGATACTTGGGGCGTGGGGAGAGAGTGGGGCACAGCTTAGGGGAGGACACAATGGGAGGAGCTCATGCAAGGGGGAGGCCTAGGTTCCCTCTTCCCCCAAGTCCCAGATGCTCACTGAGGGTTCTTTTCTCAAACCTCCCCATAAAAGCCTTTCCTACCTAGTGATGAAGGGGACATCCACTGAGTCCAGTAAAGAGATCCCAATGTTCACACTTCCTCGTAAGTAACGTTTCTGGGCCTCTCCCACCCACCTTTGCTCCCAGAACACCTTACGATCCTAGCCTGAGTCCCTGGCATTTGACCTGCCTATCGATTCCTCTGCCAGCACCACTGAACTAAGGTTCTTTGTGGGTAGGGATTAAGTGTCATTGATTTCTCTGTCGTTGGTGAGTGATGGAGGAGAGGCTTCCTAAATGTGTATTCGATGGATACTGGGACCCCTCTTGACTGGTCGGTTGGTTGGATGACTAAATGGATTAAGGGGTAACTGGAAGGAAAGGCTGCATGACAGGGATCCCCACTGCTTACAAAGCCCTCCCCACTCTCTCCTCTGACAGGAAAGAAAAAGGAATCCCTGGGACTGGCAATGGCCCGGACAGGAGGCATGGTGGTCATCACGGTGCTGCTCTCCGTCGCCATGTTCCTGCTGGTTCTGAACTTCATCATCGCCCTGGCACTGGGCGCCCGAAAGTGAGGAGGCGCAGGTCAGGTCCCTCCAGGAAGTCCAGGGCACATCCCTTTCCCAGTCCAGCACTTAGCTTTCAGCTCCTACCCTCTCTCCTGAGGACTGTGGGCTCTCAGGCCTCAGTCAACTCAGTGAACCAACTTTGGCTCTTTCAATGCTTTCCCTCCCCTCCCCAGTTGTCTCCAGTGGAGCCCTTTCCTCCCTCTGTCTCTTTGGTCCTCCAGTGCCTCACCTTTAGCCAACACTCCTTGTTATTCCCCTCATCCCAATCCTGTCAATACTGACATTTTCCCCATTTGATCACTTTAGTCCCTGCCAACAAGTCAGCCCTCCCTGGGTGAACTAAATTACTACAATAAAGTCTGACGCCACATCGGCTGTGTGTTTCCCTCCTGTGGGCTCCACTTGGGCATCAACCTTTAGAATCTATGTTCAGACTGCAGGTGTTTCCAGGCTCCTCCCCACCAGAGCCCCAGCGTTGTTGTTTTTCCTAAAAGGCAGGAAGGGGCCAGAAGAGATAAGAACCCAAGGGGTTGAGATAGCAAGAAACAGGAGGCAGAGTTCTCAGAAGCACACCTGGGCTGCAGGGTTTGCAGCCTCCCCAGCAGACCTCCTGACCAGGGTCAGGGTATGGGTAGGGACTGAGACCCTGTGAGGGGATGGTGGAGGGGAGGTGCAGGTAGAGCTGGCAGAGTTAAGGGGAAATGGTGGGGATAAGAGTAACTGATTAGGAAAAGACATAGGGTTGCCAGGGTAAGTTCCAAGGACAGCCTCCTAGGTGGCAGGAGGGAGTGGAGAATAGGCTAACCAAGGGCTCTGGGAGAAGAGAAAAGAGTAGAAAACCATGGGTGGAATGTGGCGAGAGTCTAGAGTCTGGTAACTGAGAAAAGAGCTGGAGTGGTCACTTCTGTCCTCTCCACTATATATTCCTTATCAGGACTGGTAATCTTTGTCTAGCTTACTCTTATGGCAAAGACCAGAACCTTTTTTCTAAGGGTTATTTAGTTATGCATACAAGCACTGGGGTACAGGCCAGAGGTGTGGGAGGAGAGAAGATTCACCAGAGACATAGCAAGGAACAGTCAGATCAACGGAAATACACTGCTGAGGGGAGCAGCGGGCAAGGCAGGAGAGGTCTGCTGCGCCATGTGGGTCCCCTCCCTGGCTGGGGATTGAACTTGTGCTGCAGTGGCTATGGAAGCCCCAAAGTGCAGAACTCAACCCCTTGAGCCACCTGGGAGGCCCCAAGACCAGAATCTTTGCAGTGACTTTCAAGGCCAATCCTGGTCTCCTCCTACACTTCCCCTTAACTCTCACTTGTTTCCTTCAATACAGTGCTCCCTCTTTCCTCAGGCCCTTTGCACAGGCTAATCCATATGCCAGGCTGTTCTGTGCACTGCCTCCACTCCCACCCCACTCCTGCTGCAGAACCCATTCAGAGAGGGCAGGTTTGGGGGTTCTAAAGTGCACCTCTCCCTGCCCTGTAACAAAAAGAGCTATGAAAAATGACTGAGAACCACAATGAGATACCACTTTACACCAGTGAGAATGACTCATATTAAAAAACAAAACAGGGGGCCTCCCTGGTGGCACAGTGGGTTAAGCAATGCACTATGAAGCATCTGCAGCACAGCAGCGTGAGTTCGATCCCCGGCCAGGGAGGGGACCCACATGGCGCAGCAGACCTCTCCTGCCTGGCCCGCTGCTCCCCTCAGCAGTGCATTTCGGTTGATCTGCCTGTTCTGCTCCCTGCTCTGTCTCTGGTGAATTCTCTCACCTTCCGCGGCTCTGGCCTGTACCCCTGCTCTTGTATGCATTAAATAAAAAAATTTAAAAAAAAACCAAAACAAAACAGGAAACAACAAATGTTGGTAAGGATGTGGAGAAAAAGGAACTCTCCTACACTGCTGGTTGGAAAGCAAACTGGTTCAAACATGATGGAAAGCTGTATGGAGGTTCCTCAGACTACTAAAAATGGAGCTTCCATATGACCCACCAATTCCACTCCTGGGAATCTATCAAAGGACACAAAAACATTAATTCAAAGGCTACCTGCACCCCTATGTTTACTGCAGCACTATTTACAATGGGTAAGATATGGAAACAATTGTCCAAAAATAGATGATGGGGTCAAGAGATGTGGTATATACACACAACGGAATATTACTCAGCAATCAAAAATAAACTTGTGCTATTCACAGCAACATAGATGGAGCTGGAAGGGATTATGCTCAGTGAAATAAGCCAGAAAGAAAAATAAAAATAGCAGATGGTTTCACTTATAAGAGGAATGTAGGGGAATCAAATAAGGAATCAGGAAAAAAATTACAATAAATTAAAAAACAAAATTAACAGGAGACTATAAATCAGAGACACTCTGAAGAGAAGGGAGAGAAAGAGGGATCAAAATAGGGGAGGAAAGAGCACAAGGGGCTTTGATAATGGTGCACAAGTGAATTGGTGGTGGGAATTATACAGGAACTACACCTGAGAGGAGAAACATACATTGTACAAAAAGGAAGAATGATGTAAAATATACCTAAAATTTAAAAAGAGGGACCACCCTGGTGGCACAAGGGGTTAAGACACAGCACTATGAAGCTAGCCACAGCCACAGCAGCATTCTGGCCAGGGAGGTGACTCAGATGGCGCAGCAGACCTCTCCTGTCTCTCCCACTGCTCTTTATATATGCATAAAGAAATCTTAAAAAAAAAATTTTTAAAGATTTATTTTTTTTAAAAGATTTATTTATTTATGCATACAAGCACTAGGGTACAGGCCAGAGGTATGTGGGGGGGGGGCGGGCAGTGAGAGGATTCACCACAGAGAGCAGGGAGCAGAACAGGCAGATCAACGGAAGTACACTGCTGAGGGGAGCAGCGGGCACAGCAGGAGAGGTCTGCTGCACCATGTGGGTCCCCCCGGCTGGCAGCAGCAGGGATCTAACTCATGCTGCAGTGGCTGTGGTTTGCTTCATAGTGCATTGCTTAACCCACTGCGCCACCAGGGGAGGCCCCTAAAGATTTATTTATTTATTTATTTTTAAAGATTTATTTATTTATGCATACAAGCACTAGGGTACAGGCCAGAGGTGTGGTGGGGTGAGAGGATTCAGCACAGAAAGCAGGGGACAGAACAGGCAGATAAA
>JAGFMF010011443.1:3466653-3488482 GCA_019455555.1 Galemys pyrenaicus
GGGCACAGCAGGAGAGGTCTGCTGTGCCATGTGGGTCCCCTCCCTGGCCGGCAGCAGGGATCAAACTCGTGCTGCAGTGGCTGCGGTTTGCCTCATAGTCGTTGCTTAACCCACTGCGCCACCAGGGAGGCCCTCATCACACTTTCATTCTGTCCTGTCAATCACTTGATGTCCTCTTTAACTTGGAATCCCCCCTCTACATGCTAGCTTTCTGGCATACGATCGATCCTTCAACCCTCTATGGCTTTGTAGCTTTGCTTGGCCAAATCATAATCCTGATTTAATTCAAGTCTACCAAACAAATACTGCAAAGCCATGAATGGATTGCTAATACCAGTGGCATCAAAGGATAGTTGGTGTTGAGAGGGAGCTAGCTAGCAGGATGGCAGGTGGTGCATTTTTATGTGGTATAAAAATGAGAGATATTGGAGAGGACAAAAAAGAAAGGCTGCAGTTACTGGTTTAGGTTGACAGCAAGAGAGGAACTGTCTCAAGTAGGATGGAAAGCCAAGTTTTTGGAGAAGAGTTCAAGGAACTAAGAAACCAAAGATTTGAAGCAGGGGTAGTGTTAGTGATCTAGAGCAGGGAATGAGACTCCTGTAAAAGAGCGTGAGTGGAGGAGAGTTTGGTAGATAACAGTAACAATAAGATTAGTGTGTAAATTCCTATGTTAACTTGAATGTACACACCCAGAAGTAGACAGCAAGGTATGATAAGTGATACTTCTGTCTGATTGTTCTTCAAGCATGGCAGCACTAGTTGCTATTCAGAACTACAGCATAACAAAGGATTCTATTTCTCTGCACTTTTGCCAATACTTGGTATTATCTATTTTATAATTTTTGTCAGAATTATGGTTGTACAGAATTTTTTTAAGATTTATTTTTGTTTCTGCATACAAGACCTGCGGTATAGACCAGAGGTGCAGAGGTGAGAGGATTCACCAGAGACAGTGGGGAGCAGAACAGGTGGATTACTGAAATACATTGCTGAGGACAACGGCGGTTGAGGCAGGAGAGATATGCTGTACCATGTGGGTTAGCTCCCTGGCTGGGGATCAGAAATCATGCCACAGGGGCTGATGATAGCTTGATAATGCTGAGATTTAACCCCTGCACTACCAGGGAGGCCCTTGGGCTTTCTATTCCATTGGTCTGTGTTTTTGTTCTAGTATCATAATGTTTTGATTACTATCACTTTGTAGTATAGTTTGATATCAGGTTGTGGGTATCTCCATTTCTCTTCTTTCAGGATTGCTTTGTCTATTCATGGTCTTTTGTAGTTCTGTTATAGAGTAGGGAGAGGAGCATTTTTGAACTTTTAAACTTGCCCTTTTTGAATGGGTTTTGCTATGTGCTGCATTAAGATAAATATATAAGGTTTTTAATGGAAAGGAACTTTAATATAATTAGGGTATAATATAGATAGAACAAAGAACATAGTTACTAAGTTAAACATCCAAAGTTACCCATCTCCTTGAGGGTAAAAGTCCAGCCAAATAGGATTGGCCCAAAGCAAGGCCCAAAAGCCTGCCACATGTCTAAAGAACCTTTCAGTAGAGACCCCTAGAAAAGGGTTTGAAAGAGTTAGACAAATCTAAGTGCAGTTTCTTCACATGTCCCTCTGCTCCATGTGCCTCCTCCAGGTCTCCTTGCTGCTCTCCATCCTGCTTCCTTTTTCTTTTTTTTTGGTCCTTCTCTCTGCAGAATCTTCTTTCCCTCCTCAGCTCCACCCACTTAGGGCAGAACCAGGATTCTGGAACTTCCCCCTTTCCCCGGACGACCCTGTTACAGTTCCATATAAATTTTATAATAGTTGTAATCTCTCAAAAAATGTCATTGGGATTTTAATAGGTATTGAATCTGTAAATTGTAACACAGACATTTTGAGTGTTTATTCTTCTAGTCCTTGAACATGGGATATCTTTCTATTTTTTCTCCACATCTGAATTAAACAACTGATCCTCTAGGCAGGAAATTGTACTGAGTTTTATTTATAAAATGGCACTTTTTCCCCCAAAAGATTTATTTAAGAAATAAAGAGCTGGGGTACAGGTCAGCGATGCAGAGAGTAGGGGAGTAAGAGGATTTACCAGAGACAGAGTGAGGAGCAGAACAGGCAGATCCACTTCAAAACTCTGCTGAGGGGAGCAGTGGACCAGACAGGAAAAGTCTGCCATACCATGTGGGTCACCCCCCTGGATGGCAGCAAAGATCAAACTCTTGCTGCAGTGGCTGGTGTTTGCTTTATAGTGCATTGCTTAACCCACTGTGCCACCTGGGAGGCCCCTAAAGCTGTTTCTTTCCTGGCTTTCATTGTTAAAAAAATATATACTGTCATCCTTATCTTCATTCCTATTTTTTTAAATTTATTTATTTATGCATACAAGCACTGGGGTACAGGCCAGAGGTTGGGGGGGAGGTGAGAAGATCCACTAGAAACAGAGCAGGGAGCAGAACAGGCAGATAGACTGAAGTACACTGCTGAGGGAAGCAGTGGGTGAGGCAGGCAGGAGAGGTCTGCTGCACCATGTGGGCCACCTCCCTGGCCGGAGGCAGGGATGGATCATGCTGTAGTGGCTGTGGTTTGCTTCATAGTGCACTGCTTACCCCACTGTGCCACCAGGGAGGTACCCCCACCTCTTTTTTTTTTTTTAAGATTTATTTATTTATGCATACAAGCACTGGGGTATAGGCCAGAGGTGTGGGGGGTGAGAGGATTCACCACAGAGAGCGGGAGCAGAACAGGCAGATCAATGGAAGTACACTGCTGAGGGGAGCAGCGGGCACAGCAGGAGAGGTCTGCCGTGCCATGTAGGTCCCCTCCCTGGCCGGCAGCAGGGATCGAACTCGCTGCAGTGGCTGCGGTTTGCCTCATAGTGTGTTGCTTAACCCCTGCGCCACCGGGGAGGCCCCCCACCTCATTTTTAACATTTCTTCTTAATTACTAGATTTTAAGCATTTGATTATTGGGAGCCTTGGTATAGCTTTCTTTGTTATTTTGGGGATTCTTTTAGCTCTTGGATCTATGTGTTTATAGTTTTCATGAAATTTGGATAATTTTATGTCTTCAAATATTTTTGTGACAGAGTAGGGAGCAGAACATGAGGAGCAACTGAAATACACTGCTGAGGGGAGCAGAGGGTGAGACAGTTAGCTCCTTGGCTGGGGATTGAACTCATGCTGCAGTGGGTGGCAACAGCTTGATAGCACTGTGTCTTTAACCCTTGTACAACCAGGGAGGCCCTCCTTATGCATTCATCTTAGGCTACTTGAAATTGCCAAATTGCCTATTAACTCTCTAATGGTCTACGTCATCTTTTTTTTTCCCCTTTTGTTACATTCTGGAAAGTATTGCTATATCTACAAATTCTCTAATCTTTTTAAAAAAAATATTTATTTATGCATACAAGAACTAGGGTACAGGCCAGAGGTATGGGGGGGTGGTAAGAGGATTCACCAGAGACAGAGGGGCTATAGAACAGGCAGATCTTCTGAAATATACTGCTGAGGGGAGAGTGGGTGAGACTGAAGAGGTCTGCAGTGCCACATGGACCGGGGATCAAATTCCTTCTGTAGTGCTGTGGATGCTTCCTAGTGTGGTACTTAACCCCTTGTGCCACCAGGAAGGCCCCCTCTTTTACATGTTTAATCTTATGTCTTGAACGTATGGAAATCAATGAGAGTAACTGTCTTAGTGTCCTTATCTACGATCTCTCTCACTTGTAGGTTAGTGTTTACTGACATTTTTCTTCCCATTATTCACCTTACTTTCCTGCTATTTTGAATTCCTAGTAGTAACTTTGATTGCATGCCAGACATTGTGAATTTTACTTTGAATGCTAGATATTTTTGTATGTCTTTATATAAATGTTCTGGAGCTTTGTTCTGGGATATAGTTAAGTTACTTGGAAACAGTATGATCTTTTTGGGTTTGCTTTAGGCTTTGTTAGATGAGATCAGAGCAGTTGTCAATATTTCTTTACTACTAAGGCAAAACCCTTTTGAGTACTCTAATGTCCTGTGAACTGTGAAATTTCCCTCCATAATGGAAACA
This sequence comes from Galemys pyrenaicus, assembly GCA_019455555.1. NCBI lineage: Eukaryota > Metazoa > Chordata > Mammalia > Eulipotyphla > Talpidae > Galemys > Galemys pyrenaicus. The sequence goes on from JAGFMF010011443.1 coordinate 3,470,710, forward strand.
GGAACTATACCAGCTCTATGTGAACTCAGGAGGTCTCTATACCTTTTTCTCCTCTCTGCTGTTCTGTTCTGCAAGTTCTAGCCACCTTGGTCTCCCTGATCTCCAAGCTCACCTCCTCAAACAAGGAAAGAAGGCTCCCCAGTATGATTTCCAACTTCTTAAATGCCGATATAGACAAACAGTATTTATTAGTATAGTGCTCTTATAGCCAGCAAACTTGCTAGACTCCTATTGGTTCTAATCTACGTAGCAACTTTGTATGGTTTCTGCGGGTTTTTTGTTTTTTAAAGATTTTATTTATTTATGCATAGAAGAACTGAGGTGTGGGTGTGAGAGGATTCACTAGACAGATTGGAGATTAGAACGGGCAGATCAACTGAAATACACTACTGAGGGGAGCATCAGGCCAGACAGGAGAAGTCTGCTGTGCCATGGGTCACCTCCCTGACCAAGGATTGAACTCTTGCCACAGTGGCTGGTGATAGCATGATAGTGCTGAAACTTTAACCCCTGTACCACCAGGGAGGCCTTATGGTTTCTAGGTTAATTTTATTTTTTGTATACGTAATAGTCGTTTTGCCCTTTTCTTCCAACTTCCTCTTGCTTTTATCCATTGAATACTGTATTGAAGACTAGCAATGTAATGAACATCACTTTTAATTATTGAACCCTCCATTAAATGTCATCATTCACCAAGACCAAAAAGCAAAAGCTAGATTCATCTGTATAGGGTAACACTCATGGGGACAATGAGGGGGACAAAAATAGTTCTCTCTAATCCAAGGAGCCAAGCAGATAGCTCTAATATACACCTGATTGGCTTTTAGATTGGTGGCCTGTATGCTCCTCATTCAGTTAAGTGGAGTTCTTCCCATGTGCTAAGTAGTGAACAAACAGACCTGGGGGTAGACTCTAAGCAAGTAATTCCAATAAAATGAGTGATATGGGAGTGTTTGGACAGATGATCAGAGAAGGTGTGCTTTGGGAAGATATTTAGTCAGAGACATAATAGGTGAGTAGTAATTAACGAGTAGTAAGCAGGAAGAGGGACGTGTGATTCTAGCAAAGGAAACAGCTTATAGAAAGGTTCCTGATCTAGAGTGTGGTCTGTTAGAGATGTGTGGAAAGACTGGAAGGAAGAACTTGACACCGATGAAGAGCCAGGGCTTTGTAGACTTGTCTCAAGGAGTTTAGATTTGATCCAAGAGCAGTGGAAAGTCATCAGAAAGTTTTTGGCAGAAGGATTGCATAGATCACTCAAACTGCACTATGGTACCTGAATGAAGATAAACACCATTTAGGGTATGACTTATACTAGGCTGGAAGGATCTCATTGATTTTGTGGGAGTGTACTAAAAGCATCAAGAACATTTCCAAGTATCTGACCTGAACAGCTAGTTAGATGCTGTTGCCACTCGCCAAGGTAAGGGGTACAGGAAGAAGAGCAGGAAGATGGAGCTTAGTTTTCAAAATGTTGATTTAGAAGTACTTGCTGGTTATTCAAGTAGAGTAGTACATCCAGTAGGTATTAGACAAGAAATATGGGGGGTCTCCCTGGCGGTGAAAGGGGTTAAGTCTCAGAACTGTGAAGCTATCTGTAGCCACTGCAGCATGAGTTCGGTCCCCAGCCAGGGAGCTGACCCACATGGCGCAGCAGACCTCTTCTGTCTCCCCGCTGCTTCCCTCAAGCAGTGTACTTCAGTCAATCTGCCTGTTCTGCTACCCCCTCTATCTCTGGTGAATCCTCTTATCCAACCCAGCTCCTCTGGCCTACACCCCAGCTCTTGGAAGCATAAATAAATCTTTTAAAAAGTAGGCAAGAAGTCTGGGCTAGAAATAAAGATTTGGAGACCCTTAGTTTCTAGATAGTAACCAATGAAGTCACAGGCATTCATTCATGAGCTCCTTCAGAGTAGTGTATGTAGAGTGACAAGAGAAGAATGTCAATGAGAGTGAGAAAGTGAGGGAGATACAGGGAAAACCATATGGTTGATGTCAACTCCCCAGCAGGGCCTAGAACCATCTCCAGGAGCTTCAAGAGCCAGGATCCTGGGGCCACAATGGAAATCCTAAGGTGTTTTGATCATCTTGTCTTTCTTTTTGCCAGTTGCCAGATACAAACTTCGAATAGTTGAGCCACCAAAGCTACCACTAAAAAAAAAACCCAATCCTGATAAAGATGGTGAGTAGAGGGGAGTAAGTTCTCTGACATGGCCCTGTGGCCTAGGCCGGACACCAGGGTCACCCAAAGCCAGTGAGCTAAGGTCCAGTCTCCTTCTCTGCATAGGTCCAGACATTGAGCCCAACCTGTGGATGTGGGTAAACCCCAACATCGTGTATCCCCCTGGAAAGTTAGAGGTCTCAGAACGCACTAAAGGGGAACATCGGATGAGCACAGTACCTACCTCTCAGCCACCCCCCACAGAGGAAGATGTTGACAACTGCTCAGAGGCCACAGTGGTGGAGCTTCCGCTGCCTTCCTCCAGTGAGCAGTCCCCTCCTCGGAAGCGGAAGCGGTTTGCCTCTTCCGTCAGCAACTGGGAGGTAAGGATTTCTGAGGGGAGGGCCGGCCAGACTTGGGCTATAGGCAGAGTGGGAATAGGGATATTGAATCAGAGAATTCTCTTTTCTTAGGGATAACAGTGGGTTACTGGGTTCAGAAAATAGCTGTGCCTTTGGGTTGGGGAGAAGCCCAGATGGTGGCCCTAGTCCACCACCCCTTCTTGCCATTGCACCCCTGGAGTAGAGGCTGTGGAGTCAGGACCAGTTCCTACTCTGTGCTCCTCTAGCTCACAGAAGAGGAGGAGGCTGAGAACCAGGATGACAGCTCCTCTGTGGCTTTCCTGTCCTCTCACAAAAGGGCCCCCTTCCACAGTCGGAGGCTTCGGCATGCCAGCAGCCAGGAGGGCAGGCTCTGGTCCCGGCCCCCTCTCAATTACTTCCACCTAATTGCACTGGCATTAAGAAACAGTTCCCCTTCTGGCCTCAACGTGCAACAGATCTACAGTTTCACTCGGTATGTGCCAGGGGCCCTGTGAGGAGGAGGGTTAGGGTGGGGGTCAGGGCCCTCAGTCTGACCAGTCTGTCCTAGGACCTAGGCCATTGCTTCAGTTCCCCCCATCTGGATCTAACAGGATAAGTACATGCCTAGTTCTCTTCTCCCAGGCATTGGTTCTGGATTGTTCCCCAAAACATGTCCACACATTTCATGCACAGGAAGATATACACCCCACCCCCTTTTACATCTAAACAACTCCAACCTTTTTATACCTTAGTTCTTTCAAACATAAATTTCATCTGGGTAAGTCATTTCTCCTATCTTCTCTCTCACGATTATAAAATCAGGTTTTCCCAAGAGTATCCTCTACCCCCAGGAGAGCTCTTTAAGAGGGGATTTATTTCAGTTTTGATGGTCATGTGCACCTGAGTATGAGGGAGTTTTTCAGACCTTTCACTTAATCAGGATAGTCTCAGAACATCAGTCTTTAAGAGGTGTCCCTTCTTGACTGGGGTTCCTCCCATGGGAGTTGGTAGACCTGAATCTGCTCTGTTCCTATTGCAAGTCAAAGTCCTGAGCCTTTGGAGGAAGAGGAGAAAATGAACCTGGGAACGGGGCAAGCCAGCTGGGTTTAAAAGATGTGTTTGCATAAGCCATACACCTGGGGAGGTTTTGCCATGTGTACAATAGGCAGAAAGCTGTTCTAGGCCAGCTTGCCATTGTCCACCTTGAGAGCAGGGTAGAAGGGTTGAGATCCTAGCCCCTGGGGGGAGAACATGCTCAAGAGTAGGCATCTCCCAAGGAAACCATGCCTTTCCTTATGACGTTTTCCTGTTTACAGACAACACTTCCCATTTTTTCGGACGGCTCCAGAAGGCTGGAAGAACACCATCCGTCACAATCTCTGTTTCCGAGACAGCTTTGAGAAAGTTCCTATCAGCATGCAGGAGGAGGCGGTCAGCACACGACCGCGATCCTGCCTTTGGAAGTTGACGGAAAAGGGAAATCGTCGCTTTCTGGAGGAGGCCCGTGCCTTGTCTTCCACTCGGCTGGAAACTATCCAGCAGTGCATGAGCCAGCCAGGTGTGAGGCCCCTCCATACGAGGGGCTGAGGGGTGGGGACCTGATGATCCTGACCCAAGGCTGAGTGGAAGGCAGAAGCCTAGGGCACACCATAGAGAGGGCACTTTCTGTGGGAAGAGGAGAGAGGATGACAGTGGTCTGAGACTCAGAGGTGGGACCCCCCCCTTCCACACAAACATGGGAGCAAGGTACAGGGAGTTGCTGGAGAAACAACAAAGGTACAATTGGCCCTACTCACAGCCCAGCAGCTCAGAGAAAATGATAACCATACACCATGAGGAGCATGGGGGTGAAAGGTTATGTGCAGACAGATTTTTCTTTCCTGGAGGCCAGGTGGCATTTGGGCTTTGGAGGAGGGGAGGGAGAAGTAGCTATATCTGTGTGTGAGAGAAAACATTCCAGGGAACATTAAGAACTTCTTAGGGAACAGCAGGACACATTCTTTTGACATTCTTCTTTTCTTACAGATGTGATGCCCTTCCTCTTTGACCTATGACTCCAAAAGGCAGGAGTCACTCCATGCCTTATTAAAGTTATCTGCAGCATCCTAGTATGTGTGTGTGATCTCTGACAACAGCGGGAGGAAGAGGGAGAGATTGGCTCTGAGGTGGAAATGGAATGCTCATCCAGAGCTGGATACATGATAGATGTTCTGATACAGTGGGCAGTTGCCTGCCACGTAGCAAAGGAAGCCCATACTCTCAATGGAAGAAAATATGGGTGCTGCCATTGTAGGGAATAACGAGGCAGGACCATAATTTAGCATACCTTACTGTCTATTGTATATATCAATTCCCCCTTTTCTGGATTACTAAGGGAGTCTTGGTTGATGCCAGCTTGCAGCATTGCCAAAGGCCCAAAGAAGAACCACCTGCTCATAGGTGTGGTTGTACTTAAACGTGGAGACAAGGAAAAGATGCCTAGGAAAACATGACTTGTGGGGTAGCTGGAGGAAAGAGTCTCACAGGAGGTATGAATGATCACTGAGAAAGGGGAAAGGAAAGGCTTTCTTGAGAAAGGGAATAGCCAGGCTTGACTCTCATTCCCATCCCATTCTCACTCTCCCATTTATCATGGGGGTAAGAGGTGGGAACCCAGAGCTAAGTTGTCTGGCCTCTTTTATTTTTTTTTTAAGGATTTATTTATACATACAAGAGCTGGGGTATAGGCCAGAGTTGCCGGAGGTGAGAGGATTCACCAGACATAGTAGGAAGCAGAACAGGCAGAGTGACTGAAACACACACTGCTGAGGGGAGCAGTGGGCAAGGCAGGAGAGGTCCGCTATGCCATGTGGGTCCCCTCCCTGGCCAGCGGCAGGGATCGAACTTGTGCTGCAGTGACTGTGGTTTGCTTCATAGTGTGTTGCTTAACCCACTGTGCCACCAGGGAGGCCCCTGGCCTCTCCTTATACTGTTTGATTCCACCATGCCTTTAGCAGAAGCTAGAATACTTGTGGGTTAAAACTCATTAGAGGCTGCAGATCCCAGCTGGGCTGCTGTGACTCTCTGGGAGACTGTGCAGGGCAGAGACAGCTGCCAGCCTCAGGTCTAAAGGGACTAGAGAGAAACCTGGGGACAGAACAGGGTGGAAAGCCCTGTGTGGATGCCTCAGACATTTAGTGCTTAATACAACATGGGATTTCCCGCCAGCCTGCGATGACCATTCTCATTCCCTCTCCTGCTCTTCCCTCACCTCCAACAGACTTGCACAGAAATATGGCTCCATCCTCACACTCCCCCATCTAACTCCTTCACCAGAAATGGCATCACTTCTCTCCAGAGGTGACAGTTGTTGGTATCTGAGTTTAAGAACAATGTCCTGGGGGACTCCGGGTCCCTGCAGAATTGGAATGGTCTCACTTCCCTTTTTCCTCCCTGCCCTCCTTGCTCTGCCTTGATGTAGCTGCTTGCCACTCCTCCTGCATCCTCATTCCAGAAAAGCTTATGCCAGGCAGCTCTTTCTCTCTGAGCTTGAGTGTCCTGATCAGGAATATGAGATAATGAGGCCTCTTTCTTAGCAAGCCCTGAACTTAATGTCATTGATTGGTCCTTGAAAACACTGATGAAACTGACTTAAAACAAAAGCAGATCCCCAAATAACAGTTTGTTCAACATCCATCAGAATTTTTTCCTTAACATGATGAAAGGATGTCATCGGAGGACATGTTGTACCAGTGTGGAAAATACATGGGAATTAAGTGTCTCATTGAACCCAGTTCACATGGAAGCTAGAAAAAACTTATTCATGTGACAAGTGACTAGGAGTCTCCTCCCTCTTCCAAGAGGCACATGGACTAATAATGGGCTGGATTTGCCTTTCACAGTTGATAACTCTTTTTTTTTTAAAAAATATTTATGTATACAAGAACTGCGGTACAGGCCAGAGATGGGGGGGATGAGAGGATCTACCAGAGACAGAGCAGGGAGCAGAATAGATGGATCTACTGAAATACACCACTGAGGGGAGCAGTGAGTGAGGCAGGAGAGGTCTGCTGCACCATGTGGGTCACCCCCCTGGCAGGGGGCAGGGATTGAACTTGAGCTACAGTGGCTGCAGTTTGCTTCATAGTGCAGTGCTTAACCCACTGCGCCACCAGGGTGGGCCAGCACTTGACAACTCTTGGTATAGCCTTGGTATTAAGTCAACGACCTGCTGCCTGACGGACATAACACCAATATCATGACACCAGAATTTTGAAAGGAAGGTTTATCTGAGTGGACTGGTAAGATAGGAGCCAAAACTCAAATCTGTCTTCCTGCCAGAAACCTCTTTGGTCCTTCCAGACCAAAACCTCTTTGGTAGGAGTTGGGTCAGGCATAAAAAGTTAAACTTGGGGGGCTGTGGAGCAAGCTAAGAACAAAGGAATGCAAGTCCACTGGGTAATTTAAAACTAGCCCACATGGGGAGAAGCCCTTTTTTTTTTAAGATTTATTTTTAAAGATTTATTTTTTATTTATGCATACAATAACTGGGGTACAGACCAGAGGTGCAGGGTGGTGAGAGGATTCACCAGAGATCCAGAGATAGAGTAGGGAGCAGAACAGGAAGATCAACTGAAACACACTGCTGAGGGGAGCAGTGGGCACAGCAGGAAATGTCTGCTGAGCCATGTGGGTCCCCTCCCTAGCCTGCAGCAGAGTTGAACTTTGTGCTGCAGTGGCTGCGGTTTGTTTTGTAGTTTGTTTTGTAGTGCATTACTTAACCCACTTGTGTGTATTTATTTATACACACAAGAGCTGGGGTACAGGCCAGAGTCGCAGGAGGTGAGAGTATTCATCAGAGATAGAGTGGGGAGCAGAACAGGCAGATGGACCGAAATACACTGCTGAGGGGAGCAGCGGGTGAGGCAGGAGAGGTCTGCTGTGCCATGTGGGTCCCTTCCCTGGCCGGGGATTGAACTCGTGCTTCTGTGCTGTGGATGCTTCACAGAGCAGTGCTCAATCCACTGCTCCACCAGGGAGGCTCAGGAGAAACCCTTTTCAAGTGACCTGTTCTTTCTGATGGATAAACCCCTTGCTTTTGAATGTGGCCTGGGTTGTTCCTTTTTCTAGTCTTCTGGGTTCTGTGTTAGTTTTTATAAAGACAAGCCTAAAAGATAGTTAACCATACTTGACGGATCCTTCTGAAAGTGGATCTGCCGTGGTTTCTGCATGGACCTGAAAAACTCTTGCCAGCAACACTTTTTTAATCTTTGACTTCCAGCTCTGCTTCCTGTCCACAGTCCCTTCCTTTGCTTCAGCACAAGTTTTCTCAGCATTTTAAAACATCAGTTTCGGGCCCTCCCTGGTGGAGCAGTGGGTTGAGCAATGCACTATGAGGCAAACCGCAGTCACTGCAGCACGAGTTCGATCCCTGCTGCCGGCCAGGGAGGGTACCCACATGGCGCAGGCAAAGCTCTCCTGCCTCGCCTGCTGCTCCCCTCAGCAGTGTGTTTCAGTCCATCTGCCTGTTCTGCCCCTGCTCTGTCTGGTGGATTCTCTCACTTCCCCACACCTCTGGCCTGAACCCCAGTGCTCGTGTGCATAAATAAATAAACATTAAAAAAAAATAAATAAAACATCAGTTTCTCTTGTACACAAAATAGGAACAAAGTACACACAGTTTTAAAAACTGGAGTCCTGTGCCTGGCATATTAGCCTTGATTGCTTACAACTGGGCCAAACATCACTCTGGACTTTTGCATATTTAATTCATACAGATACCTTGAGTAGGTACTACTATCGTCCTCTTTATGATGGCCATTTATATATATATATATATATATATAATGGTTACATTTTCAAAAGGACAGGTTTATTAGGGAAAGGAAAGAAGACACTTGGCATAGACACAAGCAGACAGGAAGAGCTGTCCCTGAAAGAAACAGGTTTGTTAAAAGAGATGCCTGCACAGACAGAGGCCTGATGTCCATTATATCTGAGGAGTGATTTTCACTTCTGGTCACTTCTTTGGTTTTTTAAAAAAGATTTATTTTTTATTTATGCATACAAGAACTGGGGTGTAGGCCAGGGTCATGGGGGTGAGAAGATTCACCAGAGCCAGAGTGGGGAGCAGAGCAGGCAGAATGACCAGAACACATTGCTGAGGGGAGCAGCGGGTGAGGCAGGAGAGGTCTGCTGCGCCATGTGGGTCAGCTCTCTGGCCCGGGGGAATCAAGGACCCAACTCAACCCCAGTGCCACCAGGGAGGCCCCTGGTCCACTTTCTAATCCCTCATAGTCTGACTCCTTGTGAAATCCTGCTGCCACTTGAAAAGCTCTGCCCTTGCCCTACCAGACAAAACCTCTACCTTTGAAGAAAGGTCCCAGTTTATTTCCGACTGGCACATTCAGGGCAGTATGACTCCAGACCTGACTTGCACATTTCAGTAACAGACACACCACATACTGGTTACCTTCCCACCACCACTTCCTCTGCTCCTACCAGCTCCAGTGTTCGCATTCATTCCCAAATATGCACCAGAAACAGCAGTGCTAGCCCAGCGGATCTCTTCCTGGGGGACATGGAGGGTGTTATGGATATTGGTAGTCAGGCCCCAGAGTATCAGATGTCCTTAGTGATGCAGACAGTCCTACACCTTGAAGAACTGACCCTTATATCTCAGGTCATTTATAATGAGCTGAGTCAAGAAGCTGTCTTGGTTTCATACGTAAGCAGAAAGTATTTGTTGTGTCACTTTAATATATACTGAATTTTCTTGGAATTCAACTACCATATAAAATGAAGGATGACTGGGGTCTCCCTGGTGGTGGAAGGGATTAAGTCTCAGTTCTATGAAGCTATGGGCAGCCACTAAAGAACTGGGGCACAGGCCAGAGGTGCGTGTGTGTGAAAGGATTCACCAGAGACAGTGGAGAACAGAACAGAAAAGGATAGACCGAAATATACTGCTGAGGGGAGCAGCGGGCGAGGCAGGAGAGGTTTGCTGCACCATGTGGGTCCCCTCCCTGGCTGGGGATGGAACTTGTACTGTGGTGGCTGTGAATGCCCCACAGTGTGGTGCTCAACCCCTTGTGTCACCAGGGAGGCCCCTCCTCCTTGACTGTCTTGATGCTAATTTCTATGTATGTGCACTAGAGGAGTGGCTTGGGACCAGATCATTAGTGTCATTCTGTCATTCACCCTGGGCTTGGTCTGTGCAACTGAAAACCCCTCTCCTACCACCCTGGACTATCCTGCTCCCTGGATAGAATCTCCACTCCCTAGCTCTGATTTCTTCTGATTTGGCCTTTAGTTGTCTACTTCACCTGTGCTTTGTACACATCCTTACTCCTACTCAGTTCTACTGATGTCTAGTTTAAGTTGCAAGCAGATTCCAAAAAAGCAACAGGTCAGAAGGAAAGAGTACAGCTTAGGCTTTGTGGAAAAAATGACTCAGAAATATCCAACATTTGGTCATTGTACCCTCTCATAGAATCTTCTACCCTCATATCTTTTTCGTTCATTGAACAGTTATTTTAGGCCTGTGTCAGGTGCTGAGGCTACAGTGAAACCCAAAATGGTTCCTCAGTTTCCAGTCTAGATGGAAAGACCTTTTGAACAGACAGTAATAATATAAAACATTAATAAAATCGGCCATTGTGATTAGATTAGAGCGAGGTTAGGAGCCCTTCTAAGAAACATTTTAACTGAAACCTGGAGAATGGAGAATGGAAAGGAAAAGTGTTCTTTTGAGGGAACAGAATAAACGAAGCCCAGAAGGTACAGCCCTTCTCACTTTGGCAGAATAGGCAATAGGTCTTGGAGAATAAAGGGAAATATACGCATCAAACAGCATTAGTCATCTTTGAGGATGGAGGGGCACAACATATAGGAAATAACCACTAAAGCCTCTAGGCTTTTTAAAGAGAAATTACTTTTTATGATTTTTAAATGAGTTACCCATTAGCCTGTTTTGTCATTTGATACTACTCATTAGAGGAATGCTACACTTCTTCCCTGCACATAGTCCCATCCCAAGGGCATTAAGCCCAGGGTGATTGAGGTTTTCATGAGTTTACCTTAATCTAATGAACAAGCATAGAAGACCACTTTATGGTAATTTTAAAAGAGTGGGTGTGAACAGACAGAATTGCCACACTTGAAAAGCTTTTTAACTACTGGGTTTTCAGATAACTACTAAACAAAAATGACACCAGAATGGCAAAGGACTTTGGAAGTAAAGTACTAATTCTGTAGGGACCACTCTGGAAGGCTTCACAAAAAGGGTGATATTTCATTTACTCAATAATGAAGAGCAGCTCATGAAGGGATTGAGAGTTTACCAAAGTCACCAGTCTCATGGAAATTTCATTCCAGTTCATATTTCAGAGCTTAGTATTACAACCAGGAGGAATTCTAGCCAGTGGGACCCAAGGACTGGAGATGCTCAATTGCATAAAAGAATAGGACTGTTGGAATTCTGCGTGGAGGAGTGGAATAGAGAGGTCAGGGAAGGGCTCAGGGAAAGGTGGGAAACCAGAATGAAAATTATATTGTAAAAAGCTTTGGAAGTCATTCTGGAAAATTTAGACTATTCCTGAAATCAATTTAGAGGCATTATATTAAGAAAATCATTCTAGGGACTTTCTTAAGACCAGAGTCTGAAAGATAGAACTATAGTAGACCTGATACTTGGAAACCTTAGAAAGATTTTACCTGATCCAAGCAAGAAAGAAAGGACACTGAAGTAAGGTATGTTCTACAAATACTTAAAAGTGGAGAACAGACTTTAAACATCTCAGAAATTTAATAAAGCGAGCTATGCAGTGTGTATATAGGAACTGAGTAAGGAATATTGTCAAAACTCACCACAAAACTTCAGGTTTAGCTTGATGGTGTCAGTCTCTGGAAGGATGGAAACAGGGATGTTCTCAGGAGGAAGATGCTGACTTCCATTTCATACAAGTGGAGTTCATATGGAGGCTGAGTAAAAAGTTAATGTAGAGATCTTTAGGGCAACGGTTTCAAAAGAAAGATTGCAGAAGGCTAATTTAGTAGAAGTTGAAGCAGATAGTGTAAATTATTTTTTGAAGCTTTGGAACAAACGAAGGAAACAGATGTCTTGGTCACAGGTGAGGGGTGACAGAGTGAGAGGTCTTTAAAAAAAAAGTGAAGTAATAGGTTGCCCTGAGATTGGGTTGAAATATTTCTGGGATCCAGTGATGAAAGTGAATGAAAGAGGAACAGACACCAGTGATTATTAAATTTGATTGAACATCACAATCACCTTGTTCAACCATCAATCTCTGGACCTCACATCAGAGTTCCTGATTCAATAGGCCTGGGCTGGGGCCCAAAATTGGCATTTTTTTTAAATGTTAATGTCCTTTATTATTAACTTATACACAATTACTTGTCTTCTGGTTTGTTGAAACAGACAACATTTGCCACAGTAACATCTGTCAGAGTGCCTGGCCATTAAAAACTCCACCACTGGGCCCGCCCTGGTGGCGCAGTGGGTTAAGCAACGCACTATGAAGCAAACCGCAGCCACCGCAGCCACTGCAGCACAAGTTCGATCCCTGCTGCCGGCCAGGGAGGGGACCCACATGGTGTAGCAGACCTCTCCTGCCTCACCCGCTGCTCTCCTCAGCAGTGTATTTCTGTCAATCTGCCTGTTCTGCGTCCTGCACTGTCTGGTGGATTCTCTCACCACCCCCACACCTCTGGCCTGTACCCCAGTGCTTGTATGCATAAATAAATAAATCTTTAAAAAAAAAAACTCCACCACTACATTCATCACATGGGCACTCTCAATGAAGTGACCAGTTTACTATTCTCATCCACCTTATTTCAGTACAGCCAACTTAACCTTCTTTCTCTTATGTTCGTTTTTCTTGGGAGTGGTGTACGGCTTTTTTTCTTTATTTAGCAGCACCATGCAATCTCAAGACAAGGCGAAGAGTAGACTCCTTTTGAACGATGCAGTCAAACAAAGTTCGTCCCTCTCCTCATTGCTTGTTAGCAAAAATCAGTCTGATTAGGAGGAATTCCCTCCACATCCTGGATCTTGGCCTTTACTTCTTCTATTAATCTGAGGGTTTACCCTCAAGAGTGATGGTCTTCCCCATAAGGGTTTTCATGAAAATCTGCACCTTGGCGGCTGTTTCACCACAGATGGCAGATGGGAAAGCAATAATTTGTATTTTTAACAAGCTCCAGATGCTAATGCTGCTGGCCTGAAGGCCACACTTTGAAAACCACTGGCCTAGAGCAAAGCATCTGGCAGAAGGCAGATGCTGCCAAATTTTCTGAGTGAATCGATAAGAGTAACTCATGTTTAGGAATGTAGGGCTCCCTGCATTTAAAGACCAAATTGGAGGCTAGGCCACATAGGATGGAAGGTATTGGTCAGACCAGAACTTCAGAGTTTGGATTCAAAGAAAGAACAAACTTGGGTGGACAAGGTCTAGAATTGACCCTGTCAGGGAAATAATAGGTTAAGGAATTAGATGTAGCATGGCTCATAAAAACGGATCACATCTGGTGAAGGAAGTCAAGATGTGAAAGGGAGACTGGCTACTCTCTGGGCTTAAGTTATGTAGAGGTGACTACACACTCACAGAACTGTAGACCATCCAGGCTAATACACCAGAACTCGTCACAATTCTAAGAGAAGCTTGGGACTCTCCATCACCTCTGACTGCTCACCCTGTAAGAAGGGTCTGGCTAGGTCCCAGGTTTTTTAGGGGGAGCTCTAGGGTGGAGATTTCAGCCTGTAAGTTTTCGGCCCTGTAAGGTAGCAATTTCCCTTATGCGCTAAAGCTTGGTTGAGGACAGAGAAGGATGCTGCTGATTCTGGGAAGTGGCTTGCAAAGAATTAATAAAAATCCTACTAGATTAGGATTTTTAGATTTTAAAATGTCTGCTAACCCTCAGTAACGATTCTGCCTCTCCTTTACAGCCTTACAGGACTAACTCTTCGAACACCCTTGTGGGGGTATGACTGAGACTATGAGGTGATTTTTGTCAGCGGCAACACGTCCTTACCTGCCTGCTGGACCCGGTGGGCTCCTGAGCCCCAGGTGCTGCCTCCGGATTTTAACAGTGTACCCTTCCTTAAAGTTGCTGCTTCCCTACGGCTGTTTTCCTATTGGGAAAATGCCTACAAACCTAGTAGTCCACATAGGGTTGTCGCGAGCATTAAGGAGTTAGAGCTCTGGACACACAGTGACGACCCTGTAAGTGTTAAGGTTTGTTACGTTATCGAACACGGGCGCTGGTCAATGCCCCGAGATGTGACTTGTGGTCCTGCAGTGCCACCTATCTGATGTGTGCACTCGTTCCCGCTCGCTGCAGAGTGGGAAGGGCCACTTTCTCTGGCGCACTTCAGTAAATCCAGGACTAGCGGGGTTGGCGCCGCGCGAGAGAGAGGCGGAGACGCAGCCGCGCAGGCGCAGAAGAGCTTGCAGTGGCGCCGGCCCGCCGCTGGGGCCGCTGGGTTGGCCCCGCCCCTGCGTGTCAGGGGTCACTGAATGGCAGAGGCTCCTAAGCGCTTTTCGAAACCGCGGCAGTCAGCCCAACCTGAGCGGATGGAATCCGCGCAGCGCTGCGCTTTGTGCCGCCAGACCTTCTTCTGTGGCCGCGGACACGTCTACAGTCGCAAGCACCAACGGCAGCTGAAGGTGGCTTTGGAGCGGCTCCTGCCCCAGGTACGGACGGGAGGCTGCGGTGCGGACGGCCTAGGGCGGGGATGCGGGGCAATGCAGTGAGGGCCCGAAGGGAGTACGGTGTGGGTGTCCCCGCACCGCGACCTACTTGGCTTCTACCCTCCGCCGCAGGTGGAGGCAGCCCGCAAGGCCGTCCGCGCCGCCCAAGTGGAGCGTTACGTGCCGGAGCATGAACGATATTGTTGGTGTCTGTGCTGCAGCTGCGAGGTGCGGAAACACCTGAGCCACGGAAACCTGACCGTGTTGCACGGGGGGCTGCTAGAGCATCTGGCCAGGTGAGATCCGGGCTGCGATCCTCATTCAGCACATTCGCACACATATACATGTTTGGGAGGGAAGATTTCGTGGGTGAGAGGAAGAACATCTTTGTCATTGGATCAGGGTGGATGCACGGAATCACCTTATAGGCGTTGCTAATCGTGACGGATTATGACAACCAGTGTTGTCAGTGGGAAGCTGACTCAAGGTTATACCCATTAATTCCTCCCAGTTTCTCATTTTTTAAAACAGAAAAGATTTATTTTTATTTTTGCATACAAGAGCTGGGTTGTAGGCCAGAGATGAGGGAGTGGGTGGGTCAGAGGATTCCTCAGAGACAGAGTGGGGAGCAGAACAGGTAGATCCACTGAAATACACTGCTGAGGGGAGCTGCGGATGAGACAGGGGAGGTCTGCTGCACCATGTGGGTCAGCTCCCTGGCTGGGGATTGAACTCATGCTACAGTGGCTACCCATAGCTTGATGGTGCTGAGATTTTAACCCCTGCCACCAGGGAGGCCCCCTTCTCATATTTTTATCGGAAGAGGCTGAAGATCTGGAAGAGACTACTAATACTATTCTCAGGCCTGTGTAGAGGTAGAAACCTAAATATTAGTTGCATTATTTCTAAGTATCTATGTAATAGTCTGTAATCTATCATTGAAAATATTCATCCTCTCCATTCTCAGTCCAGAGCACAGGAAAGCAACCAACAGGTTCTGGTGGGAAAACAAGGCTGAATCCCAGATGAAAGAGAAATTTCTGATTTCCCCCCAGGATTATGCACGGTGAGTCACTGGTTAGGAAAGATGAAGTAGTGGAATGTGAATTCTCTGGGCCTGTGTCTGTATTGGAACTTTCTCTAGTAATGGGAAAATTTAGTAAGGACTTTGTAAGTATCTTTCATCTTCATAGAACTCATAATTGTACATACTACATTGGACACAAGAAATAGGAGAGTATCTGTTAGGTTTACAATCTGGGTTGTTGAGAAAGTCATGGCATTTTTTTCTGTTTTGTATGCCAAAATGTGTTATGACTTTTCTGGGTCAATAGCTGGGGAGTTGGGATTTATAAAGCATTAGGAAATAGAGAACAGTATATATTATAGTAAAAGTTAACTACTTGACTACTTAAATGTCTGGCACACAAAGTTCTGGTCCCTTTAGGAACAGAAGAGGTTGTTTATAGTATGCAATAAACTGGTGTTCCCCCAGTGCCTACTTTGAATGGTGTAGACCTCCCAAGAAACTGGAATGCAGGAAGCTTGTCAGCCGAGAGTATGAGCCCTGACAGCCCAGGGAAAGGACACAGGAAGTCTCATGACACCACTTTTACTGGGACCATACTGAGATTATGGGGGATAAAACCCAGGGGGATCTCAGAGGCAAAGGTAACCTCATGGCATTTATTCCTCTCTACTCAGTGTGGAGAACAAGGGAGTAAGACATGCCTAAATCCCACTACCTTACCTTCAGACCAGCAGTTCAACTGGGAGGTGGGAAATGAAGGCCAAAAGCACATTTATCACCCCATGATCCAACTTCATATGGTTTTTGATGGGTGAATAAAGGATGGTTGAGCAGAAAGAAACTAATTTGAGAGTTCAGAAAATGAATTCTTTGAATGCAGTCAATTTCCAGGATATTTTGCTAAGTGAATAAAGCAAAATACAAAAGAACTTATATATTTTATGCTGCCTACGAGAGGAGAAAAAAAGGATAATCAAAATAACGAAACTAATCATCTATAGTAGATCCATGGTGACAGGAATAGAAACAAGATTTGTAAGAGACTTTAAAGATTTATTTACTTATGCATACAAGGGCTGGGATGTAGGCCAGAGGTGTTAGGGGGTGAAAAGAATTCACCAGGTACAGTCGGGAGCACAACAGGCAGATCTAATGAAATACACTACTGAGGGGAGCAGTGGGCGAGCAGGAAAGATCTGCTGTACCATGTGGGTCACGAACTCCGTGGCTGGGGATTGAACTCATACTCTCATAGCTGCCAGAGCTTCATAATACTGAGACTTAGCCTCTTGTGCCACCAGGGAGACCCTGTAAGAGACCTTTTTAATTTAAATATGGTTTTCGTTTTTGAATAGTAATATATTTCAAGCCAAATTTCACCCAAAACAAGGCATGGCTAAACATGAGTGACGACTGGTAGATACAATGAGCCACTTTGAGATTTAGACAGTTTATTGCATAGATGGTGGAGAGAGTAAGCTTCAAATGCCAGCTTCCCTGTCCTTGCCGCAGGCACCAAAAGAGAGCACACCGAAACATACAGGGCTGGATGGCTGCCGTCAGTTGCAGGGCATCTTGTTGCTCTGAAGCCATCTAGACTACAGCTCTGTCAGCAAAGGGTGGAGTACAAAGTTCCCTACCTCATCAGAACCCCAGAATTGAAGAGAAACTCTTATGACAGCTTCTCAAGGGAGGTAGGGAGGTGAGTGTGAGGTGACCTCTTAGCAGCAACTTTTAGACCTCCCAGCCTCTTGTGTTCTGAAAGGATAGCCCAGGCCTTCTGTCAAGACAATGAGCTGTAGTTCAAGGTTTTGCCTCCATGAATATGGCAAGGTTGCCAGAGCACCATCGTAGGAAAGTCCCCTTATGTAATGTTTTACATACTAGGTCAGAAAGCCAAACCTAAAATTGAGCAGATTAACTATATATCTAATTGGCAATAATCACAGAACAAAATTCCAAGTAAAAATTATGAATGTATACTCCAAGAAGGATATTTTCTAAGAAGTGCAAAGAAACCTTGAGCTTTGTTTTGTGCTATCATTGATAGTGGTATTGTTATCCTAAAACTTTTTGTATCAGGATAAAAACTACAAGAATATTGATATTTACCCAAATATAGGACAATTTGAATATGAAAAAGAAGTGATTTTTGGGCCTCCCTGGTGGGCAGTGGATTAAGCAACGCACTGTGAAGCAGACTGCAGCCACTGCAGCACAAGTTCAATCCCTGCTGCCAGCTAGGGAGGGGACCCACATGGCGCAGCACTCTCCTGCCTCTCTCGCCCGCTGCTCCCCTCAGCAGTGTGTTTCAGTTAGTCTGCCTGTTCTGCTCCCCACTCCGGAACTGTATGCATAGATAAATCAATCTTTTTTTTTTTTTTAAAGATTTATTTATTTATGCATACAAGCACTGGGGTACAGGTCAGAGGTATGAGGGGGTGAGAGGATTCACCACAGAGAGCGGGGAGCAGAACAGGCAGATCAACGGAAGTACACTGCTGAGGGGAGCAGCGGGCACAGCAGGAGAGGT
>JAGFMF010011443.1:3488532-3528125 GCA_019455555.1 Galemys pyrenaicus
GAGGGGAGCAGCGGGCACAGCAGGAGAGGTCTGCTGCACCATGTGGGTCCCCCCCCTGGCTGGCAGCAGGGATCGAACTTGTGCTGCAGTGGCTGCGGTGGCTGCGGTCTGCTTCATAGTGCGTTGTTTAACCCACTGCGCCACCAGGGAGGCCCAGATAAATCAATCTTTAAAAAAAAAGAAGTGATTTTCCTAGGTGTGGTAATGATGTTATGGTTTCAAAAACTATTCCTAGTCTCAGGAGATGCATGCTCAAATAGTTAAGTCTCATGATGTTCTAAAATCTATTTTTGTTTTGGATGACAGGAAATATGTGTATAAAAGGGAGATTTTGCTAGTGTGGCAAAATATTAACAGTGAACCTGGGTGAGGTATGTGGGTATTTTCGGTGCTATTTTGTGTGACATTATTAAAAAATTAAAGAAAAAAATGATCTACTGAGGATCTTTTTATAACTGGCAGGGACTGGAGCTCTGGGCTTATTTGCCCTTTTTCCTTTTAGATTTAAGAAATCCATGGTGAAAGGAATGGATGCCTATGAAGAAAAAGAGGATGAGGTGATCAAAGAAGTAAGTTAGAAAAGCCTGTGAAGGAACCAGCCCCTGTGATCTAGTACCTATCTAAGCACCCTCTCTTCCACAGATGGCAGCTCAGATCCGTGAGGTGGAGCACAGCCGACAGGAGATGGTTCGGTCTGTCTTAGAGGTTGGTTTCTCTCGGAGGATCCAGAGCAGTATCCAAATCCACAGATCCCTGATTCTCCCAGGTCTCCAGCATTTCACAGACCAGCTCATCTATGAGAACTGACTCCATGCTTCATCTGCTCGGCTTGCGTTCCCTTACCTGTCTAACAAGGGGCAGACCTTGTCAATGGAGAAGATGGGGGCTGGGCTGGGAGGGAGGGAAGTGTTTTTAAGATGGGTAATACCCTCTTTGTGCCAATTTGTTTCCTTCAAGAGGGTGGGAGCATGGCCTAGGTAGGCTCTTAAGCGTCCTAGACACATTTATTTTTCCTGAATCAAACTCAGCCTCAGGCAGTGCCAGACCCAGAAGAGGGTTCTTCAGCACCTGAAAGTTGGAAAGGCATTAACAGGTAAGACTGTTAGGGATTCTCTTGTTGGGAGTTTGACACCTTAAGAGCACTCAATAACACTTTGGCTGGGAAAGTGTCCAAGGCCCCATCATCTGCCAGCCAGAATCCTGTTTTGTCTTTTTCAGCCAAGTAGCCTCCACCTCACAGCAGCCCTCATATTTGGAGTTACCACCAGCCCCAGAGCTTGACTGGATGGAGACAGGACAACCTTTGACATTCATTGGCCATCAGGTACAATGGATAAGCCAGCCAAGAAGCACCAAGCCCCCTTCAGTTATCACCCTCTTCTGGTTTTTCTGCATATTTCTCTGGCCATTTCCACCTTTTCTTCAGGCTTTGCCATTTTTTGCTGTACTACTTTCTAGCACTGTGTCCTCAGATTGCTTTCCTCACCCCCCAAAGTGACCCCACTGCCACTAGAATACCAGCTCAAATCTTGCCTTCTGTGGAACCCATGGTTCCAGCTTACTATGCAGGATATACACACAGGTATAACTGTATATCCAGACTCTTTCTTATCCCACAGCTTCTTAAATGGCTACTTTATTCCCTGAATATAAACTGGCCTCTGTTCTACCTTACAAGTTTTTACTCTCTCTGCTAGCTTCTATTCTGAACTATAGCTATATTGTACTTATTCCATAATCCTTCCCATATATAACTGAGTTGAAGTTTACTCCTCCTTTACTTAGCTCAGTGTCACTTCATGGAAAAATAAAACAGGTCTAAGTGAACTTACACCATGTAAAGCAGTATTTGCAATTTGTGTAATTTGTACTGAGGGCAAGCTTTTACTTCCTGATACATGTAGGCATTACTTTGGACACATTCACCATTAAGACCACAGGGAGTCACTCAAGGGCAGAACTGCCTGCTCTTAAATCTTAAGATTCCGCTAAGGTGCAGAATCAAAGCAGTTGCTTCAAATTTTGCTCTCGTAACAAGTAGGTCACCTCTCTGGCCAGGAATTAAACTCAGGCCATAGCAATGATAGTGCCGAGACTTAACCCCTCTACCGTCAGGGAGGGCCCCTTCTCAGCTTATCTCTTTTTCTCCCCATTTCTAACTACAGGACACACCAGGAGTTGGCAACATCCACTCAGGTAAGGTCCAGGCCACCGTCTCTCAAACTCAAGCAACTTTTATCCTGAATAGACTTAGAAGTTGCCATTAACTGAAAACCCATGCCCCCTAAACAAATTAATGGAATAGCACCTAACAACACAAGAGGAATTACCAATATATGAATATGCTAATGTACAGTGACAGAATGCAGGTCAGTGGTTGCTTAGGGAGGTACAAGTATTTTCAAAGGATAAAACATTATGGATTATCTTAGTTGTGGCTTCACTCAAAACATTTCCAATTATATACTTTCAACATATGTACTTCATTGCACATCGGTTATGCCTCAGTAGAGCTAGTTTAAGTGTACCATGTGTAAGATATGCTGCTCTCAATTAGCCTAGAGCACTCAACTCCCCAAGGTCCAGAATTCCTGGGGTTTGTTCTTAACATTTCTAGTTCTCAAACAGGGATGACTATGACCAGGTTATGTTCACAGCAGCATGACCTGCCTTCAGTTCTGCTTAATGGGCCTTGTTTCCAGGTGCCACACCTCCCTGGATGGTCCAAGATGAGGAATGCAGCTCTGGGCACCAACCAATAGGACCCTCCTATGAAGAGTTCCTTAAAGAAAGTAAGTAAATTCAAGGGAGCAATCAAAGCTTTTAAATTCGTCTTACTCAAAAATACTTATCTCACTACAGAGGAAAAACAGAAATTGAAGAAACTTCCTCCAGAACGAGTTGGGGCCAACTTTGATCACAGCTCCAGGACCAGTGCAGGCTGGCTACCCTCTTTTGGTCGGGTCTGGAATAATGGACGCCGCTGGCAATCCAGGTATGAATCCAGAGCTAGGGACCCAAATCATGAACCCCTGTGGAGATTTCACCCTTCATAGCCCATGACCTTCTGTTTCATTTCAGGCATCAATTCAAAAGTGAGGCTTCAGCACAGAACAAACAGCAATCTCGTAAACAAAAAAAGCTAATGATTTCCTGATTCTTTAACAACCACAAAGCTCAAGGACAAGTCAACAAGTTGCTAGTCTTTAAAACTCCCTTAGGAAACAGACATGTGCACTTATTTGATTTAATAAAGGTTTATTTTTCAAAATGTACAGTTGATGGGACCTGCAAAAAAAAAAAATTAGAAAGAATCAGAACAGTAAAGCATTGTAGGAGGACCCACGCTTTGCACAGCATAAGAGGGCCTTGCTCACCTGCTTATGCATCTTCGCCAGCAGCTGGAGCATCTCCACCCTTGGTGTTTCTGGTGTAAATTACTTGTGCTCTGTGCTTTGAAACTAGTTTGATAAGTCCTGAAGAAAAAGTGTTTTCACAGAGGACTTAAAAGTGCTGCAATAAACAGTTCTAGACCTCTCCTACAAAATGCTGTTTTTTGACTATTAAGGACAGATAACAAAAGGCAGGACTGTCTACAAACCTGGGTCATTTATCTAATTTTACGTAGACTTGAAAACTAGCGGCATACTATCTATTCCTGATATACCCACCCTCACAACACTCTTGCTTATGGTTATTTTTTAAAATCACCATTTCCACATTAGGCACTACAGATAGCTTTAAAATATACTTAACACAGTAATTAGAATCACTACTAAATTTTTAACTTAGGACACTAAAATACCATTATAGTTATATTTCAACATGATTTCCTCTATAATTCTATGTATTTTATTCACTTGAAAATATAAAGGGTCCTCCAACATAGGGCTTCAACAGCTTATGTTAATAGCAACTAATGCTCAGTCCACACCTTCTTATAATCCCAGTGAAAAAATTTGAGAAGGTTAACGTGGGGGCCTCCCTGTTGGCACAAGGGGTTAAGTCACAGCACTATGAAGCTACCTGCAGCCACTGTACCTCCCTGTCAGGGGGATGACCCAATTGGCCCAGCAGACTTCTCCTGTCTCACCTGCCCTTCCAGTGTATTCCAGTACATCTGCCTGTTGTTCCACACTGTCTCTGGTGAATCCCCCCACCTCTACCCTGTACCCCAGTTCTTATAAGCATAAAAACATCTTTAAAAAATAAAACGGTTAACGTGGTTGGGCCAATTTAAAAATCGTACCAGTGCCAACACATGCTTTACCCCTCTTACCTTTACTAAGGAGCTCCTGAAGGGCTGCCCTCGCCAAGGAACCACGAATCTTCAGTCTCTCAGACACAACAGCTGGGGTTATGAGCTTATAGTTCGGAACTTCCTTACAGAGTTTGTCGTATGTGGCTTTGTCAAACAAGACTAAGTTATTGAGCTTGTCCCGAACTTTGCCTTTGGACCACTTCTGCTCACAAAAACAAAACAAGTAAAACAAACGTTTAGTGCTCCTGGAAGAATCACTCATTCCCTTTCAATTTATTCAAGTTGTAGGAATATACTGAGAACAAGGCTGTGTTTCTCGGCCTGTAGAATCCTATGAAATGCAAAATTTGCAGAAGCTCTGCAAGCTCAAGTAGCTATGTCAGGACACCAATAAAAGGCCCTGGTTACCATTAATAAAATCAAAGTACATGCGATTTTTAAAAAGAGAGAACACGTTTTTGGGATTTTCGGAGATGGGCTGAGATCCACGGGGCGCAAAGTTAACATGTGCTAAGCGTCGGAGCAAACGTTGGATCCACACTCGCTAACTTTCTAAATTGCATATATAGCCCCATTTTTCAACTTCGGAAGAAAAATGGCGAGTAGACCGTAACTAATACTGAATCTGGACCCCACACTCTTAACCATTGACTACCACGTCACACTGATGCAGCGCGATGCGACGGGTGCTCCTAGACTCCCCCTCTTACCTTCTTTTTGGCCTTGCCCCCAGATTTGTTCACTGGGTCTTTGTCTTTCTTGGCCGACTTTCCGGCATCTTTTTTCTTCTTATCATCTTTGGGAGGCTGTAAGGAAAAAAGGGGAGTACAGATAGGTCATGCAGCAATTCCAAGCTCCCCCTGCTCCCGCGCCGCCCAGCCCGCTTCCCAACTCCACCACCGAAGCACATGGGGGAAGCAGTGCCCTCGCGCACTAGGAGATGCACTCCGGCAGCGCCAAATGCCTCCTCTCCGACGCCGTCTCAACTAAGCCCTCGCTCAGGTCTTAGAACCGCGCCGGCTTCTTGGCCTTGAGCTCACCATCGCGAAACTCGGAGAGCAGCGGCTATCACGGCAGCCTCGCTAAGATGTCGGACAAAAAGGAAGCGCTGCTCACGAGCCAGCCCAAGAACCTCCACCGACGCGAGTGCTTCCGGGGCAAGGGGCGGGACCCGGAAGTACAGATTTGGGTGCAGGATTCCATGGGGCAGGCCGGGAGCGCGTCGTAGGAAGCGGGCGGCCCTTTGCCGCTAGTTTGAAGCACCAACCCACTGTCATTTCCTGGCGCTCAGAACGGCGGTAATTCTTGCCGAATGTTGGCCACTACTTTCCCGGTGTTAACGTCCTAGCTCATGGCTTCAACGTGCGCAAGAGCCTCAGCGGGCCGCCTGCCAGGGCTGGGAGGGGCGGGCAGGGGTGGGGACAGGACTTACTTCCGGGGCGGAGCCATCGGGAAGGGCCGATTCAGTTCCGGAGCTGCGGCGGCCGCAATGGCGATTTTCAGTGTATATGTGGTGAACAAAGCTGGCGGCCTGATTTATCAGCTGGACAGCTACGCGCCGCGGGCCGAAGCCGAAAAAACTTTCAGTTACCCTCTTGATCTGCTCCTCAAGCTACACGATGAACGTGTGCTGGTTGCCTTCGGCCAGCGGGACGGCATCCGGGGTGGGTTAGGCTCGGGGCCAGAGGGCGGCGCCCAGGGCTGCAGAAGTGGGCTGGTATCCCTGTGAGGTTCGGGGGCTACGGTTTGGGATCGGATCCCTCGTCTCCTCGGCGGAATCTGCTGACTCTTAGCCTCTCCTCTGTAGTGGGCCACGCAGTGCTGGCCATCAATGGCGTGGACGTGAATGGCAAGCACACAGCCGATGGGAAAGAAGTGCTGGAGTACCTTGGCAACCCCGCTAATTACCCAGTGTCCATTCGATTCGGCCGACCCCGTCTCACCTCCAATGAGAAGCTTATGCTGGCCTCCATGTTCCACTCGTGAGTCCCCCAACCCTTCTTACTGCCTGTCAGCATGCACTTACTTGACTCTACGGGTTAGTGTGGTTCTAAGGCAGTCTCCTGAAAGGCAGAGCTTATTTTTCTCGATCTTCTTTTAAATAATCGGTTCTTGTGTTATGAAAAAAATAATAATCCAGTGTGACTAAGACTTAGGTATTATTGGCGGTCGCGTGATTTTGCTAAAGTCGCTGTTCTCTGAGCCTCAGTTTCTTCCACCTTGAAAGCAGTTGAACTATGATGTTTAGTCTTTTTCTGCTCTCAACTATGTTATGAGATGAGTTGGGTATCCATAGCCACAGGGTAAACATGACGCATATTCCCAGAATGTTCATTTTATCCAAAATTTCAGTGTCAACTGGTTTATAACGAAGCAGACTTCAAGTATATTTTAAAGAAATCTTGATACTGTCACCGGTAGCTCATACTGCCTCACCTGAGGATGTGAAGCTGAAATGTGAAAAAGCTTAAGGTCACTTAAGTGGAAAAGTTTGAGAAGCACTCTTCCCTTACAAAGTGGGGTGCATTCCCAACTTGTCTTCCTTTGTAAATAGGCTCTTCGCAATAGGCTCCCAGCTGTCTCCTGAGCAGGGAAGCTCAGGCATTGAGATGCTGGAGACAGACACATTCAAACTGCACTGCTTCCAGACACTGACAGGTATGCCTCTCCATGTAAGCCAAAGGATTCCATGGGGTGGGCTGGGGGAAGGGATTGACCAGTGACAGCTTTGGTAAGCAAATAGGGTGGTGTTTTTTCCTGGGATAATCGATTTGTTTAGTGAATCCAAATATTTAATTTGACACTGATGTTCGTCCACACCATCCAGCATGCCCAATCCTGCTGATCCCATGCACAGATTAAAACCTTTAGCGTCATCTTATGTTGGACAAACTTTGAAAAATATGAGTGTTCCAAAATGAAAGTTGAATACAAAAACCATCTCCAGTTAGCATCATAAGTGCTATTGCTTCAGTCCTTTAATGCAGATAATTGAAAAATGCATGAGTTTGTTCTGTGCCTAGCACTTTCTGATGAGGGACCCCCATGATTGGAAGTAGGTGGCAGATCTAAAGGTGCTCTCTCAATCCACTGACTGTTGTGATAAAGTCACTTCAAGGACAGCGTTAAAGTGAACTTATGAGGGACCTCCCTGGTGGTGCAGTGGGTTAAGCAATGCACTGTGAAGCAAACGGCAGCCACTGCAGCACGAGTTCGATCCCTGCCGCCGGCCAGGGAGGTGACCCACATGATGCAGGCAGACCTCTCCTGCCTCACCACTGCTCCCCTCAGCAGTGTGTTTCAGTCAGTCTGCCTGTTCTGTTCCCAGCTCTGTCTCTGGTGAAATCCTCTCACCTCCCTGGACTCTGGCCTGTACCCCAGCTCGTATATCATAAATAAAATCTTAAAAAAAAAAAAAAAGTGAACTTATGAAAGTGCTTTGCCGAATTTGCTGCATCCTTTATCCCTTGGCAACCATTCTCGGTTCCTCTCTAGGGATCAAGTTTGTGGTGCTAGCAGATCCCAGGCAAGCTGGAATAGATTCACTTCTCCGAAAGATCTATGAAATTTACTCAGACTTTGCCCTCAAGAATCCGTTCTATTCTCTGGAAATGCCCATCAGGTAGGTGGTCCCACTTTAAAAAGTGTAATCTTTTAGTCATTTTGTGTGTAATAGTTACTTTTAAATTTAAAAAAGTGACTAGCCTTTTACTTATTATTTTGACACACTTACCATGCTGAAACTTGCCATGGCATTCATGTTCTTGGAGTTTTCACTGCTTTGCCTCTGCACCTAAAGTGGGGAGAGGGCCGTAGGCCTCAACCTTTGTCCTTACTATGCCTCCTGGGCCTGGCCTAGGTGCGAACTGTTTGACCAGAACCTGAAGTTAGCCCTGGAGGTGGCTGAGAAGGCTGGAACATTTGGACCTGGGTCTTAGCCTGAACCTGCAATGGATCATCCCCACAAGCCCCTAAATTTTAAGCAATCCTGCAGCAGGGGTTCCTGCTAGTTCCACTCCAATGGAAACCCCGACAGCCTTGCTAGTGCACTTGAAAATGGGAGGATGCTGAGCCTGACATCTGCGGTCCCCAAGCCTTAATACCTTGCTCTCTTCCCTCTTGTAGCTATTGGGGGCCTACTTCCCAACTCTGTACATTTATTTATGGAGGAAGTGGGCCCTTAAATGCTTAATAAACATTCCTTTGATCTCAGTGTTGTTACCGTAATTAATGGTTGGAATGATAAGGGAATCATTGTTATCTGGGAAAATGAGATAATAGGTTCTAGTAGAAAACAAAGCAAATACATATTCATGGTCAGGAGCCTTGAGTCTAGTTCCAGAATTGCTGCTAATTTCTTAGGATGATGGTGATGGTGGTAGGTCACTGAACAGATATTTACAGCCAGACTTCACTGTTCTACCCTCACCTTAACCTCCTTGGACACATTCTGTTACAGACAGGAAAGGTACAGCTCTCTCTGCCTAAGTCTCAAAGTTATTGTCAGTCTGTGCGTGAACCCACACTTTCGACTACCCTATCAGTGAGCCACTTTTAAACTGCCTCCCCCTCATCAAGTTACTGAGTCTGCCTGATACCCAGTAGCTTTGTTTCCAGAATGATCACTGAGTTATACAGGGTTCAGTTGCAGGCTAGAGTCCATCTACATGTCTTCTCTCCCATTCCAGGAGGATGAGTCTTCCTTTTTGTAGAAGAAACGTGAACTAAGAGTTTTTTCCAAAGAAAGCTACCTCTAGCTTGTATTACTTTTGAAAGAATGACTCACCGACAGTGTTTAGTATCAAATCTAGTTTTAATTTATAACAAGTATTCCTACCCTTGTACCGATATTCCCTATCGCACCCAGGGTATTGGTGAAGAGTGATGGCCTCTTTTCCCCTGGAGTCTGAGAGTTGGCACTAGAAGCTGCCCCTGCCTCTTGCTGAGTGGACTTAGGGAAAAAGTCTTGGGCCATTGGTGTCTTGCAGCTGCAAGAAGCACCCCTCCTCTCAGGTGGTGATGTGGGTAGGGCAGGGCCCAGGAGTGGGACAAGGGTATAGGAGTCTCCCTGACTGAAGTTTCCTGTCTGTCTGAGGGCAGGAAATAGGAGCTAATGGAGCCCAAGAACAAAGACTGTCTTTTAAACAGAGTATAGGGTGGGGAGCTGGGATCTCATTAGCCACTGATAACTTCCAGCACCACCTGGGCAAGGGAAAAGGAGCAGAAAAGGTAAGTCAAAGGTTAAGTGCTAGCTGGAGGAGCCTCTACCCCTCTCCACTACCCTCCCACTTCATATGCAGGGGCAAGGCCACAGGCAGGAGAGGATGTTCCAGAGTCTGCATTCTCTTCATTCAGCCTTCTTGGGCACTCGGCCCATCTTGGTGCGGATGTTTCGCAGGAGGAAGAAGGCTGCTGTACTGGCTGCACAGATCACTTCAGCCACCCAGAAAGCTGTGCTCCAGCTATAATGCTTGGCAATGGTGCTGAAGGGCAACCCAGCCAGAAAGCCACCCACTGTCAGGGAAGAGGGAAAGAGCTTGAGTCAGCAGGGCTTGCTCCAGCCTCCAGCTGGAGGCATAAACGGATGAGGGAGAGGCTAGAGGACACTTACCATTGGCCATGAGCCCCACAATGGCATGGGAGGTTCCACACAAGTTGGGAGGAGCACTCTCATTGGCTATAACTCCAAACAAGGCAATGGGACCGTAGGAAGAGAAACCAAACAAAGCTCCCAACACCAGAATCCAGAGCTGCAAGGGCAGTGCAGGGTAGCAGTTAAAATCTGAGACAGCCAACCTTCCTACCCCTGCCACCAGAGAGCAACAGGAGTTGTAGTAAAAGGACAATGGCTGCCCTTACCCACTTCCCAGTACAACTTGACAGTGCAGAACTAGACTGGGGCCACACTGAACCAACCCAAAGGTCTGTGTGAGTAGGTGAAGGAGGTCTAGACCTATCCACCTCCCACCCCCACGTTAGATGCTGTCCTTGTGTACACACTGGAGCGCCAAGGGGCAAGATGAGGGTAGGGCAAAGGTGAGACAAACCAAGAGAGAAGCCAGAGAAAAAAAGCACCTCGTGCTCCGTAAAGCCTGTGAGCTCAGCGAGAGGGTGAAGAGCCGGAGTCCAGATGGCATCCTAGAGGAGCAGAGGGAAGAGGAGAAAGCCAGGCCCAGAGTTCAGAAGACACCAAAGTACAAAGGAGAAGGACTGAGTTATAAACAGAACTGAAATGGGAAATCAGAGGCCAAGAAGGGCCTGGACCAGGCAGGAGCCAGGGAGTGAGAAGAAGATAGTCAGTTACCCTTGCTTTCTCACCTGGGTGCCTACCATGCATCAGGCCTTCCTTACCTACCTTGGGGGAGTCACTGGTCACAGTCACCCGGAAGAGGTACATGGACACTGTCATGCCAGCCATCATGAACAGCAACAGCCCATGGCGAGGGTTCCCATAGACAGACAGCCCTGCCTGTGGATACAGTTCGAGCGATGTCAGGTCATACAAACAGCAGAGACTCCCCAACCCTGGACTCTGACATAGCAAGGCCTCCACTGACAGGTCTTTGGCAATCCCACCACAGTTCTTGGCCCAGGGCAGCCCCAGGACCTGCTCATTAGATCTGAGGCCAAACTCCACCACATCCCTTCCTCCACCTTGGGGCATGCTTGGGACACATGCTGGCAAGCTATATCCATCCCTCCCAAATCCTGGTTTCCCTGGGGCCACAGAGAAGCCTGCTGCTAAGCTGAGAAATTCTGGCTGTCCTTGACATCAGTTAAAAAACTCTTTCTCCAAAAGCCTTACCTCCATGTCCCTAGCAAAGAAGAGTAGCCTGAAATTCTACCTCACCCAACCTAAATCAGCCCATGCCAACCTGCCTATATATCCCAGGGCTCTCTTCTCTCTGGGACCTTTCCCAGTCACACTGGGAAGATTTAAAGGGACCCTTCTCCTTCCTGTCCCATCTGCCCACTCACCTTTGCCATGGCCCGGTCTGACAGGTAGCCAGCTGCGATGCTGCCTACAAGGCCCCCAACCTCCAGGGCACTCATGTAGGAGCTACCTGCAGTGGGAAGTTGTGGTGGGACGAGGGGAAGGAAAGGTGGAAGGATGTTATGCATTGGGGCTGTCCCAGGTGGGCTTAAATGCAGAGAGGTACAGGGTCCCCAAGGGTGACTGGCCACAGCTGCCACAGTAGTGTGCAGCCTCAGGCAAAAAAGGGGATAAAGAGAGGCGGGTCTGATATTTCCATGCCCAATGTTGGTTCCTGCCCCCTGTGTCCACCCATCCCCATACTCACCTACGAGGGCTGACTGTCCTTTCTCCTGGATAAGGAAGAACTGACCCCAGTCAGTACAGCAGGTCTTTACTCCGAATACCACGAGGTAGCCAGTGGAGAGCACCCACAGATAGGGGGACAGCAGCAGCTCCTGTAGGGTACTCTCCTCCTTCAAGGAGCCTGCGAGTAGAAAAGGACAGGCCTCAGGCTTTGCTGCTATTGCCCTGCCCCCATTGTGCCCCACCACTCATTAACTAGTCACAGGAGCAGAGTCCATCTGCACAGCCAGAGATCAGCAGGAAGGCATCCCCTCACCCACTGCTCTGCCCTCTTTCCTCCACTGCAAGGCTCAATGAATGACAGAGAAGACCAGGGCAGGTGGAGGACACACCTGAGCCACTAAAGCTTAGGATGCTGTCAAGGACACAGGAGTCTGGCTCCTGTGAGTTAAGACCAGGATACAACGGAGTCAGAGCCCTTGGCTCCACCACTTGCCTGGTACTTAATTGCCTGTGAGGATGGAGTTTTATTTACTCCCCACCCACTCTTCACATCCCTCCCCCATATCCATTGGCTTAGCATGGGGGTCAGGCATACAGCCAGACCCCAACAAAAAGCTGCCACATGAATGGACAAGGGTGCCCCCGAGGTTGGCTTGGGTTGGGGCTCACCCTTCTTGCCCTTGGAAGGGGTGGGGTCCAGGTTTCGGAGTCCAACATCAGCAGGTTCATTGTGGATGAGCAGGAGACAGAGGAAGGAGACAGCCACGCACAGTGCTCCAGACAGGGCCAGCGTGCTGCGCCAGCTGTAGCTCTGGGCGAGGATAGTTGCCAGGATGGGGCCCAGCCCTCCAGCCAGGTTCATGCTGGTGGACAGGATGGCCCACCACGTGCCAAACTGAGATGGCTCAAACCACTGTGGGGCAGAGGGGTACACAGTAGGTGCCAAGCCTACAGTCATGTTGAAGGTGAGGGTCAGGTGGGGCAGACCCAGAAGCTCACGTTACAGGGATGCGCGAGAGGGTGCTTCTGTTTGGCAGGGCCAAGTCCCTCCTATGCCACCTGATCCCACCCCATTCAGGCTCCTAAAATATCTTGAGAAGCAATAGGAGCTGGACTGGAACTACTGAGGAACCTGCTCTGAGCTCCGGGTAGACGTGCCAATGCTCCCACAAGCGCCTTAGGTATCCTCTCTGCCAATCTAAACAGGCTCTTTGCAAACGGACATTCACCTTCCGGAGGACCTTCCCACAGGGGGGCCAGCCAAGTCCCTGTGCCAGGCCATTGAGGAACCAGAGAGCAGCAAAGACCGGCACTGTGGAGCTCCAGGAAAAGACGATGTTGACCAGGCCAACCAGGAGCAGCCCAGAGGAGAAGAGCCAACGAGCACTCATCTGGTCAGACAGAACTCCACTCACAAACTTGCTGATGGCATAGGCTGCTGACTGGCTGCTGGTGATGAGTCCTGCAGAGGAGGGAGGCAGGGAGCAGGACACCTGGGGGGTTAGGGACCAGGGCAAAGGTACAGGGGGTGGGGTGGAGGAAGGCATGGGGTCAGGTGTGTAGAGGTGCCCAGCAGGGTGAGCTAGCTTTGTTTCAAGAGGAATAGGAGGAGCCTGTGTTGGAATCCTGGCACTTGCTTGTGGGCCTGCTACTCCCCGTCACTGTGGCACTAGCCTCAAACTGACCTATGACTTTCAGCCTGTTGGAGAGTTCCAGCTGCAGCTGTCAGGAGGCAAGAAGGGAGGAGTACAGGGCAGCTCCCCTTCCTAGGATTCACATATGCCTGCTTTCCCCCTAACCCTGGATTCCAACTAGGGTCTCTGGCACTTCTGTTGCCCCACCTAGGAATGGGCCTAGAATTGGAGTCAGGGACCTCTTCCTCCTGGAGAGTAGCCTGCAAGGTCACATGAAGTCACCGTGCCAACTTCTCAGGTGCTTGTGCTCACAGTCAGCCAGCACTCACTCTGTGTGAACACTCACACAGGTGTGGAAACTTCCCAGAAGCTCCCTAAATACAGTGGGAATAAACAGTGTCTTTGGGGCACATGTGGGTCACAGGGTACATATGCATGTACACACGCACACACACGACAAATGAGCAACCCAGGTCAAACATGTACACATCAATCACATCATCCTTTGTCCCGTTCCACGCTCAGAGCCTCTCATCCAGCACATGCAGACAGTCACCCAGCCGCTGTGTGCACACACCACACTGCACACCTGCACATACCACAGTGCCACAAACACCCAACTCATCCTCTGCTTCTGTGTCCCTGGGCCCACCACCCTACCCTTCCAGTACTCACCTAAGTCATCTTTGTCCAGAGATATCTCCTCCACCAGCGAAGGCATGACAAAGGAGAAGGTCTTGCGGTTGAAGTAGTACAGACTGTAGCCTCCAAACATGGCAGAGAAGATCACAGTGCGGTAGTAGCCATAGCCCTGGGCCGCCATGGTGGCAGAGAGCAGGCCCTCCTGGCCAGGTCACCCGGCCTCTGACCACAGCTCCGGCTTGCAGCTCTCTCAGGGCCCAGCTCTGCTGAGTTAGGCTTTTTCTGCTCCCTCCTCCACCCAGCCTCCCAGGCTCCCTTTATAGCTGCCTTCTGGACAATCATTAAGCCTGGGGCTGCTCTTAGGAAACCCAGCGTCCTGAGGGAGACAAAACAACAGATTACTGACAGCCAAACTGTGGGGCTGCAGGGGGTCCCAAACGGAGACAGTGCCAGTGAGCAGGGCAGCACCGTGTGTTCCCAGGATTTCTGCTTTCCTTCCTCCTTCTTATCTTCCTGCCTGTGAAACCAGTTGTGATTAAAGGTTCAACCTAATTACTTTTGTCTGCACGAGCCCAGGGGAAGCCTGGGTGGAAGGGCAGACTTGCCCTCTCTAGCCCTGCTCCCTCAGTCATCTTCCTTCTTACTCATTCAAGGAAGCTTTTTTGCGGGCTTACCGGCAGCCATGCAAATGCTAGGCTAGTTTCTATATACACACAATCAGACACATACCCCCAATAACCTCACTTGCAAGTCTTCTAGAGCTGATCCTAACCCCTGTAGCTCCCAGTGCTTAGCACGCCATGGGGTGGACTGTTTATCCACAGCCGCAGAATTGTAAGCAAGGGAGAACTTCTAGTTCTGACCCCACGGTGTCACACCGAAAGGCCCACTAGGCGCTGGGGTTGTGGTGGGGTCACTCAGCTCCCTCTGGTCCCCTTTACCCTGTGGCGTCTATGTGGGTTCCAGTCTGGCTGACTGGGGGCTACAGGAACGGTGAGTGGACGGCTTGCGGGTGGCAGGTGCACTGGCGGACTTCAGGCAGAAGTGCCCAACCGCCCTGCTTCGCAGGGCCCCGGCTGCACGCCTCGGCTTTTCCGCTCTGCTGGGAAAGCGATTCGAACAGAAGGCGTCGGCGCAAGAGGAGCAGGCGACCACACGTAGCCCTCCGAAGACCCCTCGCTGCGGGCGCCGAGAGGCTCAGGCAGGCAGGGTGGGGCTGGGCAGCGAGAAAGGGGAGGAGGAAGAGAGGCGGCGGACTCTCGGCACCTGCCCAGCCCTGTGTCCTCGAGCTACCCAGGACTCCCGCCTCGGGCTGGGGCAGACGGGGCCCGGGCACGGGTGCGGAGACCCGGGACTAGAGCGACATGAAGGAGGAGGCGTGTGCTGGTCACCGGCAGCGCCTCGGCGGTCCCCAGACTCAGAAGCGGACCCCCACCCCGGAAGAGGCAGCCGCAGGTACAGCTCCGGGTTGCTCGGAAGTTGGGGTTCACTAACAAAGGAGATCCAAAACCTGAGGCTCCACCCCTTCAGGCCCGCGCTCTGGCGACGCCACTCCCCGCACAACAACCCCTACCTGAACAGAGGTGGGAGCCGGAGTACAGTGGGCGGAGAGGCGGGCGCATGCGCGAGCGCTGGGGGCGGGGTGGGGCGGGGCCTCTGCCTGCGTCTTGTCGCCGCGAGGCGAGCCCAAGCCAAGCACACTCAATCTTGCAGGTTACACTGGTCATTGAGTGAGAAGAGCGCCCCTTAGAAGCAGGACTCGTAAATTTTCTTCTTAAGACATTCAACAATCCATTTTTCCGAGTGCCTCCCACTGAGGTTACAGTCCGAGAAAAGTCTTGTAGGAGAATGCAGTGTTTTCTGGAAGAAATTAATGCCTTTCTCGTTAAGCACAATTTAAACATTTAATTTTATGATGAGAGTGTTGGGGACAGAATCAAAATAAAAGTACAGGACTGAAGTAAACCTTAAATTCTAATCGCCGACCCACTGTATTCTAACAGTGTGACCTTGGTAATAACCACTAGGAGTCTCACTTTCTTACCAAGCCCGCAAGTTGGTTGCGAAACTCCTAAATAAAAGATTTAGATAGAGTTTAGAAATTTTAGATAATCGTTTTCACAGAGGCCTCGGAAGAATTGCTGAAAGAATTTTAAGTGTTCCAACGTTAAGAGCAAGGATCTTTTAGAATGGGGAATGTTTTAGATAAGGAAAGAAAGGAGATAGAGATGAGATGAGATATAATGAATTTTTGACCGAAATTCATCAATTAACAGGTGTCCACTGAGCCACAGTCTAGTCAATATCAGGCACTCCTCTTTCATCGAGGTAGATCATCGAGAAAAATTAGTTTCTCCAAAACCAAACCAGAGAATCCTCACTTTACTGAATGAACAAGAAACCATTTAAGGTTACCTCCTTCCTGACTTAAGGTGTAACATAGGTAGGGTAAAAATGCAAAAAATGCACAGAACTTATGCATAGGGCTCAATTAATTTTTTACATATATGATTACACCTGCAGCTACCATCCAAATTAATTTAAATTTCCTATGATTTTTAAAAGATTATTTATTTTCTCA
Source organism: Galemys pyrenaicus (assembly GCA_019455555.1). NCBI lineage: Eukaryota > Metazoa > Chordata > Mammalia > Eulipotyphla > Talpidae > Galemys > Galemys pyrenaicus. Next base: position 3,504,933 of record JAGFMF010011443.1, read on the forward strand.
TACAAGAACTGGGGCACAGGCCACAGGTGCGGGGAGGGGGGAAGTGAGAGGATTCACCAGAGACAGAGTGGGGAGCAGAACAGGCAGATGGACTGAAATACACTGCTGAGGAGAGCAGCGGGCGAGGCAGGAGAGGTCTGCTGTGCCCTGTGGGTCCCCTCCCTGGCCTGGGATGGAACTCGTGCTGCAGTGGCTGTGGATGCTTCATAGTGTGGTGCTTAACTCCTTGCGCCACCAGGGAGGCCCCTAGATTTTCTTTTGGAGTTTTAAAATTCAAAATCTCAATAGAATTTATTTGAAACTGCACAAAATTGTTTTAAAGATCATCAGGAAAAATAAAGAATATCAGAATAAGAAACTTGAAAAAAAACAAACAGGAGGAAACAAAAGGAGAATTTCCATTTCCAAATATTACAATTTTCAGATTATGGTAATTATGTTTAAAGTACAGCCAGGCATTTAGAGGAACAAAATGTACTAGAAACAGACCATTGCATGTATGATTGTAATCGTGAGAAAGAGGACAACTCAAAGCAATGAAGGGGGTGGGGGAATAAAATGGTGTAAGATAATTGTCTGGTTATTTAGAAAAAAATCTGCATATATCATATCCCTTGCACACCTTATAACAGAATAAGTCCCAGATAGATTATGGCATGCTGTGAGAAAATAAAACTGCTGATGCTCATTTGGTGAGGACCTGGTCACTCTTTGCAAAGTGGCAGCTGAGGAGACTGGACAAAGTCCAAGGAAGGAGTCAAGACTGAAAACTACGATTGTATAGTTGAAGGTGTGGGGGTCAGGGTCAGCATGGTTCTGAGGTGCATTTTAACACTAAGAGGCACACACCACCTATAATACTAACTAACAAAAGCCTACTGTGAATGGCAGGATTTGTCAATGAGAGAAATCAGATTCGGATTTGATCGATGGCCAATCTATGAAATAGATACATCTGCATGGTTGGAAAAGGGGGATGAAGATGCCATTGATGTTCCAGCAGTGGTGTTCCAAGAGGCACCTCCTAAAAAGAGACTCAGTTCCTACACTCCAGAAATCTGTCCCTCCAGACCAAGAAGAATGTGTCAGAAAACTGCACGATGGTTCCATCACATCCTGGCTGGCTACCAGAAAATAATTTTCTCTGTTCTTTCATTTTCTCCTTCCCCATTCCTTTATTGTACATAAAGTAACTGTATATGTACAAGCACATGACATTTTTTCCTCAAATAAATAGCCAATAGTATGATCTAATAGATATCACATATCTTTAAAAATATTTAACACCACTTTTCTGCATTAGTGGCTTGCTCCCCTCTTACCTTTATATTCCTGTTAGTTATATTTCTAAATGTTTAACATAAAAAAGGACAATATGAAAACCCTTGAATATCTTGCTTAACTAGAGAATTTTAATGTTTTTGTTGTGAAATCAAGGACTACTTTATCACATTTTTGTACATAGCTGGCGCATCTGGGCAAGCTGTCTTTAATTAGTGATAAATTGCTCCAGAAGAAATGAATCCTAGGTAATTTCCACTTCGAGTCAAGCGACTTGTTTAAATAAACTTGTTTCAAAAGTCCAAAGGTAGTCACTATTGTTTATAACACTGAAAAACAGAAAAAATAGATTACAAAAGAGTAAGTAAAGTAAGGTATATCTATTAGTGGGTCAAAATAGTGCCCATCTAATGATGGAAACAAAAGGAATCAAATTTGAACCTTTTAACGGTTATTTTAAAAGTAATGGTTATTTTAAAGATATTCAAGAATTGGGCCTCCCTGGTGCTGCAGGAGTTTGTCAATTTGTTCTTGTGTTTTTTGTTTGTTTGCTTGTTTGTTTTGGCTGTGATTGTTCATTTTCTTGAGCTTTTTTTTTTTTTTTAATAGTTGTTCCTTTACATTCCTCCTAAGAGTGAAGCCATCCGATATTTTCCTCTTGCCTTCTGACTTATGTCACTGAGTAGAATTCCTTCTAGCTCCATCCATGTTTCTATAAATGGCTCTAGTTTATCATTTTTGATTGCTGAAGATGTGTATATGTACCACATCTTCTTGATCCAGTCATCTGCTTTTGGGCATTTGGGTTGTTTCCAGGTCTTACTGATTATAAATAGTGCTGCAATAAACATGGGAGTACAGGTACTCTTTTGGTGTTTTTGTGTCCTTGGGGTAGATCCCTAAGAGTTGGATTGCTGGATCATATGGTAGCTCTATGTTTAATAGACTGAGGAACCTCCATTCAACCTTCCATAGTGGTTAGATTAACTTGAATTCCCACCAGCAGTGTAGTAGAGTTCCTTTTTCTCCACGTCCTCGCAACATTTATTGTTGTTGGCTTTTTTTTAAGATTAAAAAATTTACTTATGTATGCATATAAGAGCTGGGCTACAGCCCAGAGTCACGGGAGGTGAGAGGAGTCAGAGCGGGGAGCAGAACAGGCAGATCGACCGAAACACACTGCTGAGGGGAGCAGGAGGAGGTAGGAGAGGTCTGCTGCACCATGTTGGGGCGCTGCCCTGGCTGGGATCGAACAGGCGTGCTGTGCTGCGGATGCCTCACAGTGTGGTGCTCAACCTGCTGCGCCACCAGGGAGGTCCCATGTTGTTGGCTTTTTTGATATGTGCCATTCTTACTGGTGTAAGGTGGTCTCTCATGGTAGTTTTAATTTGCATTTCCTTGATTATGAGGGATGTTGAGCATTTTCTCATGTGCCTGTTGGCCATTTGCATGTCTTCTTTGGAGAAGTGTCTTTTAAGTTCTTCTGCCAATAAAATGGGGTTTTCTTAAAAATGATGAGACATAGGAGTTCAAATGCCAGTGTAGATGACAAATCACATGCATGAACCTCAACTAGTTTCAAAATGTTAATGCTTTGGTGTTTTTATTCAAACTGCTACCAAATTTTATAAAAAGATTTATGCACACAAGAACTGGGATACAGGTCAGAGGTTGGGGGGTGGGATGAGAGGCTTCACTAGAGATAGAGAGCAGAACAAGTAGACTGACCGAAACACTGCTGAGGGGAACAGCGGGCGAGGTACAAGAGGTCTGCTGAGCCATGTGGGTCCCCTCCCTGGCCAGGGATGGAACTCGTGCTGCAGTGGCTGCAGAGTATGGTGTTCAACCTCCTGTACCACCAGTGAGACCCTTATCTTCCAAATTTTTGCAACAAACATGTATCATTTGTATTGAGGAAATAAGAATCAGCACACAAAACTATAGAAAAGAATATTTTATTGAAACAGTTTCTCAATTAACAATGGAGCAAAGTACAATCTTACTTAAACTTGTCCAACCAGCCTCAAATGCTAGTGAAAGAACTCAAACATACAGGAGGGGGTGATCCTTAAGTCTCATTTCTGCCAATGTGGCAAAAAAAAAAAAAAAAAAAAAGAAAAAGAAAAAAAGGACAACAGACATAACCAGGCTTCCCCCCTTGTCCAAGGAGCTGGGGAGGCAGCCCTGGCTCCCCTACAGCTGGAACACTTGATGACAGGTTCCCTTGGCATTAGCAGGGTGGGTAAGAACCTCCACCCTCCATCCCTGCCTCAGCAGAGCAATTCATGAAGGGAATGTCAGCTCATACCCTCCTCCTTTACCTACAAGGCCTGCCTCAAAGAGAGAATAAGGTGCCCCTTTTAAGTCCACACCATGGTCTCTCTTTCCCCCAGAATCTCAGGACAAGGTGTCACAGTAGACAGCACATTTTGGTCAGCTTGAGGGAGGGGGCAAGAATGAGGGGAGGGCTACTTGGGAGGGAAGGAACAGTAGGAGAACGAAGGGGGCAGGGAGTCAAAGGGACCTGGGGTTCCCAGCTACTGGGACGATGCAGACTTTGACAGCAGTGCTGGCATGGCAGCAATCCACGCCAGCCAGCCCCTCCACAGGCCCTCTCGAGACCGAGCGTCCACAGGTGGGAGCTACAGGGCTCTCACACCTCTCACTTCCTGGAGGTGGCTGGAGTCCCTTCACTTTCTCCCTGTCTACCCTGTATGGGGAGACTCCTTCCCGGCTTACTTCAGCCAGTCCCAGTGAAGGGCTCTGGGAGGAGGCAAAGAACTGCCGATTCACAACACGAAGTCAATGCTACCCACGGGAAGAGGAGCCGGATGGGGACAGGGATTTTTTTGGGGAAAGAAAAGACCCTGGAGGAGAAAAAGAGCTTAGGTACTCAGCAACCAACCTAGTAACCAAGGCTCTGTAGACACTGGCCCCCAGGGTGACATTGATTTCATGAAGAGGAAAGGAAAGAAGGAACAATGGCCAGAGAAGACTGGAGACTACTATCCCACTTCCGGATCTGTCAACCACTGATGGGTGCTCTGTTACCTACCCACAGGCAAAGAATTAAGACATAATAGTGATTTTTCCCAAATTAGGGCCTGGATGGGTAGGGAACCAGGGGGTGGGCTTGGGGAAGACAATTTCCACAGAACTACTCCAGAAGGAATGGTGAGTTGTCGCTTCCTTCCCCTTCTCCACACCTCCAGTCACAGGTGGGAGAAAAGGAACTTAAGTCTTTGAGGGCAGGACCACCCTCTCCCCCAACCCTCAATGTTTAATAAATAGAGGTGGTAGAATAAGGGGGTGGGATGAGTGGGGAAACGGGAGGCAAAGGTTATAGTTCATCATTCTTCAAAGTTTGCTTCTGTCCTGTCGGCTGCTCCTTTTGTTCAGATTCTGCCGGGAGTTGGGGAGAGAAGAATGATGCAGGTCACACAGAGATTACAGACCCCGTGCAGATAGCTTTCCTACACCCTCCTTCCCAGGCTTCTGGGAATACGCTCTGCTCTAGCCTCACCTGCTCCAGGACCTCCTAATTCCAGAGGTTCAGTGTCTGCTGCTTCAGACTCTGTTTTGGGAAGGAGGAATGAAGAGGTTAACATCTGCAGAAGGGAGCGGGTCATGGAGGCACTGGCAAACTTTTCCTTTAACAGTCACACAGTTGCTATTTCAGAGGTTAAGGTGCACACTTAGTTGTTTTGCATACATGTGTATGTGCACACACAAATACATGCTTTTTATGTTCATAGGTATATATAATTTTAAAAAATGTAAAGGCCGTTCATAACTGGAAGACCATCGAGAAACAGGTCATGCCTGTCAGTGATGACAGGAAGGAAGCGACAGCTCACCATTCCTTCTGGAGTAGTTGTGCGGAAATTGTCTTTCCGAAACCCACCCCCTGGTTCCCTACCCATCCAGGCCCTAATCTGGGAAAAATCACTATTACGTCTTAATTCGTTGCCTGTGGCTAGGTGCTCATCTCCTCTGCCAACCCCTAGGATAAGCGTTACCCATACGCCAAACCAGTTTTCCCAACTCACGAGTCTCTTTCTCAGGTTCTGAAAGGGGCTTTGCATCGTCAGTCTGACCTGGAGGGAAAGAGACGTACAATGTAGTCCCAGGAGGGAAAGGTCTGTCCAGTAGCAACCAGAGACGGGTACCCTGCCCTCACCTGATGGAGGGATGACCTTCTCCTCCTGGTCACTGGCATTGCGAGGAGGCTCTGCCCGGGTTCCATTCTTGTCCTTGGGTCGGGGCCGAGGCTTGGTGAACTTGGCCTTATTGAGCAGATACTGCACCTCACGGTCCAGGGCCATCATCTTGGCCTCAATGTCTTTTGAGAGCAACACAGGCTTCTCTGTGGCGGGAAGTTTGGCCTGCTCAGCCACAGTTGTATTCTTCCAGGTCTGTGGGCAACAGAGACTCAGAGCTAGTCATAGAGAGAGCCGTTTCTGTCACAGATGAAACACAACCAATCTCAGACTCTTCTGCAGACCTCCAATGACTCTGTCCACTCTGGCCACAGGGGTAAACAGCTCCTCAGAATGGCGTTCAAGGACCTCCGCAGTGGAATACTACATTACACACTTCTGGTTCCATTTAATTACTTTGAAGTACTGACTAAACCTCCTTCCTGTCTCCCCACTTCTGAGTTCTGGTTCAAAAAAGTTCTCCCATATACACAGCAATCTCTACTTCACATGGCAAGTCATGCTCTCCTAGCTGGCCCAGTTCTGAGTCAATCTCAGGTGCCAGCTAGTCAAAGCAGCTTTCTCTAACCTCCCTGCTCTAATGTCTCAAGGCTATGGCACTAGTTTGGGATCAATCAGACACGACCTCAGACAAAAACATCTTCTGCCTTCCCAGTTAGGGAAACTGCTAAACCAGGAGGCAAAGGCAGCTTAGGATGGCATGCCTCGCCAGTAAGTCTCCAGTATAGTATGTACACAGGGTTACCCAAGTCTCATTGATGATTTTCTCTAACGTGGTCATCTCCACCTCGGTGAAGATCTGGTCCATTTCTGGGATGAGCCGGGCTCCCCTGGAAGTCAGAGGACACAATCAGTCTAGGTGGAAGAAGGGTTTGCTGACAGGAGTGAGAGTAGGTGCCCTTAGTAGGACCGAACAAGGAAGAAAAGGCAAAGGGGCTGCTCACTTGAGGAACATGCTGGAATGATTGAGGAGATTATCAAGGGCAGACAGTCGTTCCGGCCATTTCCTGCGCTCTTCTACCCGAAAAAACAACCCTTGACACAGCTTCCTCAGTTCTGCCAGTTTCTCCTTCAACATCTGATAGATATGGGGGTGAGAGTAGGCAGGGGGGTTGGAGGGTTAACAGGATACCCCAGCTCTTCTTTTTCTGACCCTGGGAGAAGAATAAGAGTACCCATCTACTGGAGAGATCCTTACCACTGTGGTAGCCCCAAAGCCCTCATCCTCCAGCCAGGTAGAGGCAGCACTGAGTTTCCCAGAGATCTCCTCACGCTGTTCCTCAGTGGATACTTCCTGGTACTCAGACTGGTACAGCTTGTCCTAGGGAGGCGCACACCAGTGCAGGCAGTGAGCCCCTGAAGGCAAGGCTCCCAGAGTCAGCCCCTCTCCAGGGCAGGCCTGCCTCCCAGTCTACCTACCTGGGTCTCAAAGATGAAAGCTTCCAAGCTGTTGGCTGCTTTCTCCCGTTCCTGCTTCTCTAGGTCCCGGAGTGTCAAGTCTTGAAGTCTGGGACAAAGAAGAAGCAGGCTTGAGGGAGAGGACATGTTCAAGTTGGGCCCAGGTAGGCTCTCCCAGGGGTGCCATTCCACACCCTGTCTCCTTCCCAAACCCAATACACTCACAGACTTTACTCACTTCTGTGCTGAACGGGCCAGCTCATCCTCGGGGAGGTCAGGCAAGTCCAGAACAACAAGCTCCACCCCTATCTCCTCCACCATTTTCTGTTTTCGGGCAGGCTTCTGCTTCTTTTCTTCCTCTGGGGTTGGAGGGACACCCTCAGCCCCTGCCTCCCCCTTCTCACTTGGCTTCTGGGGGTGAAGATGAGGCTGTCAGGAAAAGCCTAGGTCCTCTAACATTCTTCACAGGCAGGGTCCCAAGAGATAAACATTGAAGGCATCTGTTCCCTCAGTGTCCCGGACTAGCCTTTTACTGCCTGCAGCTCACCTGGGCCTCAGACTGTTCCTTGTTTTCTTTTGTTGCAGCCTTTTCTCCCTCAGGGGCTGCATCCCCCTTTGGCTCAGCAGGTGGGGGTGAAGAGGTGTTCTCCACTGGGGCCTCAGTTTCCTCCTTTAGCTCCGTCTGCTCTACAGGTTCATCCTTGCTCCCCTCAGCAGGGCTCTCCTCTTCCTCCTGGGAAATGATCACAGACACACTGCAGTTAAATCACTAGCAAAACCCATGGGTCCGGATCTGTTGGGCAAAACCAGGTCCCCCTGCTCTAACTTGAGAGGGCTCACTGCTCAGTGGTGAGGGAGCTCTTTGGACTGCAGCAGTACAGCTGGCCAAATGAGACAAGGCCTTGGAGCTCCAGTACAGGGACAGCTCAAAGTACAGAGGAGAGACAGTTAACTCAGTCTGGGCTGAGAGGAAGAAAACCTATTAAACCCTAGGCACTTGGCACACCCATCCCAACTACCTGAGCCTCTACTGTCTCTACCTGGCCCCAGGTGCCCTGCTCCACACTCCCCTGGCTCCAGCCCGGGCTCACCTGGACTGTATCTGTACCATTCTCTTTGGAATCTGCTGCAGTTCCACCTCCAAACAGGCTAGAGATGGTGTTGCCAAGTTCTACAGGGAAGAAAGCCCCAAAACTCAAAGGGGACCACAGAGTGACTCCCCTCCTAACCCAAGGGAAAGCCTGCCCACCTCCCTGAAATGCACACACGTACATTCTGACACATTCGTGAACACACACACATCTTACTGGTCAGGGTAGACTCCTCCTCAGGGCTATCCTCCACCAGTGTCTCAAACACAGACTCCACCTGAAAACAGGGATGTAAATTGAGGACGTGCACACACCAGTCCACCTTCTGCTCACAAACATCCTCCCACAGCGGATATGTTTGTACACAGCCACGTGACCACAGCTGGCCTACTCTCACCTGCCTTCTGCTAAGGGCTCTCAAATCAGGTCACCACCCCTTTGATTCTGAGCCCTCGGAGAACAGGATCATAGTTTCTTTCTTTCCCCTAGCACCTGCACTTGACTCAACAGAATAAGCCAGGACTGGGCCTCCCTGGTGGCATAGGGGTTAAAGTCTCAGCACTATCAAGCTATCGTCAGCCACTGTGGCATGAGTTTGATCCTGGCCAAGGGCATGACCCACATGGCACAGCAGACCTCTCCTGTCTTGCCCGCTGCTCCCCTCAGCAGTGTATTTCAGTAGATCCAACTTTTCTGCTCCCTACACTGTCTCTGGTGAATCCTCTCACTCCCCACGCTGCTGGCCTGTACCCTAGTTCTTACATGCATTTAAAAAATATATATGTCTTTAAAAAAAAAGCCAGTATTTCCCAGAGTAAGTTCAAAAAGATACTGACTCCAGAACTGATGAGAAATGAGTTTCCCAACCATTATGTAGCTCCCTCTAAGAAACTGACAATGCCAGCAGGGGCTTATATGCTCAGAGAAAGCCCACACCAGACCCCTGGTGAGCTTTGTTTAGAACAAAGACTTATCTAACCTCCAAGTCCTTTATCATTTTCTAATACCACAAGGAACTGGTCAAGGGCTGGGTATGTGTGCCTTAGCCCTGCACAGTGTCTCCTGTTCTCACCCTGTCCAGGCTGAGCACACCACTCTCATCCAGGTTGAAGTGAGCCTTGATGCCCTTGGACTCGTAGTTTGGATACTTTTTGAAGCTCTCACCCACACCTTTCAGGTTCACTGTGGTCAGATTCTGGGAGCCAAACACCCTAGTTGGGAAAAAGAGAGCAGTTTGCTATGCTTCTCTAGTTCAAGACAACATCACCTCTTTGCATGAGAATCTGGGGCTTTCCCTGAGGATAAATCTAGGAGGAAAGAAGTAAGCTCCAGCGATGACACTCACCCCAACTCCAACCTTACAGCCCGCAATCCCGTCAGTTCTGCAGGTCCCAATCCCCCCTCCCTGGAGTTCCTGTCCTGCTCCACCCGCTCACCGAAGATCCTCAGGCCCCAGGAAGCCCAGGTCACCATAGTTGATGTGGAAGTTGAAATCATGGCTGTAGCGGTTGAAGGTGATGACTTTGCGTTGAGGGTAGGGACCCATCCGGGAAAAGAGAATTCGCTTATTGTGCTTCAGGCTGCGAATGCCAGGATCCTCCTCCACCTCCCTTGTGAACTCCACCTACATAGCAGACAGAAGGAGAAATGGAGGACCAGGGCAGGCTCAGGGGTGAGGGTGGGTGGGGAACATCAACTGCTAGAAAGACAAAGGGACAAGTTAGAAGCACACAGAGGGGAAGCGACACTTGGGAGGTAAAGGGAGCTCACCACTTGATTGACAGGCTTACTCACCAGGATGGGGTAGATCACTGCATCTCGGACTACAAACGGCTTCACCTTGAAGGCTTTGCTGAGCGCAGCGGCCTGGTACACAGCACCCATAGCTGCGGCTTCGTCTGCATTGATGTTCTTCCCAAGCTCTTCCCTGTGAAACCCCAATCTTCAGCACCATCTACTTCGGCACCCAGCCCAGTTTCCCTCCCCTCAACTACCCAGCACCCACACTCACTTGCCCACTGCCTTCAGCAGCACCTCCTGAACTTTGGGGACCCGAGTGGCCCCACCCACCAGGATCACCTGCTCAATCTCATCCTGTGGAAAGAAGTGAGATCGGACAGTATGTAGGTAAGACTCTCCTCAGCACGGACTCTGCCCTTGATGCTCCCCTCCTTTCTCCCCATCAGATCACTTTCCATTCTACTTGTCCATTGGCACGCCCACCTCCAACTACCCCCTCACCAAATTCATTTCAGCACTCTGGAGGGCCTGCTGCACAGGTCCAGGCACGCGCTCAAACAGGTCTGCACACAGCTCCTCAAACTCCACTCGAGTAACTTTGGCCTTGAAGTCCACATCATCCATCAGGCCCTCAATCTAGGGGCAGGGAGAAGAGTGTCAGGGAACACTCGACAAGGCTCTGCGGTCTGGGCAGGCAGGACAGAACTTAAAAGACAACAGGACCTCTGGGAGGATAGCAGGAGGCACGGGAAGAGGGTTGGGCCAAATCAGGCTCCAGTAGCCAATTCAGAATACCAGCCCCCACTTAGCCCACCTTTACCTTACCATCCCTTATCCCCACCTTCTTGGTGGGGAATATTTGCCCTCAATCAGTCATGCATGGGTACCTGTGCCATGTGGTCAGCATTGGCACTCAACACGGTTTTGAGGCGATTAGCCTCACGCAGTAGCTTGGCCATGGCACGGGGGTTCTCCCGCACATCTTTTGCTCCCTGGCCCTTGCGCTGCTCATTGAAGAGCCCTGCCAGGTGCTCACGCAACCGAAGCTCCATCTCCAGACCCCCCAAGGTTCGATCAAAGCTGTTGAGGAAAGGGAGGAGGAAAGTGTATGGAAGGACTATACAGGAGCCTTTGATGTACAATGAACCTATCACCCCACATGGCTGACACCTCGCAGTGACAAGTCACTCAACAGTATTTACTGGGTGTCAACTATGTACATGTCTCTGGGAAGACAATTTGCAAGAAAGAAAAAAACAAAACAAAAACAGGGCCCCTGATGTCTAGACATTTATAATCCAGGTGGCCCTGTTTTGGTGGCCCAGTGGTTAAGTCTCAGTACTGTTACCACTACGGCCTGAATTGGATCTCCAGCCAAGGAGTTAACCCATATGGTGCTCTAGACCTCTACTATCTCGCCTGCTTGTCCTCTCAGCAGTAGATCTGCCTATTCTGTTCCCCACTGTCTCTGGTGAATCCACTCAACACCTCTCTACCTCTGGCCTACACCCCAGTCCTTCTATGCAAAAACAAAACAAAAAAAACACAGAAGTTTATAATCCAGATAGTTGTGTAAATGTGAAACTTCCATCCCCCGTATATTATAAAGGAGAGGCAAAGAGTGCTATCAGAACACACACATAGGAGGGCCTCCCTGGTGGGACAGCAGGTTGAGCGCCGCACTGTGAAGCATCTGTGGCACAGTAGTGCGAGCTCAATCCCCGGCCAGGAAGGGGACCCACATGGCACAGCAGACCTCTCCTGCCGCGCCCGCTGCTCCCCTCAGCAGTGTCCATTTGCCTATTCTGCTCCACACTCTGTCTGTGGTGAATTCTCTCACCTCCTGCACCTCTGGCCTGTACCCCAGCTCTTACACGCATAAAAAAATAAATCTTTAAAAAAAAAAGACATACACACATGGGAAACTGCAGCTACCTGGGAGATGTCAGGTAAACTATGAAATGATGCTTGGATGGAAAATAACTGGGTAAAAAGGAGAGGGGAAACAATTCTAGGCAGAAGAAACAGATGTGCATAGACCCTCAACCTGGAAGCAGCTTGTTAAGTTCCCAAAGAGAGCAAGTATATTAAACTCAAGGAACAAGAGGACTCAGGGTTAAAGATGAATAGAAGAGAAGGGATGTCAGAATTCAGAGCCACTGTGGTATCCTGAAAAACGCCCCTCTGGCTGCCATGTGGACAAAAAACTGGAGTGAGGCTGCACTGGAGGCAGAGGCAAAGGTAGCTTGAACCAGAGTGGTAGTACAAAGATAGATGAAACAGGACAAGTTCAAGAAACAAGACAATGTCAGTGATATGTAAATTGGACATCATGAGAAAAAAAAAAAAATCAAACCTGACACCCTACATATGGCCTACAGCCTTGTGGACTTTTTTAGAAGTGCAGGAAGCTCCCTGCCTTTCAGTCTCTGAAACTGCCTTCACCCCTCTCCAACTCTTCTTGCTCTTTGGAGAAAGTACCCCACAATGATTGGTGCCTTAACTACAAGCATTGCTGTAGGGAGCAGGTAGGTGAACAGTGGCTCCTGAGAACCCTCTGACCCATGGATATAGCAAGCAACCCTACTCCCAGCACCCACTTACCCCACGCCCCGTATTTGCAGCTGTGGCTGCATCCCCGCCTCCTTCGTCTTCACAGTCTGGTAGGTCACGATGGTACACACAGTGCTGCCTGAGCCCATGTCATAGAACATGATATTCTGTGGAGATACAGAGGTCACTGTCACAGGAACCTTATCCAATTCTAGGGCTCTGCCTGCCTCTCCAAGGGGCTACACCAAGCCTCAACTTAAAGCCAGATATCCCCAACATGGGCTGAGAAGAGGCTGTTGCTGCATTCTCCCAAGGGTGAGTCATACAAACAAGATGCAAAAGGAGCCAAGTGGCGTCTCCATCCTCAGAATCAGGTTCTCTGCAAGTGTGTTCAGAAGTTCCTCCCTCGCTCACCTGGGCAGTGGAATTGATATCTTTCCGGCGGAAGACACCATAGCTGAGGGCCGTGGCGGTGTTGTCATTGATGAGCTGTAGCACTTTGAGACCAGCCATGCGCGCTGCCTGCAGCACAGCCCGGCGCTCAGCTTGGTTGAAGAAGGCTGGCACGGTGATCACAGCATCCTTAATGGGTTGCTCTACAGAGAACAATACAACCAGGTTTCCACCAACTCCATTCCTTACACAAGGGTTTCCTAAGCTGGCACTATTGACTTTTGGGACCAAAAAACTTTGTTGTGAGCGGTGTCCTGTGCATTATAGGATGTTTTGCAGCAGTCTTCTATACTTCAACACAGGCTGATGGCAACTCCCCAACTGTGACAACCAACAATGTCTTCAGACATAGCTAAATGTTCCCTGGGAGGCAAAAGGCCTGTTGGAGACCTGAGAAAATTCGTTGCTCACCTGCAAAATCTTCAGCCAAGGAACGGGAGTAATTGAGAACCATACCCAGCACCTCCTCAGGTGAGAACTGCAGCTGTCTGAGAAGGGCATAGAGGGGATTAGAGGCAAGCAAAGGCAGACATAAAGATGAGGACAATCATGAGCTAGTGTTAGTAAGGAGCCCACAAGGCCTGCTGAATCCACCTTCCCTCACAGAGCACTCACGGGCTGATTTGGAAGCGCACAGTCTGCCTTTGCGGGTCAAAGACTAGCTCATGCTCTGGGAAGCGGGTTTTGTAAAGCGTCACATGGGGGTTATTCTCCTGCTTCCCGAGGAGGTGCTGGAAGTAACGAAGCGTAGCCTTTGGAGTTTTGATGGCCTGAGAAGAAATAAAAAGAACAAAGTATTAGACTCCCAAACCCATCATTACCTACCTCAAATATCCAGCACTATAAGGGAAAGCACTCGGGGTCTGTCATCTCTTTTCCTGCCCATCACTTCTGGGAAGGGGAGGGTCTTTTTTACCATGCTTGCTGCACTGTCTCCAAAGAATCTTTCATTTTCTTTCAGGGTCACAGTCACTGGGGTTTTCCTCCGTGATTCCCTGAAGAAAAGAAATACAGGTGCCTACAGAGGGTGTAGACTCAGGAGCCTGGACACCCCACTTACACTCAGTCACCAAGGTCTGCTGTGGGCAATACAAAGAGCACACATGGCCCTAGACTCCCTATTCTCCAGGCCCTGACAACAGGGCCACTCTCACTTGTTCAAGACTATTTCCATGGGTACTCCAGGTTTCACGATGGCCACCTTCATGGACTCACTGCCCAGGTCCACGGACATCACTGCCAGTGTGTCTGAAATAAGATGGGTGTATTAGTACCTCTTCTCTCACCTTCCTGAAGCCCCTCTATACAAAATACACCACTTTCCATGGAAAAAGTCGAAGACAACAAAGGACAAAGACCTGGGCTCAGCAATCTAAAGAGCCTAGAAACTTCCGACCCAGAGTCTCATTCCCCCTTTCCACCATGCATCAAATCATTTGTTCATTTATTCTTCTCTTGATCCCTCTACTGGGGTACACACCAGTCAGAGCCAACAAGTCCGCCAAGAGCACAGCCATCAAGACCCAACAGGCTGGCCTCCTCAGCCTCTGTCTCCCGACTGTGGCTGCCATTGTGCTCCTGTGGGAGGAGAAAAACAACACTTGTAATTGGACGCCCTAAGTTAAAGAGATAGAACCTCATCCCAGAATAGGGGAGCCTGGAGAGTCCCACCACTCCACATCCCCTTTCCACCCTCCCAGCACTCTAATTATCCCTAGAAGTGCCCACACAAAGGCCCAGGGGTGGACGGTTCCATCAACTGCATCCACGAGGAAGGTGACAGGAGAAAGGAGACCAGTCTTCCGTCTGTGGCACAGGCAGTTACTGGCACACCCCTGCACCATCCCTGATGTTAAGACACCTGGGGTGCGGCTAGAGATCCACACCTAGGGCTCAATTACCTCCCCACACCTGGAGCTCACCGGCTAGTGGGGAAAGCCAGGCCCGGCCTTGACAGGAACTGAGATGGTGACGCTGGGAGAGGCTGGATGGGAGGAGGGCCCGTCTCCTCCGCGCTGCCTTTCGGACCGTCCCGCTCCGACCCCAGCACCATCCCACCTCCAAGCCCGGTTGCCCACAAGAACGCGAGGCCCAAAACGGTAAGGTTCTTCGCCGGGCAGGTACCAGGTGCCCCGAGTTCACCTAAGTCTCACCTGACGAAGACCGCGGCTCACATGACCGAAAACTGATGCCAGCCCACCCCCAAGAGCACTGGCGTCCGTGCGGCCCTCCAGCCGCCAACCCTCCCCGAAGCCAGCACGTTGCCTGTGGAGCGGGGCTTGTGGGCCCCCATCGCCACCCTCCCCCCACCGCCTCTACCTCTTGCCTCCGCTCCTCTGGCCCCAGCTCTGGGACAAACACGGCGGCGAACGAACCCACGAGGCCGGCAACGCACCCCCAGCCCGCGCCCTTCACAACTCCCCTCGGTTTGCAAACTGTTACATTAGCCACCAACCTCTCGGCGGCGTCTCGCGCACCAGCCGGCCCCGGACGCGGCGCGAGCTCATTGGCGCCTCCGCCGCCCGGCCCTGCGCCGCGCGCCCGGCCCCGCCCCCGCCTCCCCTGCGCGCGCTCCCATTGGGCCACGTCCTGGGCCCGCCCCCGCCTCGGTCTCCGGCCGGGGCCCGGGGGGCGGCAGAGGGGCCAGTCCACCCGTTGGGGGGGGGGGTGAGGACCGCCCACGCTGGCCGGGGATTGGCCCACGTCACGGGGCCACGCACTCGCCCCGGTGCGCTCGCGGGACCTTCCCGGGGCTGGATCCTGTATGCTGCGGTCAGGAGTGGCCCGTGCGTGGAGCAGGTCGGTTCGCTGCAGCTTCGCCCTCGGCCCTCTTCTTCCGGTCACCCGGGGAGCCGGGGCCGAGGAATGGGAAGGATGCGCTTCCCCTTCGTAGCCACGCAGAAGAGGCGTTCGCCTGCCCGTTGGTATTGAACTATCCCAAGCTTTCGGAGAATGGCTGTGCTTCAGCATTAGTGCTCCCCAGCATCCCGCTTCCTCCTTCCCCCTGATGCATTGAGGAAACTAAAGCCGTCGTAGGAGAACAACGCTGATGGGTTGGAGATAACGCGTGCCTTAGTGGCAGAGTTTGACCTGGACTCATCCTTACTCTAAGCCCTATTCGTCTGAGAAAGACTGTTTCAGACTGCCAAGCGCTATACACGAAAGACACTATTTGTGATTCTGTAACTGGTTGGATATTTTTGCACAACCTCTTGTTTCTGTTCTGTTAAATCTTGCACATCTTCCCTTTTCCTGCTTCTGTCGTAGAATTAAAGCACCTCAGGCAGGTATTTGGCTCTCCCTTCTCTGTGCTTTACGACCCCACAGAAGTGTGCACAGTCCTTGGAGAATGCACTTTCTCTTTCAGTGTTATTGAGGTGAGTGCACTTTTCTTACATGTGGAAATTTCTTCTCTGTTTCCTCTGGCTTCCGAAATTCAAGTGTGCCTTCACTTTACAGGACGTCCTCTTAAAGGCTCTGCCGGTAACAGACCAGACTTAAGGAAATTTTGTCTGTTTCTTCCACCACCTATATTTTTCATGATGCTTATGGAGACAGAGTAGTCAGGCGTTTTTGCCTAGGAAATAAACCTACTGGCAGTGCCAGAAAAAAGTCTACTGTTCTTCCCTTTAAGAATAGTTAAGTCTAGGGGCCTCCTGCTGGCGCAATGGGTTGAACAACCCATTATGAAGCAGACTGCAGCCACTGCAGCAGGCGTTTGATCCCTGCTGCCGGCTGGAGAAGGGCCCCACATGGCGCAGCAGACCTCATCTTCCTCACCCGCTGCTCCCCTTGGCAGTGTATTTCAGTCGCTCCGCCTGTTCTTCCCTACTCTGTCTCCGGTGAATCCTCTCACCCCCGCACCTCTGGCCTGTACCCCAGTTCTTGTATGCATAAATAAATATTTTTTTTTTAAAGAATAGTTGTCTTAAAGTAGTAGAGAAATTGGTAAAAATAGAAATCTCTTAAAATTTTAAACAATATAATTACATAAATTATATATATATATATATATACGTTGGTGGATGGTGGTGGTGGTGGGGAAATCAAACATTCTAGATAGTCAAATTCCCTTGATGCCATATGTGACCCCACTCTCTCTTCTCCCGCCAGGTAGCTGCTGTTATTAGTGTGCTGTGTAACCTTTCAAGCCTCTTACATAATAGATATCTTTAGAAACATGTAGCATTTGACTTTTTAAATTATAAAATGTTATACAGTTAGAGGGTTTGCAGCTTGTTCTTACTAGTAACTAGTAATAATGGCTTATAGGACATTTCATAGCAGGGGGCTTATTGAGCCACAATACTGACATAGAAGTTGTTAATTTAGTTCCAGAGAGAAAGATTTTCTCAATAATTGACTCTACTTTTGGTCAACCAGCCAATAAAATCTTTCCACCCATTTCAAGCAGAATGCATCATTTTTTTTTTAACAGACTTTATTTACTTATGTATACAAGAGCTGAGGTATAGGCCAAAGGTGAGGGGTGAGAGGATTCACCAGAGACAGAGTGGGGAACATAACAGACAGATTGACTGAAATACACTGCTGAGGGGAGCAGTGGGGGAGGCAGGAGAGGTCTCTGCCATGTGGGTGCCCTCCCTGACCTGGGATTGAACTCTCATTGCAGTGGCTGCAGAAGCTCCACAGTGCGGTTCTTGCACCATCAGGGAGGTCCTATTTCAAGCAGAATGCATCTTAAGATTGGCCCCTCTGATAAGCAAAGACTACACTAGGTGCCAGAGAGGACTTTTTTCTTCCCTTTAGAGAAGTCACAGTCTGTTGAGAAATAGATGTTCATGGCTTTTTGCACTTAAGAAAAGTCTGAGAGTGACTGAAAATTGGGAGATGAAGAAAGGCAATCTCCCCAGCTCCTAAGTGAGCTCTTTACCCCAGAATATTCTTGGTGGCAGCACAGTTTTGGTTTTTTTTTTTTTGCAGCTACAGTTCTTGTCCTGGGTAGCTGTCCCCCTGAGAAGTGTAGCAGGTACAAGTGCTCTGGGGAATCACCTTAGTTGTTCTTTGAGCAAAGAGAATAATGTTTCACAAAAGCAAGTTGTAAAACAATGGGAAACCTTTATTTTTTTTAAAGAATTATTTTTATGCATATAAGAACTGGGGTGTATGCCAGAGATGTGGGGGGTGAGAAGATTCACTAGAGACAGAGTGGGAAGCAGAACAGGCAGACAGAATGAAGTACACTGCTGAGTGGAGCAGCGGGCAAGGCAGGAGGGGTCTGCTGTGCCATGTGGGTCTCCTCCCTGGCCAGGGATTGAATTTGCACTGCTGTGCCGCTGATGCTTCATAGTGCTGTGTTCAACCCACTGCACCACCAGGGAGTCCCCGGTTTTATGAATTTGAATAGGACACAGGGACTACGACAATGAGGAGACAGAGGACTGGAAACATTTCCCAGCTTGCATGAAATGGAGGGTTATGTGTCAAAAAGAGAAAGCATGACATTTAAGACTTGAATTCTGTGCTTTGCTGATCGCATAGAAAATCACACCACTTATGAACAAATTTATGGACTTGCATGTTCTAAAAATAATAGATTATTCAGAATATAAAATTTTGGAGTTTGATAGACATGAACTGGGCCTGTGAACACCACCATCTCCTACCTCTGTGACTCTTGACAAGTATTCAGCTTTGCTAAGCCTTCACTTGCACATCATTAAAGCGTGCTGCTATGTGCCTCCCAGAGTTGGTGTAAAAATTAAAAAAGGTGGGCCTCCCTGGTGGCGCAGTGGGTTAAGCAACACACAATGAAGCAGACTGCAGCCACTGCAACACAAGTTCGATCCCTGCCGCTGGCCAGGGAGGGGACCCACAGGGTGCAGCAGAACTCTCCTGCCTCGCCCGCTACTGCCCTCAGCAGTGTCTTTCAGTCAATCTGCCTGTTCTGCTCCCCACTGTGTCTCTGGTGAATTCTCTCACCTCCCTGGACTCTGGCCTGTACCCCAGCTCCTGTATGCATAAATAAATAAAATCTTTAAAAAAAAATTTAAAAAAGGTAGGGGGCCTCCCTGGTGGCTCATTGGGTTGAGCGCTGCACTGTGAAGCATCCCCAGCCACTGCAGCATGAGTTCGATTCCCTGTCAGGGAGGGGACCCACATGGCGCAGCAGACCTCTGCTGCCTCACCCGCTGCTCCCTCTGGCCTGTACCCCTCCTCTTGTATGCATAAATAAATAAATCTTTTAAAAAAATTTAAAAAGGTAACGTGCTTAACACACTGCTGGGACACCCTAAACCTCAAGTATATAGAACTCAATGTATTGTTTTTGTTATTAGTCTAGAGAATAAAACTAAATGATGGGCACTACTACAATGTAAAGAGCTTGGTTAAATACTTTGCTAAGTTTTGGGGGAATTTTCCTTTTTCTTTGTAGGTTGGATGTTCACAGTCAATAAGCAGCTGATTGCTTTTTTTCTCATGTTTCACTGTAACTTTGGAATCCTTGACTCTTGCACTGTAAGAGCTCTGAGTTTATTTTAGGTTGACCTTCTAGTGCCTAAAGTAGAAACTACTGCTAGTCTTTTTAGGAGATAAAAGAAATAATCCAGAATTTTCAGTAGTCCAGAAAATAGTTTCTACCCAGACGGCCAAATAGTGGAGGGTGGGGACGTAGGGTGTAAGGGGGTGAGTGTGAAAATAAAAGTTTACAGCCAGACCAAGAAGTGTTCCTGTTCTGCTATAGTGAATATATGTTATGGTCAGCAGTTTGCTGAGGGGGTGGGGGTCAGGGGGCATTGTTAGACAACTGATTCTTTATTTCAAAATTAAACTTGAATTGCTTTTTTGGTCCCTTCAAAATTCAAGCTCTCAGTATACAGAACTGTAAGTGAATTTGTACACATATTCATTTTCTGCTTATCTTCCTCACTATACTAAGTTCTTGGATTCAGACAACTAAAACACAAACCCCAGTGTGTGTTCTGACATGGGTAATGTAGCATCACACTCCAATAAACCATCTAATTAAAGGTTAGGGGACTGAATAACTCGTTTTATTTCCAAAGAACTTTGGTGTTTTGGCTCAGAGAGAGTCACTTTAGCATCTTTGAGACTCAAATTTCTCATCAGAGATAATAACATTTCTACAGGTGGTTTCTATGAAGAGTCCTTGAAAAATGAAATCACTTTGTTATAATTTGATACATGAAATTAAGACCTTGTTATGTCAATGCTTTCTACATCTCTTCCCTATGGTAGTGGTTGAGCTCCTGAAGGGCCAAGTACCATGTCTTGTTTATATTATTGTTCCAGACATTTAATAATATTCTGGGAACAGTGAGTATGGAGCACATTTGTCTAAAGGAAGAAAGGAAGGAGGTACTAAGGAAGAAGAGGTGCTGTGGGTTGCTCAGGTAGGCAGTCTCTATCTTTGTACCCTCATCAATAAGACCCACTGGACACAGGCAAAACCAGGTGCAGACATCAGAGGAATTCTCTGGGCCTTTGCCACCAGACAGTAGGGGTAGCACCTATGTCAACAAAAAAAGCTGTTCTCTACTGTTCTTTTTTCTTTTATATGGCATACATACTTCGTAGTCAACTACCATGATAACATATGGCATGAACATTCTGATGGCTAGTGCAGAATATGCTCAGCAGTGGACATATGGGAGTGGATTCAGTCTCCCCACTTGTGCTACCAGTAGGTTGAGATCCAGATACAGTCCCAGTACCCTGTGACCAAGAAGCAAGAAAACTGAGATGGAAATTAGGAGACCTTTTGTGTCTGGTGGGGACTAGACACTCTACCACATTCTTTCCTTCAACCAAACATAGACTCTACTAGGTTCTGCTAGACCTGGCTCACCGTAAACAAGACACAGGCCTTGCTCTATGGGGACTTAGGCTGGTGATAATAAAAGATGAAATGTTCTGAAAATAAAAAAAAAAATACGAGTAGGAGTGCATAAATAAATTTCACAAATATTAGCCACATGGCCACTTTTTTCATATGCCCATACTATCCCCAAATGACTATGTCACTCCTGTGTACAGCTCACTGTGGCACACCTTGATACACCTCCAGTTTTCCATGAGGAAAGTCAGAGGATAATCGAAAAGGATAGTCAAAGTTGAGAGACTGGACAGTGGCATGGACTGTTTTAACACTTTATTCAGAGCTGCCACTTCTAGGTTTTTTCCTGTATTCTGCTTATGTTCCATAGGCTCCTACTATGGAAAGGAGGAGAAGGGCCTGGTCTTTGGAAGCTCCTGCCTCATCAATATTTTTAGCTTCCTTAAGAAACTTGTTTAGGGGGCCTCCCTGGTGGAGCAAGGGGTTAAGCAACCCACCATGAAGCAGGCCCCCCAGACTTTGCCTGCCTCCCCACTGCTGCCCTCAGCAGTGTATTTCTGTTGATCTGCCTGTTGTGTTCCTGGCTCTTGCCTCTGGTGAATCCTCTCACCCTCCACACCTCTGGGTTGTACCCCAGTTCTTGTATGCATAAGTAAATCTTAAAAATAAACAAACTTGTTTTAGGTGTATTTTATTTTCCACACATTTTATTGATAGACTGACACAAAAACGAATGCAAAGCACTGACAATATGTGTCTGGTGGCAGACACAAACTCCTAATTTTATTCCTCTGCAACTACAGTGAAAAAAAAATTTCGTATATGCCTCAAAAACAGTTTCATGAAGTCAGAACATAATTCACTTAAGCACAGCGGGTTAGTTTACAAAACGCCTGAGTCCTTATTGCGATTGCTCACTGTCCATGCATTTAAAGAAAAAAATTTAACAAAAGATACAGCTCGAAAAAACGCTATTTCAACTTGTGCAGTTACGGTTAGAGGTGACAAATTCACAGAGTGAGGAACGAGAGGCGACCGGATAACCCCAAAGCACTCGGCCCCACCAGCTCATTCAAGTTTGTAAGCGGCCACACACAATCCTCAGCACCCAGTTCCTGGACGCAGCCGGTCACGTGACCCATCGATTCTCACGTGACCTCCCTCCGAAGGCGGGGGCCCTCGGCCAAGATGGCGGCCTACCTGCAGTGGCGGCGTTTCGTTTTCTTCGACAAGGAGCTGGTGAAGGAGCCTCTGGGCAATGATGGGGCCGCTCCCGGAGCCGCACATGCTTCTGGACCTGCTTCTTCCAAGTTCCTTTGCCTCCCTCCTGGGATCACTGTCTGCGACTCAGGCCGAGGGAGCCTAGTCTTTGGAGATATCCTTTCTCTGGAGCTGTCTCTTCCCTCTCCGGATCCTACAGAGATCCAGCTGGGATGGAAGCTGTCTTTCAGAGGGGTTTGTGTTATATACCCTTTCCTTTAGATGGCTGCCCAGTGCTCCGTCTGGGGTCTGAGGGAAAAAAGAAGGAAGTTCATCCTCTAACTTGTTAACTGAGAATCCTGGGCAAGTCCATTTTAACCTCTGTGGGCTTCAGTTGCCTTATCTGTAAAAGGGTGGAATATACCAATTTGGCAAGGTTATTTTAAGATCAGTCAAAAGAACGTATGCTAATTGACTTAAAAGATGAATATGTAAGGTATCCCCATCTCCTCTGCCCAATACTGTGGGCAAGGAGGTAAATGAGAACAGGAGTTTACGCCTTTGTTTTTCGTATTGTTGCCACTAAACTCTGGCCTTTTTTTTTGCTTCACTCTTTTAAGGATTAAGACTCCTAGGAGACAATATGGGGACGAAGCCTTGAAAACATTTTAGAGAGCTCAGTGTATGTTGTTATCTGGGTTCTGGTCTAAATATAAGTATCTCTCCTTGGAAAGGAGGTTCCTTGACTACCCTGTACATATGGAAGGCCAGATCTGGTTCTTGCCCCGCTCCCTACAGCTTACAGGCTTCCAGGCCTACAAACTACGGGTAACACACCTCTACCAACTGAAGCAGCACAATATTCTGGCATCTGTTGGTGAGGATGAAGAGGGTATCAACCCCTTGGTGAGTCCCAGAAAAGAAGTAGTAAAGATCCAGAAACTTGGGAAAGATTGTTGGCAAGTGACTAGCATTCACACTTCTGAGGTGTGTCCACAGGTAAAGATTTGGAACTTAGAAAAGAGAGATGGTGGCAATCCCCTCTGCACTCGAATCTTTCCTGCCATCCCAGGAACAGAACCGACTGTGGTGTCTTGTTTGACTGTTCATGAAAATCTCAACTTTATGGCCATCGGTAAGCAGAAAGAAGGGGAAGCTAACACCCATGATTCTTCATAGATTTGTCTTCAGAATTGTTTTTGCAGCTCATCTTCATTGTTTTCATGAGCCCACACTAATTATTTGGGATAGGAAAACATTTCAATTTTTTTCTTTGAAAACAAGTACCAGTCTTCAAGTTAACCATTGGAGAAGTTGGGTACAAGGAGAAAGGTGGTCATTTCTTTTTTTTTTTTTTTTAAAGATTTATTTATTTATGCATACAAGCACTGGGGTACAGGCCAGAGGTGTGGGGGGCGGGTGAGAGGATTCACCACAG
>JAGFMF010011443.1:3528646-3569384 GCA_019455555.1 Galemys pyrenaicus
CCTCCCTGGCCAGGGGCAGGGATCGAACTCGTGCTGCAGTGGCTGCGGTTTGCTTCATAGTGCGTTGCTTAACCCACTGCGCCACCAGGGAGGCCCGAAAGGTGGTCATTTCTAATGAGTGTTTTGAATCATCTTCTCCCCCTTCTCTGCTAATTGAACATTTCACCCTCAGTTATCTGCTACTTTCTGCTTTCCTACAGGTTTCACAGATGGCAGTGTTACATTGAACAAAGGCGACATCACACGGGACCGGCATAGCAAGACCCAGATTCTCCACAAAGGCAACTATCCTATTACTGGACTGGCCTTTCGCCAAGCAGGAAAGACCACTCACTTGTTTGTTGTGACAACGGAAAATGTTCAGGTAGGAATGGGACCTCTGTGGTGAGGGGCAGGCAGGAAAGGCTACATACCATTGCTCACAGGGCATCTAGGTAAGGAAGCGCTGAGAGGCTGGAATCTTAAATTTTTCATTCTATATTACCTTGACTCACTTGCCCAGCTTAATATTTTATTTCTTCATTTAGGACCTTGGGAAGAGTTTGAGTAAGAAAAAGAACTCTTATGGTAAAAGACAATTTTTTACCCCTAACTAAAGTAACATTGGACAAGTTGCTTTACTTCTCTCGTTCCTGGCCCTCTTAATTTGTGATAACCTAATCTCAGGAATAGTCTTTAGTAAAACTGTAAAAAGTTGCTGCATTTCTGTTACTTGCAGAATTCCTGTAGTAGACAGTGGTATATAGAGGAAGAAAATGTGTTCTCTGCTTCTATATTTGGTGAGCGTATTTCATGGTGATGGGTTTTGAAGAAGTCAGGCAGCCAGGGAAAATGTTAGTGTGCTAAGAGGGAAAAAAGCCAGTATGGAGATGGGACTATCTTTGGGCAGGCTTGACTGCCACCTTCTCCAAGGGAGCCTGTTAATCCTTTCTTACTTCTTGTAGTCCTATATAGTTTCTGGAAAGGACTATCCTCGTGTGGAGTTGGACACCCACGGTTGTGGTCTGCGCTGCTCGGCCCTAAGTGATCCTTCGCAAGACTTGCAGTTCATTGTGGCCGGCGATGAGTGTGTCTACTTGTACCAGCCTGATGAACGTGGGCCCTGCTTCGCCTTTGAGGGCCATAAGCTTATTGCTCACTGGTTTAGAGGCTACCTTGTCATTGTCTCCCGTGACCGGAAGGTTTCTCCCAAGTAAGGACTCCAGAGAGAAGGGAAAGGTAGAAGGCTGAACTTGTCCTCCAGAATATAAACTGATTTAAAAATACTAATGCCTGGGGCCCTGCCCTGGTGGCGCAGTGGATTAAGCAGTGCACTATGAGGCAAACCGCAACCACTGCAGCACGAGTTCAATCCCTGCCGCCGGCCAGGAAGGTGACCCACATGGCACAGCAGACCTCTCCTGCCTCGCCCACTGCTCCCCTCAGCAGTGTGTTTCAGTCAAGTCTGCCTGTTCTGTTTCCCACTCTGTCTCTGGTGGATCCTCTCACCCCCCACACCTCTGGCCTGTACCCCAGTTCTTGTATGAATAAAAAAAGAGAGAGAGAGAGAGAAAATCCTAATGCCTAGATGCTGCCAATCTCCAACTTTGGTTTTCTGTAGATTGCACTCGCACCTGCAGTCAGTTTTAGCATGAAAGTTGTGTGTTCTTCCTGCTGACATTTGCTAAGCAGCCCTGGTGCACTAGAATGCTTCAGGGAATTGGCTTTTTTTTTTTTTTTAACTCTCTAATCAAAATAAATGGGACAGGGAAGAAAAGGATTGAGTAGTAGAGAAACAGGAAGGTCCTAGGAATTGCAGTATGTGGTATTTTTTTCTCTGAGCCACCTGAAGGGGAGATGAGATATTCTGGGTGATGGAAATAATCCTGGTCAGATGTTGGTTTGTTTTCATTCACCAAGCACAGTGTCTTACATTACCAGGCACTGGATAATTATCTGTTAAATAAATAGGTGTCTGTGCTTGATTTTTAAATTTTTGTCTGTTGAGTATAGGATTCTGAAGGATAAGATCAGGTCTCTCTGTGTTCTCTTCCTATAACTGTCAGCACAATGCCCCTTGTTATAGGCTGAGCTACTTATAGGGGCCAAGGGAATGGGCAGCACCAAGGTAGTCGTGGGAAAGGAAATAAAGGGGAACTGAGACTGAGGTGGTGCAAATAACTGTGCTCTTTCTTTTTCACACAGGTCAGAGTTTACCAGCAGGGACTCACAGAGCTCCGACAAGCAGATTCTCAACATCTACGATCTATGCAACAAGTTCATAGCCTATAGCGCTGTCTTTGAGGATGTAGTGGATGTGCTTGCTGAGTGGGGCTCCCTGTACGTGCTGACGCGGGATGGGCGGGTCCACGCACTTCAGGAGAAGGACACCCAGACCAAACTGGAGGCAAGGCCACCAGGTTCCCAGAGCTGGCCATAGGCACCCAGAAACAGTTGTAGGAACAGGCTCCCCAAGTCACCTTGACCAGGGTGTTTCCTTTCCTTTGGGGCATACTTCTACTCAGCTCCCTTAAGGTAGCATTACAAGGTAAATGCCCTGGGATGACGCCTTAGAGGGGTATAATGGCTGGGAGCCTGAGCCCACTCAGAATCTGCTCTGTCTGCAGAGATCCTTGCGTGTTGGTCTTGGGGTATGTTGATCATCCTGTCCAGGATCTAGGTAGAGCAGAATTCTGGGGCCATCTGACTTGAGTACTATGGGATCATTTTGGAAACATTTCTTCTCAGGAATGCTGCTCTCTCTCCTTCCAGATGCTATTTAAGAAGAACCTATTTGAGATGGCAATTAACCTGGCCAAGAGCCAACACCTGGACAGTGATGGGCTGGCCCAGATCTTTATGCAATATGGGGACCACCTCTACAGCAAGGGAAACCATGATGGGGCTGTCCAGCAATACATCAGGTCAGTCTGGAGATGAGGACAAAACTGAATGCAGGGACAGGCAGCCAGGTAGGCTGAGACTGGAGCTTGGGGGAGAGGGTGGACTCCACCAGGAACCAGCAAAGTTTCTGCAGAAACTTTGATGCCCTGAGTGAGAGGACAACATACTTTATTGGAAAGGTGATAATTAGGTTCAGCTATTACATAACCAATTAGTTGGAGCTGAACTGATGAGTACCTTTGATTTTAAATTTTAGTTTGGCCTTTGCTAGCATTCATTTTGACATGATACTTAAAAAAAAAAAAAAAGATTTGTTTATTTTATTTTTGCATAGAAGAACTGGGGTGTAGGCCAAAGGTGTGAGGGTTGAAAAGATTCACCAGAGACAGAGTGGGGAGCAGGGCAGGCAGATTTACTGAAATACACTGCTGAGGGGAGCAGTGGGCGAGACAGGAGAGGTCTGTTGTGTCACGTGGTAGAACTCAGGCCATCATGGTGCTGGCACTGTGACTTTACCCCTAGGCCACGAGGGGGGCTTCCTTGACATGATACCTTAAAGGGAAAAAGCTACTCATCGATTGATTACATCCTTTCTTTCCTTGGCACTAAATCTTGGGGTTATCTGCCCAGATGAAGTGTTTTAGAAGCCTGTCTAGTCTCTTTCCCAACCTCTCTAGAATCCCTGTTTTCTGGAATTGAAATGGAGGCTTGCTGTTTATGTGCTCCACACTTGTAATGTCAACATCATCTTCATTAGAAATGCAGAATCTCAGCTCTCCCCCAGACCTGCTGAAACAATTTGCAAGTGACTCCTATGCATATGAAAGTTTGATAAGTACACTTGTCCAGATATTTCATGCACATGTCTCCTTAGGACCATTGGAAAGTTGGAGCCATCCTATGTGATCCGCAAGTTTCTGGATGCCCAGCGCATCCACAACCTGACTGCCTACTTGCAGACCCTGCATCGGCAGTCCCTGGCCAATGCTGACCATACCACCCTCCTGCTCAACTGCTACACCAAGCTAAAGGACAGCTCAAAGCTGGAGGAATTCATCAAGGTGCTGGGTGGTAGCGATGAAGGGAATCCCTTGAGGGCCCCACTGAGCATGAGGTAGCTCCACCAGGACTTGTCCTTCTTTAACAGAGATGAGGATGCAGGGAGAGGAAAGAGCCCACTTTATTTGGGGAGCAGGACCCTCTGCTCTGTGCATTGGAAAGAAGAATAGCATTCTTAGTACTTTTATCTTATCTTCCCTGCCTTGTCTTACAGTGCCAGAATGTCCCACGTTATCTAAGTCCAGGGAAGTAGCACTGGGGGAGCCCCGTGTTTCCACAGAGGAATCCCTTTTATAGAAAAAGCAGACACTGGTTTTAGACAGAAACTTTCTTTTTTTTTTTTTAATTCATACAAGAACTGGGGTACAGGCCAGAGGTGTGGGGGGGTGAGAGGATCCACCAGAGACAGAGTGGGAAACAGAACAGGCAGATTGACTGAAACACACTGCTGAGGGGAGCAGCGGGTGAGGCAGGAGAGGTCTACCTGGCCGGCGGCAGGGATCAAACTTGTGCTACAGTGGTTGTGGTTTGCCCCACAGTGCATTGCTCAACCCACTGCGCCACCAGGGCGGGCCCTAGACAGAAACTTTCTGAGAGGCAGGATAACATAATTTTTCAAAAACTTGTACTTTCTGATTACCTTATGAATCCGGCCTTAGAGCTGGACACGTTCCTTCTCCCTTCCCCAACTGCAACCTCTGTGTGAGTGATTTGTCTGATGTCTTCCTGGCAGACGAAGAGTGAGAGTGAAGTGCACTTTGATGTTGAAACGGCCATCAAGGTCCTCCGGCAGGCTGGCTACTACTCCCACGCCCTCTATTTGGCTGAGAATCATGCACACCACGAGTGGTACTTGAAGATCCAACTAGAAGACATCAAGGTAGGTGAGCCTCTTGACTCAGGTAGAGCACTGTTCTTTCTCTAGCACATCCTGAGAATGATGAAAGTTCTTCCTGATGGGTGAGGGAGGAGCATGCACTTTATGCTGCCCTTCCCCTCTCTCTACAGAATTATCAGGAAGCCCTTCGGTACATCGGTAAGCTACCTTTTGAGCAGGCAGAGAGCAACATGAAGCGCTATGGCAAGATCCTCATGCACCATATACCAGAGCAGACCACCCAGTTGCTAAAGGGACTTTGTACTGACTATCAGCCCAGTCTGGAAGGCCGAGGCGAGAGGGAGACTGCAGGTGGCAGGGTGAGTATGACCTCAGGGGGACTGGTTTTTGGACAGCAGGGATCATCTCAGGGTCTTATGGGTACCAAGCCCACTCTCTTGGCCTCCTCTTTCCCACCTCTTTCCCACCTTGCCCTCCTAGGCTAACTCTGAGGAGTTCATCCCCATCTTTGCCAACAACCCGCGTGAGTTGAAAGCCTTCCTGGAGCATATGAGTGAGGTCCAGCCTGACTCACCTCAGGGCATCTATGACACGCTCCTTGAGCTACGACTGCAGAACTGGGCCCATGAAAAGGATCCACAGGTGAGACCAGGCAAAAGCGGTGGGCCATGCTAGAGGAAAGACGGTTCTTCCATCTTTTGTGTTTGCCTCTAGCTTGGGGACTAAGTGGTCTTCAGTGAAGAGGAAACTGAACTGAGGGGAAGAGATAGTTGACTTGCCTTGTTCCAGGAGACTTGGTTGTTTTCCCCCAAGTACTGCAGCTCTAGCCTCCTCTTCCCTAGGTCAAAGAGAAGCTTCATGCAGAGGCCATCTCCCTGCTAAAGAGTGGTCGCTTTTGTGATGTCTTTGACAAGGCCCTTGTCCTCTGCCAGATGCACGACTTCCAGGATGGGGTCCTTTACCTCTATGAGCAAGGGAAGCTGTAAGTTCCAGAAAATTTTAGGGAATGGGGACGAGCCATGTAATTTTCCAGAGACAGCCACTGAGGTGCCCCTTGCCCTGGCCCAGGTTTCAGCAGATTATGCACTACCACATGCAGCATGAGCAGTACCGGCAGGTGATTGCTGTGTGTGAGCGCCATGGGGAGCAGGAACCCACCCTGTGGGAACAGGCACTCAGCTACTTTGCCCGCAAGGAGGAGGACTGTAAGGAGTATGTGGCAGCTGTGCTCAAGCATATCGAGAACAAGAACCTCATGCCACCCCTTCTAGGTACTTGGGAGGATAAAGTGGGTGGGTGGCAGGCTGCTGACAGTCTGGGGCAGGGGCCCTTCAACTCTATCCACAGGATGCTGCTTGGTTCACTTTCTCTTTTCCTCCTGGACCCTAATTTCAGTGGTGCAGACCCTGGCCCACAACTCCACAGCCACCCTGTCCGTCATCAGGGACTACCTGGTCCAGAAACTGCAGAAACAGAGCCAGCAGATTGCTCAGGATGAGCTCCGGGTGCGGCGGTACCGAGAGGAGACCACCCGCATCCGCCAGGAGATCCAGGAGCTCAAGGAGAGGTAGTTGCCCTCTGGATCTGAGCGGGGATGCAGGAGATAGTCTCCTTAACAGGGTGTCATTGGATATTTCCACAGACAGACAGTTATGTGGAGTGTGTCTGAGCATTTCATTCTTGAAGATAACTTTTATTTTTTTATACTTGCATTATTTATTTATTTATTTATTTTAAAGATTTGTTTATTTATGCATACATACAAGCACTGGGGTACAGGCTAGAGGTGTGGAGGGGTGAGAGGATTCACCACAAAGAGCGGGGAGCAGAACAGGCAGATCAACAGAAGTACACTGCTGAGGGGAGCAGCGGGCACAGCAGGAGAGGTCTGCCGCGCCATGTGGGTTCCCTTCCTGGCCGGCAGCAGGGATTGAACTCGTGCTGCAGTGGCTGCAGTTTGCCTCATAGTGCGTTGCTTAACCCACTGCGCCACCAGGGAGGCCCCCTATTTATTTTTATTTTTTAAAAAAAGATTTATTTATTTATGCATTCAAGAGCTGGGGTACAGGCCGAAGTCCAGGGAGGTGAGAGGATTCACCAGAGACAGAGTGGGGAGCAGAATAGGCAGACTGAGGGGAGCAGCGGGCGAGGCAGGAGAGGTCTGCTACTCCATGTGAGTTTTCTCCCTGGCTGGCAGCAGGGCTCAAACTCGTGCTGCAGTGACTGCGGTTTGCTTCATAGTGCGTTGCTTAACCCACTGTGCCACTAGGGAGGCCCCTATACTTGGCATTTTTTAAATCAAGGCATAATTGCATGTTACGTCACACTTGTTTCAGATATACAGCATAATCGATCAACTGAAATTCTCATTCAGCAGAGGAATTCCAAAGACTGATTTATTGTTCAAAGATGATTATTGGGCTTTGGAAGGTTTTATCTTGTAGCAGCAACTTTTCTTTCTGTATGTGCCTGGATTTTCCCTTGTTGCACACATATTTTAGGTTGTTCTTAGAAGCCATTCTGAAGTAAAAATTGTAGAAAATACAGAAAGTGGACAATTAAGCCATATGTATAATAGGCATCAACCCTCATTCTTGCCTTATCTACCTTTAACATTGTTAAAATACTTCTTAGAGAACAATTTATTCCACATTCCATATTTACTGGGCATTGTTTTTGACACAAACAAGTTCTGCTTTCATCAAGCTTACATGGTAGGCGTGGTGACAGACAAGTAAAGGCATTAAGTAGGCAAGAGATAACAGTGTTAGATGATGATCTGTTCAATGATATGTTGAGGAAGGGGAGTATAGTGATATATGTGTGTGAATGTATGTGTTAAATTGCTACAGTGGCCAGGAAGAGCTTCACTTAAAAGGGTCACATGTGAGT
This sequence comes from Galemys pyrenaicus, assembly GCA_019455555.1. NCBI lineage: Eukaryota > Metazoa > Chordata > Mammalia > Eulipotyphla > Talpidae > Galemys > Galemys pyrenaicus. Next base: position 3,536,319 of record JAGFMF010011443.1, read on the forward strand.
AAATCCCTAAAGACTAGTGACAACTGAGAAGGAAAAAAAAAACCCTCTGGGTTAGACAGGTTTGCTGAGAGCATGTTTACTTTAGGCATGCTCCATTTCATTCCCATTTCACCCCCTTCCTATGGGAGGAAGGGCAGGGCCTTGTAGTCCATTAATAGGGGTATTTCCTCACTGACTGCAGCTGCCTTGTCTTTCCACTTGACTTTGGCCCTGCCCTCGCTGTTGGCCACTCCTTTCTGATCTCCCTTTGCTTGTAGTCCGAAGATCTTCCAGAAGACCAAGTGCAGCATCTGTAACAGTGCCTTGGAGTTGCCCTCAGTCCACTTTCTCTGCGGCCACTCCTTCCACCAGCACTGCTTTGAAAGTTACTCAGAAAGTGATGCCGACTGCCCCACCTGCCTCCCTGAAAACCGGAAGGTCATGGATATGATCCGAGCCCAGGAACAGAAACGGGATCTCCACGATCAGTTCCAGCACCAGGTGGGGATGAATGGGGCAGAAGACCACCCCTCATAGAGTCGCAGGAGCTCCAGAGGGCTTCTCATCCCCTCTTCCTTTGGGAAACAAGCATCTCAGTTCTGATTCTTAACTTCTATTTCCCTGCAGCTCAAGTGCTCCAATGACAGCTTCTCTGTGATTGCTGACTACTTTGGCCGAGGTGTTTTCAACAAATTGACTCTGCTGACCGACCCTCCCACAGCCAGACTAACTGCAAGCCTGGAGACTGGGCTGCAGCGGGACCTGCTCATGCACTCCAGGAGGGGCACTTAAGGAGCCTGTGGGAAGGGGTGTGATAGTGGAGGCACGGTGAAAGGCCATGGGGACAAAGGCAGGGCTGTTGTACTGGAGTCAGACAGACATATCCAGGACTCCACTCTCATTTGATGCCATAGTCCTCAGGACTACAGGGAACTTTTTTTTCCCCTGCCTTCTCCTTTGGCCAGCTTGCCATTCCTCCAGTTGACATTTTGAGCAGTGTGGATCTTTCCAGGTCAGTGGGGGAGGGCACCTCAGCAACCTCTGAGTATGGACAATAGCTGCTTTATTCTCTTATCTAAGAGCACCAGGCTGTGCTTGGGTCCTTGTTCCCAGAGTCTATAAATAAAAGAATATAATGATTTGGGGGCTGAAGCGTTTATTCTGGGGACTTACTGATAATTCTTAACTGCAGAATATACATCTTTCTCTCTGCTCTCCTAGTGCTCCACTTCTCTTCCTACAGTCTGTCATGCTTACCATCCTATTGACTACCTCATTCTAGTTATGAGTGTGATGTGCCATCTAGTAGAATTCAATTTACTGAAACCTTTTACTCTGCAGAAGACCTAATCCTGAGCTCTAAGAGCAGTCCAGGCTAAGGTACCCTGAACAGCTCCTGCTCTTTCGTCTGGCTGCTCCCCGTGGCTCTTATTTGGACAAAGTATTCAAGCAGGGGGACAGATTGTCGTGGGGAGCCCATGCATTAGCTAACCTGACTTAGACATAGGGCAGCTATTTTCTAAGTCCCACTTTCCTTATCAGTATATTAGGAACAATAACCCCAGCCTTAAATGGTTGTTATGAAAGCCTAAGATTACTTGGGTGCCCATTTCTTTGTACAGTAGTTAGCACACATGGCCATGAATATTAATGTCCTACTTCACATTTGTCTTTAGGCATCACCTTTAATTCCACTTAAAAATATGTAACTTGTCTACTTCGGGCTTATAGTGTAAACAGCAGAGGAAGAAGTACTACAGAATCCACCAATTGCGTGCCACAGCTAAGGAAATCAAGTTGTAGAGTTCTGCGTGCTAGGTTTCTGGAGCAGTCTTCCTATTTGTAGACATTGAATCCAGTTCATGAACCCTTTACTTCCAATGCAGCATTGTAGGGTTAATATCTTTTTCCTCTTGGGCCCTCTTCACTTTGACCTAATGGCCCCTTTGAAGTAGTAGTTGGAGGGGACTGCCAAGACCTTTCTTTGGGGGTACATCTGGGAAACATGCTGACTCAGGACGACATAGGGGGAAAGTAGACATGAAGAGGTGGTAGGTCTGCTTCTCGAACCAGAAAGACTGGGACACACGGATCCCAGCGTGCCATGCTGGTTTAGTGCTGGGGCGGTCACGCAAAGGTAAGGACTCCTGTCGCAATCGTTCCAATTCCCGCCCAGGGGAGGTTCCTCCCCTTGGAGGGCGGGCGGCGGAAGTGACGCAGCCTTTCCAGAGCCGGGCGTCTGAGGCTGCAGGACGAGCTCAGGCCCCGCGTGCCCCCGGGTGCCCGCAGGCCGGTGCGTCCGGCTTCCCCGGATCCCGGGGAACTGTGGCGGCAGCCCGCGGCCTATTTTCCGAGCACAGCCATGTCTGGGAACGGCAGTGCGGCCGCAACGGCGGTGAGTCCTGAGCCGGTGACCCTCGCGACTTCGGGCTTCCGGATTAACGGTGCAATGATTGGCCACAAGTTGCCACCCTCCGGCGTCTATTGGTCGGAACGGCTGTCCGTCACTTTTTTTTTTTTTGTACGAGTAGTTTTTAAAGTTACCATTAGGTTAAGAGTGGAGGGACCCCGCGTTCCCTGCGGGAATCTAAGTGGGATTCACGCCAGGTGTGGTGTCCACAGCTCTATAGATATAGTGTCCCAGCCAAGGAAAATTGATCTATACAGGACAGAGCGCTTATTCCCCCAGATCCTTAAACACCAGAGAGGACCGGGGAAAGTTAGGACCACCTTGATGGAACATGTTCCACTTTGGATCCCGAGAGGAAAATATACCACCAAGACTCCAAGCTGCACACAAACATCCTGGAAGTGCGCCTTCTCCCTTTTTCCGTTTAAGCGGTCACCCAGCCCCAGTCTACTCTCAAAGTCCCCACCTGAGACCCTCCTGGTTACTATAGTGGATGGGAGCCACTGTAGTATTGGGCCTTTCTATTCTAGCCTGCTGCTGGAGGCTTGAGTTGTGCGAATGCAAATTACAGCCTGTGGCGACCACTGCCAGCCTGAGATAAGAGAGAGATGGGGCAGCTGTTTATCTCTCCGTTAGCCTTCTGGTGAGCAGAGAGATTCACTGTCATTGCAGACATTCCGGAGCCCTAAGTAGGAAGAGCTGGGTTCTAGTTCCAGCTCTCTGCGCTTTATAGCTGTGTGACCCTAGGCCCATACTTAACCCTCAGAGCCAGCCTTGCTTCTGTAGAATTGCTTCAGAAATGCCTGTCCTGTATCCGTGATGGGTTGTTATGAAGATTAAAAGCAGTATCTAGAGTATATGTATTCAATAGATAACTTTTTAATGGGACAGTTTAATATAATCAGGTTTCTAGAACAACTGAACTTAATGGAATGTTTGAACCTATTAGTTAATGGGACCTTAGATTCCTTGCAGTTGCCTTCCTGTGGTCCAGAATTTTAGTGCTCATGGTTAGCATGTCGAGCTTCACCTCATTCATCAGGATACCCCAGAGGTGGTTTTTTGGAGAAATGGTTGCCATGGAGTAGACCAGAATCCAAATGCAGCCTGTAGTCACTACCAGCAACGGAGGCCCTAGGCCTGTCTGCAAAAGAACTCACAGAATGAAGATCCCAGAACAAGGAAAGTTCTGGATTGCTGCTGTCTGATGTAGAAAGAAATAAGAATTTTGTCTTAGACTGAAGAACCCAGTTTCACCTGCTTGGCACTAAACACCTTTGTCAAAGGCAGGAGGAAGAGGCGTGTCCTTTGAGCCCTTGGCTTTTTCTCTCATATCCCAACATTTCCTTTTTGGTAAAACCAGAAGCAGCGCTCTAGGTGAATGAACATTAGGCAGCTCAGCCTCTTAGTCTGATGGAACATCAGATGAGGAAGATAATTGCCTCCAAACCTCTTCATTTTGTAGACGAACAGATAGATACTGAGGGGTTGATGTGCTCGTGTCAAGGTCACTGGCCGAGAGGCTGAGCAGCTTTCTTGTCCCCAGTCCTGTATGTATGCATTCACCCAGAATGAGGAAGGCAGCTGTGAAGTAGCTCTTGGCATCTGGGTGGCACTGCAGCTTTTCTTGAGTGTCTGCTCTGTTGTGGAGCTGAACTTGTCCTCAGTGACTCAGCACAAGTTCCCCTGTGTGGTCCCTGCTGCCCTGCCCCTGCCTGCTGCAGGTTCCACCCTCCCTCTGGCTTGGCTGATGGACCTTATCTCTTTACCCAGCTGGCTTTGTGGCACTCCTACTGCTTTGGCCAGGGTGGGCTTCAAGCCTCAGTGTCCTGATTACTGCAGCAGAAGCAACAGCAGCTGTGGGTCCTACTGTCTCTTGCTTGGGTCCTACTGTCTCTTGCTTCTCTAGATCCGTGAGAAGGGCTGAAGATACTGGGGAAGGTAAAGGGTCCAGACTCATAGTATTTCCCCATCCTGAGGCTGCTGGCCGCAGGCCCAAGGGCAGAGGTGTCTTCATCTAAGCCAGTGGTTCTTGGACAAGGTACTAAGGAACACAGGAGCAGAGGGTACTAACCTGGGGACTTTTTCTGCAGGAAGAAAATAATCCAAAGATGAGAGTGATTCGCGTGGGTACCCGTAAGAGCCAGGTGAGTGCAGGTACCAGAGGGGAGCAGGATTCTTGAGGAGTTCTGTGCTCACAAGTTGGGGGGCCTGGAGAGTCAATTCCTAGCAGCTCTAGAATGGAGAAAATGAGGTAGCTGGAAATTAATTCCTCTGAGGAATGGCAGAGCACATAATGTGGAGAGATTATCTCTAGATTGGAAAAATTGTTGGGGTATCAGGGATTCCCAGGCCACATCCCTCTCATTCCTAGGTGGACATTCAACTCCCTTTCTGAATTCCAGTCTCTTCAGGAGTTCTGTGACCCTCTGAGGGTTTGAGTTTGGGACAGTGGCCAGGGAAGGGCAGGACTAATGTGCATCTCTGTCCCTAGCTGGCGCGCATACAGACGGATAGTGTGGTGGCAACGCTGAAAGCCTTATATCCTGGCCTGCAATTTGAAATCAGTGAGTTTTTGGGAAAGGAATCAAAGCTATAAGACAGGGTTTCTTGCTCTCCCTGATCCTAAAGGCTGACCATTGACCCTGTGTCTTCTTGGTCTTTTCTTTCTCTGAACACTTCAAGCTCCAAATCCCCTGGCCTAGCTGGCAGACTGTGGCTTCTACATTGGGTCTTTTTTGGAGTGTGTCTTTGCTTCTTCCTGGATCAGTCATTCCCAAGGGACTGGGGCTTGTGCGTCTCTGCACTTACCATGATTCTTACCAAGTGCAGGGCTCAGTGGGGCTCAGTCAACACAGATCACTGAATGCCTGATTGATTCTCTCCTCAGTTGCTATGTCCACCACAGGAGACAAGATTCTTGATACTGCACTTTCTAAGGTAACATTTTCCTCTTAATACTTGTCCCACCTCCTCTTTCCTTCCCCCAAGAGATTTACTCTGTGGCTCTTTTTGCCCAGTAGATTGGAGAGAAGAGTCTTTTTACCAAGGAGCTGGAACATGCACTGGAAAGGAATGAGTAAGTGAAAGGCGGGAGTGTCTGGTGCTGGGCCCCAGTGTGCCTCAGACCTGGATATCAACTAAGCGCTTGGGCTTAAACCCTTGTGTGGTTTTGAGTGGGGCATGTAAGTGGCTTTTTTCAGGCCTCAGAAAATGACAGTATCTTGGTTCTGTGCCACCTGGCTGCATGAAGTGCGAGAGATTGGCTGCAGATCAGGGGTGGGGGCATCCCAGACTCCCAAGGACTTGGAAAGACCCACTTTCTGATCTGCTCTAGACTCTGACACAGAGGCAGGAGTAGGTGGAGAGGGGATGGGGAGTGAACCCCATCTCCTAGCCCCACTCTCCTGTCTTTCTAGGGTGGATCTGGTTGTTCACTCCCTGAAGGACTTGCCCACTGTGCTTCCTCCTGGCTTCACCATTGGTGCCATCTGCAAGTAAGAGTGCTGCCAGTCAGGGTCCCGGGCAAGGGGGAGGCATCATGTTAACCTTTCTCCCTTTGGGTCTTGGCCCTCTGCATCTAGGACTGTCACCGCTGCACTGAGGAGTGTCAAACATGACAGAAAGCTCAAAATGCCAGTTAGTTAGACTTCAGATTTTCCCCTCATTCTGTGGTCTCACTTCTATCCCCAGACGAGAGAACCCCTATGATGCTGTTGTCTTTCACCCAAAATTTGTTGGAAAAACGCTAGAAACCTTAACAGAGAAGAGGTGAGTGGAGCCTGGATAGACATGTTGATGGGATGTGCACAAAAGAAGGGGGGTTGGGGGAAGGAAGAGAAGAGTGCCCTGCCAGGACTAACATCACTTAAAATCCTCTCACTGTGCAGTGTGGTGGGAACCAGCTCCCTGCGGAGAGCTGCCCAGCTGCAGAGAAAGTTTCCACATCTGCAGTTCAAGAATATTGTATCCTTTTAGAGGAGGGAGATGAGGGTCCTGGGAATCTTGAGAGCGGAAGGGCTTCGAGAGGGGGTGAGTCATGGGGCAGTGGATTGTCCTTCCTCTCATCCACCTACCTACCCATTCATCCACCCATAATTCTTTCATGTTTTCTTAGTTTGAGACAAGTGCCTAGCACTGGGGATAATAGTGAGCAAGATCCATATTGTCTCTGCTTACATACAGTTTACAAGGAAACTTTTAAACAGGCATTAATTTTTAGTCAAGGAAACAGATAAACAGGCATTAATAGTGATATTGAACAGTGTAAACCTTGGGGGACAGAAGATGCTTCCATTTTTCTTTTATTGTCTATATTGTTTTGATTTTTACAATGAATGTCGTATGTCTGGTACAACTGATTATCAGAACAGTATGGGCTAAATGTGCCCATGTACAAGTAGGGAGTTCTTTTCAAGCTTCCAGCTGGAACATCTAAACACAGACTTGGGAGTCAGGGAAGTCTTCTCAGAGGTGTTTGTTGTAACCTTGGGTAAGTTATTTAATCTCTTTTCATGTCTATATTAAAATAGAGATAACACCTATCTCAGAATTGTCGAAATCGAATGAGTTGACACAGGTAAAGCACTTTTTAAACAATCTCTGTATCTGGTATGAGATGTAAGCTGTTATTATCAAGCTAAGAACTGAAAGATGAAGTTAGCTAGACAGTTTCAGGCAGAAGGAACAGCATGAGGCTCCAGACTACCCAGCACTTGTGGTTCTTAGCATCTTTCCACAGCGGGGAAACCTCAACACACGACTTCGGAAGCTGGACGAGCAGCAGGAGTTCAGTGCCATCATCCTGGCTGTAGCGGGCCTGCAGCGCATGGGCTGGCAGAACAGGGTGGGACAGGTAGGGGCTGTCCCTATTCCCTCCCCAGTCAGTCTTCATCTCCTGCCTGCCTGTATTCTCTTCTTGAACACCTACCTACATCTGACACTGCAAGCTTGAAATGATCCCAGGCTGAGAAAACTGAGGATTCAGAGACCAGACTCTCGCTTTTGGTTGATCAGATTTTGTTTGCAAGGGAAGCCCTTCTCACTCCTCTATTCTTTTAGGGATCCACATCTTCATCTTTTTGACTGCCTGTTCTGTCCCCACAGATCCTGCATCCTGAGGAATGCATGTATGCTGTGGGTCAGGTATGCTTGACCACATATTAATGTACCCCTTCCCTTTGTTCTCAACCAAGAAGCTGGTGGTACAACCTCAGCATCTGCTTCCCCATAATGAACACTACCCAGGAGGGGCAGGCCTTAGGAGGTAACTGGCTCAAAAGGCCCAGGGGAGCAGGTGGTAGTGGACTGATTACCAACCTTAGCTCCTTTGGTGGGAGAAAGGTCTGGCCTCATGTCCTATACTGTTTTTCTACCAGGGGGCCCTGGGTGTGGAAGTTCGAGCTAATGACCAGGACATCTTGGATCTGGTGGGGGTGTTGCATGATCCTGAGACTCTGCTTCGCTGCATTGCTGAAAGGGCCTTCCTGAGACAGCTGGTAGGACCTTTGTTCCTCTTGTAGGGGAGTGGGGAGTTGGAGAGGATAATGAGACTTCTCAAATTGAACTTAGTCTCAAATGTATGTGAAAAGGACCCAATTCTGGGACCCGTTTCTTTTTCAGTTATATCTGAGGTTTATCTGTTTTTGAGGGTTCTGGTCACAAGGTAGTGTTAACTGAGAAATTCTTGTTGCAGGAAGGAGGCTGCAGTGTGCCAGTGGCAGTGCATACCATTATGAAGGATGGGCAAGTAAGCAGAAGATGGGTAGAGGGCAGGGGAGGGTAGTGACATTTCTTCCTATGCATCCTGAGTGTCAGTGAGAAGAACCCAAGTTTCTGAGGAGTCCTCTCTCTCGGAATATGCTGATAACCATTTTCTTTCCCAGCTGTACCTGACTGGAGGAGTCTGGAGTCTGGACGGCTCAGATAGTATGCAAGAAACCATGCAGGCCACCATTCATGTCCCTGCCCAGGTACCAAAGTTGAAGGCTGAGGGAGAGGGAAAGAAACCAGGCTTCATGTTATCTTTCCTTTGTGCTCACCAAATCCCACCTCCTTCCTCATCCAGCATGAAGATGGTCCAGAGGATGATCCACAGCTGGTGGGCATCACTGCCCGGAACATTCCACGAGGAGCCCAGCTAGCTGCTGAGAACTTGGGCATCAGCCTGGCCAACTTGTTGCTGAACAAAGGAGCCAAGAACATCCTGGATGTTGCACGGCAGCTTAATGATGCCCACTAACTGGTCTGTGGGGCACAGGTGTCTGGACTGCCACTGTCAAGTGCCCCATTTTCATTGCTAACTGGGTAGTAACTACCTATGAACTGCAGGGTCAGAGACCTTGAGGGAGGGACTTGCCTCTTGCCCCCTCCCTAGGTGGGGGCTTCATCTCTTAGAGATAAAGTCCAAGCCACAAGTTTGAATGTAACTAACTCTACTAATAAATCAGCTCTAAAGGTGGTCTTTTTGGTGGGGTTGCAGAAAAGGAGGCCAAACAGGAAACCCTTTACTTCAGCTACTGAGACCTCTTAAGTTTCTCCTGGAACATTGTTTCTGCCTCAGCAGTTCTGTTAACAGAATAAATTGTTTCCCAGGAAACAGCCATAATCTTAAAACCCTTTAAAAAAAAAAAATCCTGTTAACTTGCCCCTCTAAATACTATGAACCTTAGTCTTCCAGTCCTCCACCCCCACTACCTCAGGAGCATGTAGCATACCTAAAAGAAGCCTTCAGTCCTACTACTCTTGCAAAATGAGAACAGACACTTCACTTTAAAAAAAGAAACAATCCTTTAATAAACAAAATTAGTCCATCTGAAACTCTCCAATACCTAAGGTACTAGTCTTGGATGGGTTGGTTGCAAAATTCCAGTTAAGATGCCCAAGGAGGCTCAGTCCAGACAGGGATCAACCGACTTGTGCTGGTATCTGGGTGCATGGCTTGCCGAGCTGAGCTGCTGGAAGGGAAATGGGGCGAGGGCAGGTGGGGGCCTGGCGGCCTTCAGCTTCGGGCGCCCACACGAACCCCGCCGTCCCCGCGGCCGGCTGCGGACCCAGGCAGGGGGGCCCTGCCCCTCCCGCCGGCTTCTCAGGCAGTCATCTCTGAGGAAGGATGTGCGTGTAACCGAGGCCGCACCTCAGGCCCATGAAGGGAGATGGAGGGAGACCTGACGTGACAGCCCCGGGGCTGGCAGCCAGGGGGGCACCAGAACGAACGAGCCATCGCTGCCTCGCCGAAGCCTGAAGTCAACAGTCCTGTCCGCCGGGTCCGGCCTGAGCACCACGCCGGAGGAGTCGAGGCCAGGCCACCCGGGTCGGCTGGGAAGGTCGCCGGCGGCCGTCCGCTCCGACTCACCTTCAGGCCGCCGGCCCTGGCCTTGGCCGCACACCTGGGCCTTCCGGAAGGTGCCGCGGTCCTGCCGCAGCCCAGCGGCGAGCCCCCGGCCGGGCCGGCTGAGTCACGAGCGCGGGGCGGGCAGGTGCGGCGACCCCGCCCCTCCCGCGGCCTCTGCGCCAGACCGGCGGGCGAGCGGGCGGCCCCTCCGGCTGGGATAACGGAGAGGGCGCGGGGGGAGGGGCGCCGGGAGCGGGATGAGGGGACAGGGCGAGGGCCCGGTCCCCGGCGTGGCCAGCTCTTTCGGTGAGGGCTGTGGTGGCCCTTAAAAGGGCCTTTGTGGTGGCACGGGGAGGGCCGGGCGGCCGGGGGCGGGGCGGGCGCCGCTCAGTACTCCTGCGAGGCCTGGGTGGCCTTCTTGCCGCCGGCGGGCGCCTTCGGCCCCACGGTGGCGCTGGTCTTCTTGGGCAGCAGCACGGCCTGGATGTTGGGCAGGACGCCCCCCTGGGCGATGGTCACGCCGCCCAGCAGCTTGTTGAGCTCCTCGTCGTTGCGGATGGCCAGCTGCAGGTGGCGGGGGATGATCCGCGTCTTCTTGTTGTCGCGGGCCGCGTTGCCCGCCAGCTCCAGGATTTCCGCGGTGAGGTACTCGAGCACCGCCGCCAGGTACACCGGCGCGCCCGCGCCGACCCGCTCGGCGTAGTGGCCCTTCCGCAGCAGCCGGTGCACGCGGCCCACCGGGAACTGGAGGCCGGCGCGCGATGAGCGCGACTTGGCTTTGGCGCGGGCCTTGCCGCCCGTCTTGCCGCGGCCCGACATGCTGCGTGAGGTAGCGGAGCGGTGAAGTGAAGAGCCCCTGAAAGGCCACCAAACAGCAGAGCGCCGCAGTCCAACTGCCGCCGCGCGCGCCCAGAAGGCGCCTTTATAAGCCCCAGGGCACACCCCCCCGCACCCTCCTGATTGGCTCTTCTGCCTACAGCCCGACTCCGGTTGGTTGCACTTAACCCTTGGGTGACGCACGTCGACTGAGGGAGCGCGCCCGCCCATTGGCCGAATTTGAAAAGCTCTTGCCCGGGGAAAAAAGGGAGGAGGGGTGGCGGCCACAGCCAGCCAAAAGCTCACTGACAGAGCCAATCCCTGCGAAGCGCGCGGAATTTAAACGCTACAGCTGTGTACCGAACCGGAAGACTAGGTGGGTGTAGTCTAAAGCCACGTGAAAAACCTCCTCTGGGAAATCTGTGCAGGCCTAGGAATTTTAAAGCGAAGGGGTCAGCACTGTAACTACCTCTGCCTCCTCTCCAGATGGTCTTTCCCTTCTCCCATCCTGCAAAGGGAGAGTGTAAAAAGGAAAAAGATCCCACCGAAAACTCCACCTTATGCCAGAAAGCAGAAAGTCTTGTGACCCTCCGGGCCACCTGAAGTATCAGGATATTTTGTCTGGTCTCAGCTCACTTGTTAGAAGATGCCTAGAATACTGAAAGAAAAAGGATGGGGCAGAGAGATAGGCATCTCTTGGAGAAGGTGCCTCCACCAACCCTCCAATGAACCCTAAAATATTTCCTATAGGAAATACACCTGGAGGAACAAGAAGTAACAATTTATTGTCATCACTGGGAGCACCTGCCATGTTCCCCTCCACCCACCCTACCCCTTTCTCTTAGTAATCAGAATACTTAATTTATAGTGAAATGTCAAATCATCTTCAAGTCTGTTCCTATCCCAGTCAGGGCCAAAACATTCCCTGAGTCCGAGCTGTGGATAATAGCATAAAACTGCATAAAAGTTGTTGTCTCCCGCCTTAGGGGGCTGCAGAGGCAGGATGGAGAGGGAGAGTTGAAGAAAGCCACAGGCAAATTCCAATCTCCAGGGTGTCAATAATCATAGGGGAAAAGAAATGCTGAGAACAAAATCTGGAGGAGAATGAACTGTGGGAGAGGCAGTCTTGGTCCAGAAAGAGGTCGGCATGAGTCAGAAACCCTGAAGACTGTGAAGTAAGGCCAGTGATCAGGGACTCAGACATCATAGAAGAGTCGGACAAGCTGATACCGAATGGAGAACGTGAGGGCACTGCCCAGAATCTGCAAGGAGAAACAGTAGAATAAGAACCACAAAGGGAGACAAGGAGGTGAAACCCCCACCCCCAACTATTCTGCACCTGTAGCAGCAGCAGGAACAGTGTGAGGTTTCTCTCATGCATGGGTCCAAAGACTTTAAGCAGCAAGTTGATGAGGGTCATGTTATTACACTCGGTAAAGGCACCATCCTCGTTCTCACCCTGGCGCACAGCCACAAGCTGGAGGCGCACTGCTACCTGGAAAGACCATAGGTGGAGATAATGTCAACTAATAGGGAAGCTTCAGGAATGGGAATCTGCTTAAAGCTTCCAAACTCCCCTTCAATTTGATGCAGGCAGGCCTAGGTTCCCCGTTCCCTGAATTCAGGATGGAGGCCTAGAGCATTACCTCCTTGTTACCCTGTTACCTTTAGAATAAAGGTGCCCAAGAAAGAGAGGCTCTTGGTCTTGAACTTGGAATAGCTCATCTCCAGTTTGCCTGTCTTGGTATTGAGTCTGCAGGGAGGATGGGGGAGGGGGAAGAGAGCTTTATGTGACTGGGACATTACTCAAAGAACTCTCCTCAAAGTGGTTAATTTATAGGAAGAACACTAAATGTGGAGTCAAACAACCTGACACCTATCTCTGGCTCTGCTGCTTACTACCGTGTGATCAGAGCGGCTGTGAACATTATATGAGATTATGTAAGTAAATGTGTAATTTATACAGGGCTGCTCACATGAAAAGTCATTCTTTGGACCCACTCCTTTTGCACAAGACTTGTATAAGGCTAGCTTTATGCAGCCCAAGTGAAAAAGTTAGGATGTCCCTTTCAAGTTCCAAAGTGGCTACCTGGGCATGCGGTGTCGAGGGCAGGGGATGATACGCAGGAGTTGAGGCAGAGAGTAGAGGAAGTTGAACACCTGGGGCATGAAGAAGAGTAGCATGGTCTTGCTGAAGTGTCCCAAGATGCCCACCACGGCAAAGGTCATGCCAGCAAAGTAACAGAAGGTATCTCCCACAAACACCCGTGATGGGTACCTGTTTGGTAGAGAGGAGCTGAGCAAGTGGCAAGAGCCATGATCAACCCTTTTTCTCACATCACACATCCTAAGTGCTGGGCTAGCCCTGGTGCTAGTTCTGGCTCAGAGAAGACTCCAGCTCTCCCAAGGAGAACTCATCTATTCCTGAGGCATCCACAGCACTTGGTCCCAACTACTGCAGGGTAGAGCGCAATTTCAGATTACCATCTACAAAAGAGTCAAAGCACATGCAACACGGTGATGCAGAGGTTTATCCTCTCCATCTAGAGATGGGACACAATCAGGGTCATACTGGCCACACATTCAAATAATTGCTCCTCCCTCCCTGCTCCACAGGACTACTTACCAGTTATGGTAGAGCAATCCCAAGGTGGTGAAAAAAAAGGGTATCATGAAGTAAAGGGAAAAGACATGATCATCCCGATAATCACCTTTTGAAGTAAGGGAAAAGAGAGAAGGAAAAGTTGAAGCCATCCAGACCATTACATCAGTCCCATTTTCATTTGTCTCTAAGTTCTGTCCCACATTGTATACAAGAACTCTACCTCTTTTAAGTGACTCAAATAACTCCTAATACTCCACCTACTTCATGAAGCCTTTCTAAATTAGTCTTAAATTTGGTTTGGATTGTTCACACTTAGGTTTCAATAACAGCTTTACTTCCTCTCTGTGATCTTGATCATGACACATTGATTTCTCCAAGGCTCAGTTTCCTCATTTGCAAAATATGGTTGATGGTAACACCTGCCATGCAGAGCTAGTATAAAGGTAAAATGGAAGCAAAGGGCTTAGCTTTGATAAAACTTACTGGTGTCCATCAGTCAAGATGACACACTTGTAGCAAAAGCTGGGTTTATTGACCTCTTGTCACAGGGGAAGACTTTGAAAATCAAGGGTCATGGGGAACCATGGGATGCCCCAGTAAGAGGGTGTTAGGAGAACTTGTTACAGAATTTGTTTGAAGTAGTTCCAAAGAGGGTGCAAGGGGCAGAGGTTCGCCTGAACTAGGTGCTATCAGAAGGAGCAATTCCATGATTGAGCATTTGTAACTAAGGTATGGGAGGAGCACACCATTCTACTACCTGGACTCTTATGGCTGAGAAGCTACTGCATCCTGGAGAGCAGCGATGGCTTTGATGAATATGGGAAAGAAGTAGGAGTGAGAACAATTCTGAAAAGTGGATGCAATGGCCAAACCAGATTGTGTCGCTTTTGTGTATGTGTGACCACTTTTTTTTTTAAAGATTTGTTTATTTGTGCATACAAGAGCTGGGGTGTAGGCCAGAGATGTGGGGTGGGGTGTGTGTGAGAGGATTCATCAGAGACAGAGTGGGAGCAGAACAGGTGGATCTACTGAAATACACTGCTGCAGGGAGCAGTAGACAAGGTCTGCTGTGCTATATGGTCACCTCCCTGGCTGGGAATCAAACTGCAGTGGTTGTGGATAGCTTTACAGTGCTGAGATTTAACCCCCTGCACCACCAGGGAGGCCCCGTGTCATCGCTTTTTTTTTTTTTTTAAGATTTATTTAAGCATATGAGAATTGGGGTACAGGCCAGAGGGGCGGGAGTTGAGACGATTCACCAGAGATGGAATGGGGAACAGAACAGGTGGATAGACTGAAATACACTGCTGAGGGGAGTAGCGGACAAAACAGGAAAGATCTGCTGCACCATGTGTGTCACCTTCCTGGCGGGGGAATCAAACTTGGTGCTGCAGTGGCTTCAACAGCTTCATAGTGCTGTGACTAAACCCCTTGCATCACCAGGGTGGTTCCCATGTCATCACTTTTGATGGCAAAAACCTCACATAATAACTGAGAACACTTTGAAAACAATTGTTTTTATGTAATCTGCAAGAGAAGTTTGAAGAAACCACAGTGGATGGCAGAAAAACTTGTTTGCAAGTTTACAAGTTGCTTGCAAGTTTACACTACAAACAGCCCATTGGTTAAACATGTGGAATGGGATAGGAGGAAAAGTACAATAACAAGAAAACTGGAAGATGGGAAATTAGTGATGGGTGCATCATGAATAATGTCACCTGAACTTAGGTTTATGAAAAAGTAGAATAAATATTTCATCATCATTTTGGACAGGAATTAGTCACAAGGATGAAAAAGCTTACTTTACTGAGCAAATCTCCAAACTGTTTTTTTCCCCCAAAGGTCATCAATTACCTTTACCACAATATCTGACATGCAAACTTTTTAAAGTGTTGGTTCCATTAGGATCATCCCTTTGGCTAGTAAGTAAAATGTGTTTGTGCTTGAAAAAAAAGATGTGGGGGCCTTCCTGCAAAGGTCTGAGTTCAATCCCTGGCCAGGGAGCTAACCCACATCTGGCACAGCAGATATTGCCTATGTCACCCGCTGCTCCCCTTAGACAGTATATTTCAGTAGATTTGCCTATTCTGCTTCCCACTCTGTCTCTGGTGAATCCTCACACCCCGCCCACCCCCTGCACCTCTGGCCTATACCCCGGTTCTTCTATGTACAAATAAATAAATAAATAAATCTTAAAAAAAAAAAAAAAGATGTGGGAGGAACTGAGTTATTATAAGAAAGAAGCAACAATTGCTCATTCATCAGAAGAGTGATCCTGGTCATTTTTGTGTGATGCACAGTGTTCTTGTGGTTTTATCTATGCTCAGACATGGCTATGGAGGGGTCTGGTTATTGTCTTTCTCTCTCATGGTCACAGAATGACCCTGTCTGAAACTGAGTTCTGTGAAACTCTTATGTTGTTCTACAGAAGACCATAGCATAGTGCCCATCTAGCTCAAAAGAACAGGAATGCCATTTTTCTTTCTCACATTTCATACCTTAGTTGTTATTTGCAAAGTAAATAGCTTCCCTTATCTTCCATAATTACTCCATATTGCTTTTTCCCTAAATGTCCCAAAGCCAGATATCAGGCAAGTCCCTTAACACTTAGACTTCTCTTTCTCTCTACGTGTAATTCCACCTACCTTGCAGTTCCACAAGGTTGAAGACAATGATGGAAGCAGAAATGACCAGTGACTGGCCAGCCTCTAGGCCATTAATTCCTGCTAGGATATTGATGGCATTGGTACAGAACACTGCCAGCAGTCCCATGTAGACATAGTACAGGATCCCTGGGGGGAAAAGTAAGAGAAGTAGCACCACCTACGGAATGAGAATTTAAGGACATTCTTCTGAGACCAGTGGTGAGAATGGGACAGAATGAAGGACCAATAGAAAGGGCCTGAGGGACAAAACAGGGACACCTGGAGGTGAATGTGCAGCATCAGTAAGAATGTCCTAGTGGGTATATCATAAAGGTGTGCTGAATTACAAGCCGTAGGGGCAGTAGTGGCTGGGTTACTCACCCAAGTCCAGATGTAGGCCAAGAAGCAGACGGAAGGGCTTGGGTACCACAATGGTTGTATTGCCAAAATTGGTGAAATAGACCATAAGGAGAGGTAGTGAGGCAGCTGTGGGCAGCAGCAGTTTATGTCGCCAGCGCAGGTTCAGTACATCATCAGCGAATCCCAGGAATATCATGCAGCAGATTGCGAGGAGGGCACCTATTAGGGCCACAAACTGGGGAAGGCTCGGGCAGGTCACAGATCAAGCCGACTCCCACCTTACCTTCCTTTTCAATAATTCTTGTCTTTTCGTTCATTAATAAGCCCCTTCCCTCAAGGCAGTCCACTTAACCCCCAACTCTCTCCGGTAGCCCCCCCTCAACCCCCAGCTACAGGCAACGCCCCAACTAACCCACTTACTTCATGGTGAGGGAAGGCTTTACACTGCTCCTCCACAAAGCAGTTCAAGAAAGGGAAAGGGATGAAGCAGAAGAGGATAATAAGGAAAACAGCACCGCTGATCACTCCCTGGGATTCTGGGCTGCAGCCCAGCAGGAAGAGGGCGCAGGAGGAAGAGGAAAGGGGGCGTGGTCACTCACTAGTGCAGGCATTACAGTCACCCAATGGGGGAATGGGGGCACCAATGCAGGAGTCTCTGGTACACCCTAGTGTCCCCCATCACCCCTTCCCCCCTAACCAGTTCTTCCCTTCACCTCCCAAAGTTCCAGGCTGTCTGCTGGGTTAGTGTTTCGGCACGCAGTCCAGCACCGCAGACCGTGTCCCTGACCTGCCCACACCCCTTCCCCCGTCCTTGTCCCCCGCCTGGGACCCGGGTTTCGCCGCTCACATCTCCTGCTGGTCTGATTTGTTGAGGTCCCGGCCACAGAGGCGCGCGGCGATGAAGTGGCTACGGAAGGCGGGGATGAGGGTGAGTGTGGCCACAAATCCCAACAGCGAGCCGACCAAATTCACCAGCAGGGGCATTGGCATCGGCAAGTCCGGGAAGGCCCACATAGTGACCCTCCAGAGCCCGCTCTGGCGCCTCAACAGCTAACCCTCAAGCTGGCAGACGCCCCAAGCCCCCATAAGGAGCGGCCGCTTCTCACAGGCTGTGTCTTCCTGCGCCAGCCTGAGCAAAACCCAACTTTCACTTGAGTCACCCTGGGGACTTCTACAAAGCAATCTTGACTCTGTCCCACTGTATTTGCCTACCCTCGATTTCCGCCCGGATCTTTTTCGTAGAGCACTATTGCCGTGGAAGGCAGTGGCAGCCATTTTTAATATGGGCAAAAGAGAGGCGCGTGATATCTTAAACTAGTTCCTTTAGTTCGAGGTGGATCATCAGAAGAATATTGAAAAAAAATCAAAGAAATACAAACAACAGCGGGTACTTTAGTAATGTCATGTTGGAGATACAGGACTCCATTGTGTCCACTGCGGAAACCACCCCCTTGCCCGGTTCCAAGATGAACGGCTCCTGTACCACGTAGCTGACGCTGCTTACACCTGGTGCCACGTCGGTTTGGGCTCGGTCGGCCCCCGTAGGTCACTTTTAAAGGGCTAGAATCTGGAATTTATTCTGGGAATGGGGGCCGCTGGAGTCCGGAAGGTGGCTATTGGAAGTATAGGGACGAGAAAGTGGAGTAGAGTCGGCTCCTTGTAGAAAATCTGTTGTTAACACAGTGAACAAAACTCAGTTCCCGGAAAAGCAACTACAGTTCGGGAAAATGATGTAAATGCTAAAGCATAGACACTTGAAAAGCCCCTCCCACTTCAGTTTTTCTAGTCCTCGTTCCAGGTATTTTTCCTTCAACATCCCACCCACCTCTGCCCCCGCAGTAGCTATTAGTTGCCTGGCAACTAACCCAGTTGCGCACTTCATCACTGCAGGCGTGAGAAGTGCCCTCTGGTCTTGGATTTCACCCCATACTTTAATTTCCTAGGTTCTGGATCACTCCATTGTGCCAAGCTCCCCAAACCACGGAGGTGAGGCTGAGGCTGTGGCAAGAGCTGAGGAAGCAGGAAAACTAGACTCAAACTGCCAATCAAGTTTCTTCCTCCAGGTTACCAGGCCTTTTGCTTGGCACCTGTTTCGTTGCCAGTTTTACATCTTCACCCTTCCATTCCCCCACAGGTTTTTCTGTGACAAACAATTGCCATGCCTCCATGAGGAAACCATCACCAGAGAGTCAGAAAACGACTCAAATATCCTGGCACTTAGTCCCACTCTTTCAAATATGGCATGTTTCAGGAGTCAGGATTGGTTGTTGAATGAGGAACAGAACAGGCAGACTGACTGAAATACACTGCTGAGGAGAGCAGTGGGCCATACAGGCGAGGTCTGCTGTACCATGTGGGTCCCCTCCCTAGCTGGGGATGCTTCATAGTGCAGTCCTTAACCCCTTGTGCCACCAGGGAGGCCCCGGTTGTTAACTCTTTTTATGCCAAAGACAGTCCCTCATGTCTCTTAGAACAGGTAGAAAGTGTCCCTTCTATTTGAAGGTGGTTCTAATTAACAAGAAACTGTATGTATGTATATCTTTATGTACATGTCATATATACTTTGTATAGATATTAAATCATTCTAGTAATTGACTTGATAACATTCCACCAAATTTTCTGTGCTTATTATCCCACTGGTATTGTTTCTGTGTGTGTGTGTGTGTGTGTGTGTATACACTCTGTCTCCTAGACTGAAAACTCCCTAGAGGCGAGTGTTTTTGAGTCCACAGGGTGTTCCCTTGGAGCTAAGGACACAGAATTTTCTGCATATGGAGCATCATCACACATAATGAGTCTGAGTCTGACAGAGGACAGTAGGAAAACATGGAGAGAACAACTGGTTGTGAGCAGGGGCAGTGAGAGACTTTTGAAGAGTAGTATCTCCAAAGGTTTCCACAGATGGCAAGAGTGGATGGGCCTTCCAAAGGGGAAGTAAGATACCAGGAACAGGTGGAAAGGTGGAGCCTGTGGGAACCACAAAAGAGACAGCATTCAGTTATCTTGTTGATCAGGAGCAGGTTATGACTCCTTGTAGGTCTGAGGAACAGTTTGTATCTATTTCCTTTTTTATTAGGAGGCTAATCCTAATATACCTTCCCTTTTCAGCCTGGCTTTGGGAACCTATTTCTCTCTCTTTTCCAGGGATCATTAGCTTCCCCCTTCTTCTCCACTGGGGGGACTAGTTCAAAGATAAAACACTAGGGATTCATCCTCCACGTATCCATGTTACCATCAGAACATGGTTACTTGGATACTTGTCATATAATCTGAATATTTTTGTTCCCATGATGGTAAAAGCCCAGTTGATTATCAGACTAACCAGAAGGGCAAACAAGCAAAAATAAACGAACATATGACTTGACCTCACTTGAACTTCTATTCAGGCAGAAGTTTAAAGCATTTGCTGAATGCTGCAACTGGTCTTAGGACTCTGATCAGGTGAGTTGTCAATGGCATCAGCTGGTTTCTTGGGCTGAGCTGATAATGTCTGAGATGTGAGTCTTCTGTGGAACCCTGAATGCCTTTCAGTAAGCAGGGGCAATTCACTATTGCACATGATTGCCTGACAATGTCTGTCCCCAGAATGTTTCACAGTACCTAAAAAGAAAGAGAAAAAGGAAAAAAAAAGGAGACAGTTTTAAATAGTCTGGAACTATGACCTTGCAGGGCCATATCTGTGGCTTTTTTTCAGGCAGTTGACTCACTTGTTTTCCTTTTCTTCCTGTCTCTCCCCTATCAGTTTATCAAAGTTTAGCTCAAAGCAAACACCAAGATATCCCATTCTGTTGGGATGACATGGTTTTTCAAAAGATGGAGAGTATATAGTAGGGATTCTTAGTGTTTACATGTAAATTAGAATATTTTTTGTTAGACTTTTTAAAATTACAAAAGAATTTGCTAATCCCTACTATGTATATACAGGGGACTCTTAACTACTATGGGGGCACAAAGTTATATAAATACAGTTGCTTCCCCCAGAAGTCTACCTCAGCATATTTAAAGCACCTCACTTGAATAAGAGGGAAGATAAATGAGTAAGCCAGGGTACTCACTCTTAAGCAGTTTCCTGGTGAGTGGGAAAAGTAAACATATAAACAACCAGCTAGACTATAAAGGGGAATGAAATAAATGCTAGTTCTGAGTGACAAGTGGCAGGATTGGGCAGACTGGTTAGGGACACTCATGTTCTACTGAACTACAAAGCCATACCTTGCAGTGCTCTGTGGAGGATCTGAGGAAGTAAATCCCAAAATTTAGAGAGCTGAGAACCCTGGAGGGATGGGGGGGGGTGGGTAGAGAAAAAGAAAATCAAAGAGTTTCTGAAGAAGGGGTCTTAGGGGAAAAGGGTATTCATTGAAACTTTGCACCCTGGGTTCTGCTCTTGACTTCCTTCCTTCCTTTATTTCCAGTCTTTTTCCACCTCAAGATCAGAAACCCAGATTCTATGTATCACTGTTGTTTTAGGAGTTCAGTGATGATGCACTGGCAGAGCCATAGGGAGGTTACCTTGTTACACACACACCCATCATTCTTTACAGTGAAATCCAGAAACACCTCAGGCTACCTATCTCCCCTCCTCTGGCTTAGACAACCTGACCTTCCAGGTTCTGCTAGCACAAGCCAGCACTTAAAAAGGCATTGTTTACTCTCATGTGTTTATTCCTCAGACTGGATTGGGGCGAGAAATACTTAACACCTTCCCTGTCTGCTCCTCCAAGCACTGCGTGCCCAAAAGGCCCTTGCCATATGTATGTGGAGAAGGGCCTTGAAGAGTGGGGTGTTCCTTTGAATCTTTTTGTAGGATTTCCCTTCTTTTGCTTCCAGAAAGCACTGGCACTGCCCTGCCCAATAGGGACTGAAGACACTCCCTTAAATCAAGGAAAAGGGATGGATCTTGAGGCCAGATGTATCTATGACATCATTGTTTTGGGTGCTCATTGGGATAGCACATATTTGGATGGCAGGGTCTTCTGGCTGAATCTATTGATAGTCCAGTGCTACATTGCCAGCTCCCTCCTCATCACCACCCCCTCTACACTCCGTGCTCCATAGGCAGGAGCTGTTACTATGGAAATATATTATTTTTAAAAACAGAAGCAGCCCCAGGGTTGGGAAATATCTCCAGAACAAACCCACACTAGCAAGGAGGTTAATAGGGGGTGTTTCTGAGCTCTAGCTCCACAGGGAGGAAAGGTGGTGGGGACGGAGTGGGGATGTTCATATTCCAGGTTCTATTCGCAACCTCTATTAGGTTGAATTCTGCTTTCTGCCTGGCCAGTATCACCTGGACCTCTGCCAGACACTTCTCTCTGGGAAGAGTGCGCGGCACCTGCTAACCCAGAGCCTAGCTTCGGCCACGAAAAAAGAATCAAGAAACGGCAGGGCTGGGGGTGTTAGAAGAAGGGGGTGATGCTATCCACAGGGGTCACCTCCTTCTTGATCCCACAGGCGCCTAACTATAGAAATCTAAGGAGCGCAAGGAAAAGCAGAGTCGGCAGCTAAGGTGAGTGAAGTTACTGTCAAGAATGCAGACGAGGGGGAGTACCCGGATTCCAGGATGGGGCGGGGTGGCCAGAGATCCCGCCTATTTTCAACCTCGGAGTCTCCTCCCCTTCGGCCCTCTTCTAATGCTAGCGCCTGGGGGCTCGCCAAGCCCCGCCCCGCGCGGGTGCGGCTCCTTTAAGGGTGGGTGGGGGCGGGGCGCCGGCTGTGTTGTCAGTGTCAGTTCTGCGCACGCAGCCCTCCCGGAGCCGGTGCCGGCCCGCGAGCCCCCGCGTCTCTGCAGGAGAGTCCCCGCCCGGGTCCGGAGGCCGTGGGAGGAGTCGGACGCTGCCGGGTGGACTAGCCCGGATCGCACTGCCGGACCGACCGAGGAGGGACCCGGACCGTGGAGCGAGGAACCCTGGTGTCGCGACCCCGCAGGACCTCCTCCCCTCGACCTGTGACACCCACTAGTCCAGGACACCCAGCTCCGGAGAATCCTCAAGCTTGCGCTCCCAGCCCCGGGGGAGCCCGCCCCCGCCCCTCGGCCCGCCCGGGCCATGCTCCCCCGGGGCAGCGGCTGAGCCCGAGCCGGGACCGCGACCGGAGCCCGCGCGGAGCATGGATCCGGGCTGGGAGCAGCCGGACGTGGGCTGGGCGGCCCTGTTGATCCTCTTTGCCGCCTCTCTGCTCACGGTGTTCGGGTGGCTGCTGCAGTATGCCCGGAGCTTGTGGTTTGCGCGGGCCCGCAGGGGCCGGGGCGGGGGACCCGCCTTAGCTGCCGAGCCCGCGGGCTCCCTGCGGGAGCTGGGCGTGTGGCGCTCACTGCTGCGGTTGCGGGCGACTCGGTCCGGTGCCCCAGAGGAGCCAGGTGTCCGGGGCCTCCTGGCGTCACTCTTCGCCTTCAAGTCTTTCCGGGAGAACTGGCAACGGGCTTGGATGCGAGCGCTGAACGAGCAGGCCTGCAGGGACGGGGTGAGTTGGACGGGAGCACCAAGGTGGTCTGGGTCTTTCTAGGCAAAAGACTGCTTAGGCCAGAGCGCCCAGATACGGTTGGGGATGAACTGGGAGAACCCCATGGCTTCTCTTTCCTCCCCAGGTCAGAGAAAAGGGTACATATGCTGTTGGAGGGTGTAGAAATCCAGCACCAACCCAAATCCTCTATTCGTGTGTGCAAGATACTCTGACTCCAAACCCTCACAAGTTGCTGTTCTCATAGCAACACTAATCCCTGTGCCCCAGGGCACTTCCGCCTAGCCTGGGTGATGGTTGTGTTGGGGGCGGTGGCTGAGTGGTAGGAAGACAGGTGCACCTGTAGAAGGAATTTGCCTGGTTCTCATGCCACCACACCCAGTTAACATTTCATGATCAGGCAGATGCCCAAGGAACCTGAACTACACCCCCCCACACTCCCTATAGCAGTAATTTCACTGCTATAGTCTTAATACATCTTTCTTTATGCTGGCATGTAGAGAATGTGTTGGAGAAAGGTGTTCAAGTGGAGAGCAGATTCACAACCCATGCCTTTCCCAGCAGATGAGCCTGGCATTGCCCCTGAGGGTCAATCACAATCAGCCCAGCCTACTTCCTCCTATTGCACCATGGGCATCTGGCCTCCCAGGAAGTGGGGCAGGAAACGTGGTCATAAGACTGAAGTAGGGTGGGAGGTTGAGGCCTCCCTCTCTGGAGCCCCCTCCCATCCTTTCCCAGTAACCTCTGCTTGACCTCACAGCGTCACTCCTTGCTCAGAGAGTGCTCCATTTCCACCTGCCACTAGTCTAAAGGCTTTGCTAGACACCCAGATGCCTGGAACAGAAGTGGTCATATAAGAAATTGCTCTGAGTCTTTTGCTTAGCTGGCCAGCAGAAGTCCAGGTGGCATCTGTCACTCTACACCTTGAACCTCCACCCAGTTCTCCCTGTACCTTGTTCCTGGGTCAGGAGTGACTGCCCTGGACAGCTGACTCAGGTGGACATTGGCCTCCCTTGCAGGAGGTGGGGAGATGGGTTTCAAGCATCCATCTCCCCTGTCCCTGAGCTTGGCCTTCGAATGAGACAGCTATAGTAGCAGAGAAGGTGGCTTCCTTGTTTGCCAGGCAAATGAGCCCTATAGATTTGTCCCTTCCCATCCCAAGACCCATGGACAAGCTGCCAGCTCACTCTGTGCCCTCACCTCTGTTCTTCTTCCTTTTCTATTTTCTGGGTGGGGGTATAGTAGTTGCTTCCACTGATGTGGAAGAATTAGGAAGCTCTTTCAAGACCTAAGCTAAGCAGCTTTCTGGGTGGGGGTATAGTAGTTGCTTCCATTGATGTGGAAGAATTAGGAAGCTCTTTCAAGACCTAAGCTAAGCAGCTTTCTGCTCCCTAATGCCACCCTGCTTGAGGAATTAGGCAGGCTCCTGAACCCTTAAACCCTCTGACTTTGCTTTTCTCCCCAGTCCCTCTGGAAAGTTCCCCATGGCCATATTGAGCATGGAGAGGGTCATGTTCTTGAGCCTCCACATCCTATTTATCTGGAAGTGGGCTTAATCTTGTTTTTCCAGCTCTTGTTTTGCATAAGTATAAGTAGCCCTACTGCCTTCAGCCTTAATCAGCCATGACTTTCTGCCCAGTTATTATATGTGGCAACCAACACCTTTATTGTTATTTTTTTATGCGTTCCTTTCTTTGGGGATAGTGTGGGGGATAAAGAGGAAGTTGGGTGAAGAAAAGGGAGTCTCCTAGTAGTCTAGGAGTCTTCAGCTGAAGGTGATTTGGTCTCTACTATGATCTAGCTCCTCAGATCTCAGTGGTCTCTGGCATCTGCAGGCTCTTGGGGAGGCGGGGTTTGAGGAGAACACCTCCTACCCTAAAGCCCTGAGCCAAAGAGGGGCCAGAAGCCAGCTTGCAGCTGAGGCCTCTGCAGTAGCAAGGCCCAGCCAGCGACTGAGTTGGCTAGCCCTGTGGGGGGCAGCTCTAGAGCCCTGATCCTGTGCCCACATTACTCCCTCAGAGCTCCATCCAAATCGCCTTTGAGGAGGTGCCTCAACTCCCACCCAGAACCAGCATTAGTCATGTGACCTGCATAGACCAATCAGACCGCACCATGGTAAGGGTCTAATGGGCCTTCTTTAGGGTTTAAGGTGGGTTGAATCCCAGGGGGTTCTTAACCTTGAGTCTGAACACCTTAGGGAGTCAAGGACTGACTTCAGGGAGTCTGCGAATCTCTCAAAATTACATGCAAAATACGCGCGCGCGTGTGTGTATGTGTATTTGCATTTTTCTGGAAGAGGGGCCTTTGGCTTTTATCTGATTCTTTCATGGGTTTATGAACCCAAAAAGGTGAAGAAATCCCAAGGAAAACAGATGTGGGATGGGGTCTGCTGGTCCATTATAGGGCAGAGTGCAGCTCTCTTCCTTGTGCCTGACCCTTCTTGTCTCCATACCTCGCCTTTCTCAGGTGCTGCATTGCCAGCTCTCTGCTGAGGAGGTGCGGTTCCCAGTCTCTGTGACCCAGCAGTCCCCCGCTGCCGTCTCCATGGAGACCTACTACGTCACTCTGACACTGCCACCAACACAGGTGGAGGGGGATGTGACAAACTGAGTTGGGCAGGGGGTGTTTCAATTGCTTCCGCCATTTCAGTCTAGTTCCTCTCTGGGGTGGGATTTGGGGGTTGGGGGAGGCCCCAGGGAACTGGGAATAGTTGGAGGATTGGGGCCAGTCTACCCACTCACTTTGTCCCTTATCCCCAGTTGGAAGTCAACCTGGAGGAAATTCCTGGTGAGGGGCTGCTGGTATCCTGGGCCTTCATTGATCGGCCAGAGCTCAGCCTGACGGTGCTTCCCAAGCTGCAGGCCAGGGAGGTAAGGGGACAGGGCTGGAGAGAAAAGGTAGAACAGGGCAGGAGAGGCAGAGCGGGGGACCCCATCTCTTTGTTCTTCTCTTCTTCTCCCTGCAGAGAGGTGAGGAACAAGAAGACCTCTCCACTATTGAGGAATTAATCAAGGATGCCATAGTCAGCACCCAGCCAGCCATGATGGTCAACCTCAGGGCTTGCTCTGCCCCTGGAGGCCTGGTGGGTAGGAGTTTAAAGCAAACTGGTATGCAAACTGGCCCCAAGGTACTGTGTCAGGATTCCTGCACCTTTTACTTCCTTTGGTTCTTAGGTACCCAATGAGAAATCACCCATGGTGCCCCAGGCCCAGCCAACCTTCCCTAGACCTACCCGGTTATTCCTACGGCAGCTTCGAGCATCTCACTTGGGAAGTGAGTTGCAAGGTGAGTCGCTTGGGAGACCACCAAAGCTATGGTTGCAGCCCCTCCCTGCCCCTCTGTCAAGGGTATGGCCTCTCTGTCCACAGTGACGGCCCATTTTTCATCTGATCCTCTTCTCACTTCTGCTTCCCCACAGGCACTGGGGAACTGTGCTGTGTAGCTGAGCTTGACAACCCCATGCAACAGAAGTGGACCAAGCCCATCAGGGCTGGTCCTGAGGTGGAGTGGACCGAAGACCTGGCACTGTAAGGAGTGATGCCCCCCACCCCTACTTCCGCAGGCAGACTGAGACTGAAGCCTTTCCAGCAGAGCCCTGGCATGAGTCAGCTGTTTACCCGGGTGTGAGCCCCTACTGTATGGCAGACCCTGGGGATACAGATGTAACCATGAGACACCCTCAGCCTGAGTACATGGCAGACTTGAGGCAGAGAGATGTAAATAAACAGGATGGTTTATACAAGGTTTCTACAAAGTGCCCTGGGAGTGCTTGCAGGGGGAACATTAATTTCCACAGTGGAATAAGGGTCAGAGTAGGCTTCATGGAGAAGGTGGCATTTACGTTATAGCTTAAGCAAGAGTAGGATTTCAACAGAGTGTGAGAGTGTTCTTGGCAGAGGGTAGTTTGACATAGATGGACTGGGAAGGTAGGGTAAGGCAGGGCTGGGGAAGGTTTGAATGTCCAGCTTGGAAGTGTGGTCTCCTTTTGAGTCCTATCCCGTTCTCTTGGAATGAGAGAGTATTTGGAGGCCAGAAAGTAACCTGATTAAAACACTTGTATCATTTAGCTACATTTCTCTCCCTGCCTTTGACCTGTGATCAGCTCAAAGGTGGATTCACTTTGTTAATCTTCCCCCTCCCTGCCCCATCTCCTCTTGATCACAGGGATCTGGGCCCCCAGAGCCGGGAGCTGACCCTTAAAGTGCTGAGGAACAGCAGCTGTGGAGATGGTGAGTATGGGACAGGAAGGAGACCCTTTGGGTGGGTGCCAAGTGGGACCTGGTCATGGACCCAACTCACAGTGCCGTCCCTTTCCCCAGCTGAACTCCTGGGCCAGACCACACTGCCCGTGGGCTCCCCTTCTAGACCACTGTCTCGAAGACAGGTGTGCCCACTCACCCCTGGGCCAGGGAAAGCCCTGGGACCAGCAGCCACCATGGCAGTGGAGGTGAGAAGTTGATCCCAGGGGGGAGATGGGAGAAACAGCAAAGGGGAGTCTTTGAAGTCCTGTATCTTTGCTCTTCTACCCCTTGGCAGCTTCAGTATGAAGAGGGCTCCCCCCACAACCTGGGCACCCCCACCCCCTCCACTCCTCGTCCCAGCATCACTCCTACCAAGAAGATTGAACTGGACCGGACCATTATGCCTGATGGCACCATTGTCACCACAGTCACCACCGTCCAGTCCCGGCCCCGTATAGATGGCAAATTAGGTAAAGGGGAGGCAGCTGGGAGCCCAGTTCTGGCCAGGGGAACCTGCTACAGATGCATGACAGGACAGGGAAGGGGCAAGGAGAGCCTGCATTCTGAGTCCCTTGTTTCTGACCATCCCTCCTGAGTTATCTCTCCTTCCTCGTATCTTTGTTTCTCTCCAACTTTTCCTGGGTCGCCCCATCTCTCCACTGCCCTTCTTTGATCCTCTGGCTCCGCTGGTCCTTGTTCAGGACTCTTGCATGCCCACCTTCCTAAGTTCCCTCTACATCTTCACAGCTCTTTCCCCTTCCTCTCCCAGCCCCAGCTGCCTACTTGTCCCTCCTTCCTCCCTTAACTTTCCTGGACCCCTGTCAGATCTTCCAACAGACAGAGTTGCCTCTGGTGTCTCTCCCACCCCCGGGGTTCTCTGTGACATTTCTCCCATCTCTAGGGGTCCCATGGAATCCCCCACTTCCAATGACCCTCAGTGGAAGCTGCTTTCCACATTCCCTTTGGTTCCCATGGTGTCTTTTTGTCCCCAAGACATTGTCTTAATCACTGTGTGATTAATCATCCCTTAGTCACCCCTGCCCTCTGAGTCAACCTAAGTCTGCATCTCAATAAAAACTACAGGGGGTGGGGCCTCTTTAAAGCACTCCCAGCTCACTGACCCTCCCCCACCCACCAGACTCCCCCTCCCGCTCCCCGTCCAAGGTGGAGGTGACTGAGAAGACAACAACTGTGTTGAGTGACAGCAGCGGCCCCAGCAGTACCTCCCACAGCAGCAGCCGTGAGTGGGGAATTGGGAAGTGTGTGTATTGGTTGGCACCAGGGCTCCAGAGTCAAAAACCACTTCGGGTGGGGCCCAGGAGTTCAAATCCAAGAGTTCAAGTTCAAGTCCAAGGAGGAGTCAGGTTATCCATCCTCTATCCCCAGCAGGTGAGAGCCACCTTTCCAACGGCTTGGACCCTGTAGCAGAGACAGCAATTCGCCAGCTGACTGAGCCCAGCGGGCGGGCAGCCAAGAAGACACCCACCAAGCGTAGCACTCTCATCATCTCTGGTGTTTCCAAGGTAACAGGGCTCTGGGGAGAGGAGCCAGGATAGGAAGAAAACCCTAGAGGGTCACTCCTGTCCATTAAAACTTGTCCCTTCCATCAGGTGCCCATCGCTCAGGACGAGTTGGCACTATCCCTGGGCTATGCGGCATCCATGGACGCCTCACTGCAGAATGATGCCGGAACCAGCGGCGGTCCCTCTTCACCTCCCTCAGAGCCCCCAGCCATGTCCCCAGGACCCCTAGATGCCCTCTCCAGTCCTACGAGTGTTCAGGAAGCCGATGAGACAACACGTTCAGACATTTCTGAGAGGCCATCTGTAGATGATGTTGAGTCAGAAACAGGTTCAACTGGTGCCCTGGAGACCCGCAGCCTCAAGGACCACAAAGGTGGGGAGCCATTGACTGAGCACACACCACCGTCCCCTCCCATCCCCCACCTCCCATACTCAGTAGCGTGGTGACTTGGGTCCTTCTGGATGTTTTGCAACAGGGGAGCCTCAAATCAGTTTGTCTTCTCCTTTTTTCTCAATGGCACGGTCTCTCTTCTCAGTCTGGTTCAGCCAAGCTTGAGTTGAGAGGGGAAACTTGATGCCTCAGTCCTGGCCTGGCTCCAACTAGCTGGGGTGATAGGAAGGAATGCCAAAATATTTCCCTTTTCATGCATTTTTCTTTCTTCCTGTGTCTAAGCACATATCTTCTTACCTCATTTCCTCCCTCCAGCCTTTAATTCTATAACTCTGTCCTATAAGAAATCCTACTGTTTGCCAACTGGGAGTGTCCCTCTGGCAGTGACCCAGTCTGTGGTACTCTAACTTCTAAGGATCAGGTGCTGACCCCAAAACACCTTCATCCCTCTGCCACTGAGTCCATCAACCACAATGTTTTTAAGTCTGACTTAAGCTTGCATCACTTGTTGGGGTAATGAGAGTCTCAAGTCCAAAGCCTGCTGTGCAAGCACCTTCCTCCTCTTAATGGTCCTGAATTTATCTCTTTGAAGTTTTCTAGACTCACCGCTTCCTGCTCACATCCTGGAATTTGGTAAACAAGCCAGTGTCCACCCACCTTGTCCCCTTGGGGCTTTATAGGCTTTTAGGTACACCCTCTGCTCAGTCTTTGTCTTTCCACAGTAAGGAGACCTGAAAGTCATTCTATCCTCAGAGGCCCCATGGCAGTCCTCCTCAGGGGTAGTAGCCAGGTGTGCACACAGAATCCCATGAGTACCCCCATTTTTCCTTTGGGAGGGATAAAGGACGTGCTTTGTTTCTACTTTATTTCCTGAGGAAACCTGGCTTGTAGGCCTGGGGACAGGTCCTGTTCTGCATCTTCTACCCTTCATCCTAGGTCCTTTCTCTTCTCCCCACCTTTCTCTATCCCCATGAGCCCCTTCTCTCTGCCTCAGCCTCTCCTCTCCCCCCACAGTGAGTTTCCTGCGCAGTGGCACCAAGCTCATCTTCCGCAGGAGGCCTCGTCAGAAGGAAGCTGGTCTGAGCCAATCACACGATGACCTCTCCAATACAACGGCCACACCCAGTGTCCGAAAGAAGGCTGGCAGCTTTTCTCGCCGCCTCATCAAGCGTTTTTCCTTCAAATCTAAACCCAAGGCCAATGGCAACCCCAGCCCCCAGCTCTGAGGGCCTCTCTTAGCTAGGAGAGAGTGGGAGTCCTTTTAGCCCAGTCCCCACCTCTCCTTCCCTTCCCCTTCCTGGACTCCCTACAGCCTGGGCCAGGGAAGCCCTCTGGGTTCCAGGAAGCTGTGTCCACCTTGGGCTATGGGGCCAGTTGGAAGGGTTGCAATGGGAAGTATGTGAGAGGCGGACATCCAGTGCTGAAGACATAGAAGAGGGAGTGGTGGCTGGGGATAAGCGGAGGGCCTGGCGTGGCGTGTGTGAGCATTCTTCAGAAACGTTTGTCTATTGACACTGGCCCCTTGGAGGAGTCCCAGGATGCTCAGCTCCTCAGCGGGTCCTTCCTCCCCTATTTATTCTCTTTTCTATTTATGTGTATGGTCCAGGACCCTCAGTAAAGAGATGACAGAGGGCATCTCTCCCAGGTGACCCTTCTTTCCTGTCCCAGGAGGGGAGACAGTTCCCTTTGGGATGGGGCTCCTACACCTCCCTCAGGTCCCCACTCCCACCAGCACCAATATCTGCCTCTGAGGACACTGGCAGCACATGGAAAGCCGGGCTGGTGCCCGGGATGGGGGGCAGGTACTCCCCACCTCCCTGCCTCCCCCTTCTGCTCCTCATCCCTCCTTCTCTCTTTATTACTGTTTTTGTACTTGATGCCTTCTCTGTGAGCAGTGGCTCTGTTGGAAGGAGGGAGTCAGGAGCCTGGTGGGAAGCCTTCCCCAGAGAGATGGCTTTAGGGGCTTTATGTAAAGAGTGTGTGAAGATGGAGCAAGAGCAGGGCTGCACCTCTGTCTTTGGGAGATGATGATGTCCATTGCTGTGTGATGGCTTGGAACTTAATTTATTAATTAAAATCAAGTTGGAATTTATAAACTGGACAACTGGTTATCCTTTGAAAGGTGAATGAGCAGAGACAGGTGCCCAGATGGTGAGGTGATGGTGAGGTCTGCTATGACGCTCCTGTAGGGAGGAGGGAACATGTAGAGAGAGGATAGGACAAGAGTCCTTGAAGGGTGAAGTTTCAGCAAAAAAAGTCAATCAGAAAAAAGAGGGTCAATCCATTGGTGCAGGAATCTTCATTCCCCTTCCTCGAATAGGCTACTCCTTCAGAACATGAACTTTGGGTCTAGACTGCTTAGATTTGAGGCCCAGTTCTACTATATACCTGTGTGAACATGAGTCAGTTATATAACCCCAGAGTGCCTCAGTTTTCCCCATCTGTATAATGAGGAATGTGATAATAGCTATTATAAGTCATGCTGAAAAAGTGCTAATTGTTGCCTCAGACTGGGGAAGGGAGAAGTCTTTTACAAAGGTTTTGACATAAGTAGAAGTTTCAGGAAGTTATAGATAATAGCAACTCTATGTCCCTGGTTCCTTTTCTCTGGGACTTTCTAGAGGACTTGAACCCCGTAAACTGCTGCAGAATATCAGAGCACTGAACCAGGGACAGAAAACCTGAGGGTACCAAAACACACCAAGTGATCTTGAGCAGAGGACTGCTTTCTAGACCCAACTTCCTGATCTTTAAAGCAAAGTGTCACTTCCAGCCATGCCATTCTGATTTACCTACATCACGGGTGGAGGGGGGGTGTGTGTCAAATCATGTGCCTTGAGGTAAGCAGCATGCTCCATGTGCCTGTCTATAGTAATCACAGAATGTGGGCTATCTACAAAAAGGAGTGAGTGCATATTTGGATAATTTTTATGTAGTGATATGATCAATAGCCTAGGTCATAAAAATTCAGATTTACTAGTTATTTCCTCTGATTTAAGAACTGCAACTCTTACTGGTTCACAGAGGAGCAGTTTGTTTACCAGTTTGATAAGACTGTTGAACACATGGAACTTGAAATTTTGCAAAAAACTTTTGTTGACAGGAGAGCAGTACTCAGGTTTCTATTGGACCAGCGGAGTGAGTGGGTAGTAACTGAAAGTCTGCGAAGCTGCCCAGATTGCAAAAGAATCTCATATTTTACAGAGAAGAGCCTAATCACATTTCAATAACAGGGATTTTTTTTTAAAGATTTATTTATTTATGCATACAAGCACTGGGGTACAGGCCAGAGGTTTGGGGGGTGAGAGGATTCACCACAGAGAGTGGGGAGCAGAACAGGCAGATCAATGGAAGTACACTGCTGAGGGGAGCAGCGGGCACAACAGGAGAGGTCTGCCGCGCCATGTGGGGCCCCTCCCTGGCTGACCGCAGGGATCGAACTCGTGCTGCAGTGGCTGCGGTTTGCTTCATATTGCGTTTCTTAACCCACTGCGCCACCAGGGAGGCCCCAATAACAGGGATTTTTAAAGTGAATGCAAAAGAAAGACAAAATACAATTTCATCAACTTGATCCATTTTACACTTTCAGAAGCCATCTATAGGCTTTTGATGAGTGTGAATTATGATTGAGTTCTATGTGGCAACTTTTTTTTTTTAAGATTTTATTTATGCATACAAGAGCTGGGGTACAGGCCAGAGGTGCGGGGTGGGAGGATGAGAGGAGTCACCAGAGACAGAACAGGCAGACCAACTGAAATACACTGCTGAGGGGAGCAGTGGGTGAGGCAGGAGAGGTCTGTTGCGCCATGTGCGTCCCCTCCTTGGCCAGGGATCGAACTCAGGCTGCAGTGGCTGCAGAAGCCCCACAGTGCGGTGCTCAACCCCTTGTGTTTCTGTGGCAGCTTTTAAAGAACAAATCTTAGGATGTGTCTGAGTTATCCAGCCAAAGTTGTGGCTTGTTTTCAAGAGAAACAGATTGAGATAGAAATAAATTATTCTAGACACCACCTCAAATTTGGAAAACATGTGATTCCCAGAACTATCCTGAGATTTTTGCTGTGTAAAAATTGCTTGTGTCTACGCAGCTCTTTGAATGAACTTTTTATGAAATTGCTAAATGAAAGCCAAAAGTCATCTTAAGTGGTGTAAGTCTGGATTAAAACAAGGTTGGGGGCCTCCCTGGTGGCGCAGTGGGTTAAGCAACGCAATATGAAGCAAACCGCAACCACTGCAGCACGAGTTCGATCCCTGCTGCTGGCCAGAGAGGGGACCCACATGGTGCAGCAGACCTCTCCTGCTGTGCCCGC
>JAGFMF010011443.1:3569434-3638513 GCA_019455555.1 Galemys pyrenaicus
TCTGCTCCCCGCTCTGTCTGTGGTGAATCCTCTCACCCCCCACACCTCTGGCCTGTACCCCAGTGCTTGTATGCATAAATAAATAAATCTAAAAAAAAATTAAAAAAAATAAAATAAGGTTGGCATTATGAAGTATTATTATAACCATGCATTTTTGAGTGAATAAAGTTGATAAAATATATTTTGGGATACTTTTTTTTGAAAAAAGATTTACTTATTTATGCATACAAGAGCTGGGGCATAGGTCAGAGTCCCGGGAGGTGAGAGGATTCACCAGATAGAGTGGGGAGCAGAACAGGCAGACCAACCAAAACACACTGCTGAGGGGAGCAGCGGGCCAGGCAGGAGAGGTCTGCTAAGCCATGTGGGCCCCCTCCCTGGCCAGAGACAGGGATCAAACTCCTGCAGTAGCACCGGTCTGCTTCATAGTGCGTTGCTTAACCCACTGCACCACCAGGGAGGCTCTATTTTGGAGTACTTTTAAGTTACATTTTAAGATGCCTATTTTAAAACAGTGACAAAGTTATAATTCAGTGTTCATAACAAACCATGCACACATTTCTGATTTCATTGACTTTGCTATTTTTAATGGCATTTTAAAAGCTTACTTTATATTGAATAGTTAATGAGTTTCAATTATATAAAATAGGCTTGTTTTTACTTTAGAAAAAATAGTAAAAACAATAAAATAAATATCAACTTTTGAGCCTCCTTGAGGGCACTGTGGTTAAATCCTCAGCTCTATCAAACTATCACCGGTCACTGCAGCATGAGCTCAATCCCCCGCCAGGGAGCTACCCTACTTGGCGCAGCAGATAACTCCTGTCTCGACTGCTGCTCTCCTCAGCAATATATCTCAGTAGATTAGTTTGTTCTGCTCCCATTATGTTTCTGGTGAATCCTCTCACTACCACTTTGAGTGCTCCGTGGAGGTTTGGAGGGCGGCAAGAATGCCTGTACTGGAACCCGTATGGTTAGCGCCGAAATCAGAGTTAGACTTAATGAACTGGAGAAGGGGCTGAGAAGATTAAGAATGGGGATGAACTTGAGAAATCCCTTGTTTAAGGATGAAGAACCCGAGGGATTGGCAATGAACTGGAAGTGAGAGGTGACAGGAATCCGGGATGATCGCCGAGTTCTGACTTGAAGGAGTGAATGAATGACGTAGTTGTTCACTAAGCAAGGAGCACTGAACAAGGAAGGCAGAGGTCTGGGGGAAAGAGATGGCACAGGAATACAGGTGTTTAAAAGATAAGAAGACAAAGAAGGCGAAGGATAGAATCCCAATTTGGCTTAGCAGGGCTAGCAGTGCTGGGCACCAAGCCTCATGCACCTCTTCCCGCCCGCCGCCTACGACTGCAGCTGAAGCCGAGAGCCGCGTGGCCTAGGAGACCCCACTCGGAGCCCTGCCCGAGCGCTGCGCATGCCCAGTGGGAGCCTCGCGCCGAGCCTGCGCGGTCGGTGTCGTCGGTCGGACTCAAGGGATTCCTGCTAGCGCTTAGCTCCGAGAGCCGCCGCGCGGACCGCGATACCTTTCTCCGCAACCCGCCGCCTCTCACACCCGCCCCTTCCGTGTTTTGGTCGCGCACGGGTTCCGTCAGTCGCAGCGGCCATTGGCTGGCGGAGGGATCTGAGGGCGGCGATTGGCTGTCGTTTGCCGTCGCTCAAGCGCTTCCCGGAGGTGGTTCGAGGTGGAAGGCGAGCAGAAGAGACCGGGGAGACGAGGGGAGGTAAGCTGGGGCTCTGCGCTTGGCCGGGCAGCTTCGGGGTGCACTCTGGGTGGGATGCAGAGGTCAGGGTCTTTCCGAGTCTCCTGGAGAGGCTTCCTCTCGCGGCTCGGTTGCACTGGCGCCCCGGCCCCTAACCCTTACTCGAGCCTTCGCCGCGGCTGAGACTTGATCATCACCACACCTTAGGGGGAAGGATTCTGGGAAGCCGGCGGGTGTCCAGGGCGAGGTTTTACCCTCTGGAACGGCCTCGGATTTCTACCCCTTCGTGCTGGTCCTGGGACTGGGTCTGATTCCGCTTAGGACGCGCCTCCCTGCTCTGCCTGCCCGCTGAAATGTCTCACTGTCTTGATCTTTCTCTTCGGACGCTTTGTTTTCATCGCTTCACTCGTCAGTCTTAGCTCTTCGACCAAATTGAGTCCTCAGGAGGTTCAGAAGCTGGGTCCTTCCTTTAGTAGAATACCATTCAGGGTCCGTTCGCTGTCTGGCGTTACAATACACTGAAGTATTTGCTGATTACTTCTTACCTAATGGAAAGAAGCGTTAGGAATCTTTTGTTGACTGTGTCGATAGAGTTCATGCTTAGATGCTGTAACCCTCTCGAGCAAGGAAAGGAATAGCTATCACGTGCTGCATTCCAGCAATGTGTTATGCCCAATTTTTAAAAACCCATCATCTAGTTTAGTCCATAAATCAATTCATTGAGCTCGTTGTAATTATCCTACAAGGGAAACTGAAACTTCAGTAACTTGCCTACGGTTACATAGCTATATAGTAAATATTGGAGCTTTTTAACCGGATCTGTTGACTCACTCAGTTACTGTGTTACTATCCCACTTTATAGTTAAGGTGTTAATATCCCACTTCATAGTTAAGGAAACAATTTCACAGAAACTAGGTGATTTGCTCAAAAACAAGTGGTACAGATTTATTGAAACATTAAAAGAGTGCCTAGTAGGTGTGGGCTGACCCTGCAGCTAGAAGTGAAGAGGGCACAGGCCAGGCTTGTTAAGAGCTCACGGGCCTCCCTGGTGGCGCAGTGGGTTAAACAACGCATTATGAAGCAAATTGCAGCCACTGCAGCACGAGTTCGATCCCTGCTGCCGGCCAGGGGGGGGACCCACATGGCGTGGCAGACCTCTCCTGCTGTGCCCGCTGCTGCCCTCAGCAGTGTGTTTCGGTCAGTCTGCCTGTTCTGCTCCCCCGTCTGTCTGGTGAATCCTCTCACCCCCCCCACACCTCTGGCCTGTACCCCAGTGCTTGCATGCATAAATAAATAAATCTTTAAAAAAAAAAAAAAGAGCTCACATCTTAAAGCTGACAAAATAATCATACTAAAACCTGTTTTGGGTATTTTGTATACTGTACAGACATGGTGTCTGGAGAGGAGTGAATTAGATAAAGAGAGTTAAAGTAGGCAGATGTAGGAGGAAAATGGAGCCACACTCTCTGGCTTTGAATTCTGTCTCCATTGCTTCCTAGCTTTGTGATCTTGGCAAATTACTTAACTGATTTGTGCCCATTTCATCTGTCAAGTTGAGATAGTAGTGGTACCGACTTCAATAGAGTTCTTACATTAATGAGTCTTGGTACATTTACATGCATAAAGTATTTCTTGTATCTTATGACTCGTAGAACAGTGCTTAGAGTATAGTAGATAGTTAGGTATTGTGATACTATTCTAGGCAAAGCAAAATCACTGAGACAGGAACTTGAACCCAGCCAGCCATAGAACTAAGAGTCAAGAGCAGTCTGAGGGGCGGGGTCATTTAGGATCATTTCCTGGAGTGTGATCATATCCTGGCATTTATGGAGTGACTGGAGAGTACAATGCCCTGTGCTGATCCTGGGAATGAGAGGTGAAGCCATGATGGTCCTGCCCCAGAAGCTCCTAGTCTAGGGAAGTCACACTTTCCTTCCATAGTCGTTGTAGTGAAGGTGTAAGAGTGCTGAAGGCACTGGAGGGGACATGGCCCAGCTGTGACTGGATGAATAGGAAAGGGCTTGCCAAGGAGAGGACATTTGGTCTTGAAGGGTGAGTGGAGAGTCTTAGGAAGTTTTAGGAGAATGTAGGATATTTAGGGGGAAAGGTGATTGAATCAGAGTGAGAAAGGACATAGAGGGACCGCAGACGAAACCAGGGAAGCAGCCTAATATGGAAGAGGAAATCTTTGGGTTAGAATCAGGGTGCTCTTATGCCAAATGAAGTGAAGTTTGGAGAGGGCTCCCCACAAGGCTGACAAACAGTGGACCCTCAGTGTGTGCTTATTCCCTTACCTAGCCCCTGGAGGAATAAGTTGAGGCCAGTTGTACAGGATGGTGGACTTTGTAGAGAGGTAGAGAGCAGGGGAGGCTTTCCCTGCTTCAAAAGTTTAAAAAGTGGTTAATGTTTCCTACTAGTAGGGCTTCACTATTAGTCTGGGAGCCACCCAGCAACCCCGTGCACTCCCAAGAATACTTTCCTAGATGACTGGGTTAAATAAAAGGGGGTTTCTTTGGTAAGCACTTAAGTATAGTGCTTAAGTATAGCCTCTTTCACTTGTAGGCATGAAGGATTTTTTTGTATTTTGTGGTTTTTTTTCCTTGGTTTTTAGTAGAGGCCTTTTTCAGAGTTTCCACCTTGGCCAGGTAGGACAAAGGGAGTAATCTCTACTCCTTTGTATTGTCCAGCTTGGTGTAAGCAGCAAGAATCAGTGAGAATCCTTGA
Organism: Galemys pyrenaicus; assembly: GCA_019455555.1. Lineage (NCBI taxonomy): Eukaryota > Metazoa > Chordata > Mammalia > Eulipotyphla > Talpidae > Galemys > Galemys pyrenaicus. The sequence continues at coordinate 3,573,869 of JAGFMF010011443.1, forward strand.
GGAGGTGACACTTAAAGGCAGAGTTGAGGCTTCTTCATGTCCTCTTTCCCCTCAGGGCTTTTACTAGTTGTGTCATCTGAAATTTTGTGTTTTAAGAGGGAAACTATTATTCTTCCTCAAACTCATTCCTGGAACTGCTCACAACTGTGGGCCTGAGGTAAAAGGCATATTTTTAAGCTTAACCCCAGCCTTCCCAAATCTAAACCTTGAGGGAAAGGGCTGGAGAGCTCTGCATTTGCATCCATGTTAAAGACAATGACAAGCTTCAGTTTTATTCAGCTTTCTGCAGCAAGTATTTATTACTTGCCTAAGCAAGCCTAGCACTGTATACACCCCGGGTGCAATGCTTGTGGACAGGTAATGCCTCATGTTCAAATGGCATCTACATTTTAGTTCAGAGGATATTAGGGGAGTGGTAGAGTGAACTGCTGGATAGATTAGGCAAAGGTAGATGATGTGGCTCTTTGAAAGTCAAGTGGAGGATTAATAACATGATGTAATAAGAGGTAAGGACCTTCTGGGCTCATCTGCAGTCTAGGTGGTTTAGGAAGTATACAGACTGGGCAGTGATTTTCTAGATGGGATGTTGCCTGATTCATGAATCATTTATTAAGGTCAATTTGAATTTAAAAAAAAAATACTGATGAATATGGACTTTGGAGTTAGCCTAACCTGACCCTAACCCCACCAGTGGTGTATGGCCTTGAGCAAACCAGTTCACCTTTCCAAACCTCAAGTCCTTATCTATAAACGAGGTTACAAATAGTGCTTACCTCATAGGGTGGTGTTAGTAATTAAATGATAGTGTAAATGAAGTGCTTGCTTTGGCACGTGGCCTGTAGTAAGTATGAAATTAAAAGTTTTTGTTGTCCCTATCTGAAGATGAGGATGTTTAGGAGAAGGATTAAGTTACTCGGCCAAGGTCATATACCAATAAATAGTGGACAGAGGCGCCTGAATTAGAGCTTTGGTCTTTTGACCCTGAGCATTGCTCTGTCTCCCTTAGGGGTCATTGCTTCTTGGGGAGGGACTCTGGAGCGTCATGAGAAAATATGTGTTAAAGTTCTTAGTTCAGTGCCAGATACATGTTCAGTAATGTTAGTTTTTGTTCTTGAGAGCACCAGACAACTTCCGTCCTTATTGAAAAAAGCACAGACTTCCTCACAGGTCACTGGAAAATGCCTGCTGCTTCTAGGCGGGATTCCTGCCCAATATTCCTCTCCCTGCCCACCACCTCACTGGCTGCACTTGGGGGGGAATCTACAGCTGTTGATTTCCTTTTCTAAGGTGAAGGCCATGCCGCCTCCAGGGAAAGTTCCCCGAAAGGAGGATGGGAAAGCTCCCCGAAAGGAGGACCTGGAGCTCCAGTGTGAGTGGGGGTCCTGCTCCTATGTGTGCTGGGCCATGGAGGAGTTCTGCGAGCACGTCACTCAGCACCTGCAGCAGCACCTGCACAGCTCCTCCGGGGAGGAGGACGAGGAGGAGGATGACCTACTAGGTAAGGGCGTGGGGTGGGAAGCAAAGCTCAAGGGGAGGCAGAAAATCTGACTTACCTTTCGCCAGCGGGAGAAGGCAGCCTGGGAGAATGGTGATTTAGTTTCCTAATTGTGTTTGTTTGGTTTATAAACCCATTGTAGAAAACACATTCAGTAAGGGTATATGGAGTGAATCACCATTGTGCCAGTGCTTATGGAATGGTCTTTTGCCCTCTCTCTACATAGTAGTGCATATGTACATTAAATTAGATAATTTTATTTTCTGTTTTTTTAAAAGATTTATTTACTTAAGCGCACAAACAATGAGGTGTACAGGACAGAGGTGTGGGGGAGGGGTGAAAGGATTCACCAGAGACAGAGTGGGGAGCAGAATAGGCAGATTGACTGAAATACACTGCTAAGGGGAACTACGGGTGAGGCAGGAGTGGTATCTTGCACCATGTGGGTCTCCTCCCTATCTGGGGATTGAACTCTTGCTGTAGTGGCTGTGGATGCTTCATAGTGCGGTGCTAAACGCTTTGCGCCACCAGGGAGGCCCTGAAAGCTATTTTATTTTATTTTTTTAAAGATTTATTAATTTATGTATACAAGAATGGGGTGCAGGCCAGAGGTGTGGGGGGTGAAAGGATTCATCAGAGACAGAGTGGGGAGCAGAACAGGCAGATCTACTGAAATACACTGCTGAGGGGGGCAGCAGGTGAGGCAGGAGAGGTCTGCTGCGCCATGTAGGTCACCCCCCCTGGCCGGGGAGCGAACTCATGCTTCAGTGGTTGCAGATGCTTCGCTATGCGGTTCTTAATCCCTTGTACCACCAGGGAGGCCCTCTGAAAGCTATTTTTTTTTAAAGATTTATTTATTTATGCATACAAGCGCTGGGGTACAGGCCAGAGGTGTGGAGGGGGGTGAGAGGATTCACCACAGAAAGCGGGGAGCAGAACAGGCAGATCAACAGAAATACACTGCTGAGGGGAGCAGCGGGAGGTCGGCTGCGCCATGTGGGTTCCCTCCCTGGCTGGCAGCAGGGATTGAACTCGTGTTGCAGTGGCTGTGGTTTGCTTCATAGTGCATTGCTTAACCCACTGCGCCACCAGGGAGGCCCTGAAAGCTATTTTCAAGACAAAGACTGGGACATTTTACTTGTCCTGTCCCCAGTACCTGGTACATGATAGGCAGTCACTAAATTCTGGTATTTGCTGAATGAACTTCCGGTAATTTGGTGTCAGTCCAGCCTCCTCATTGCTGTGAAGTACCACAGGTAGAAGGTGAACTAAACTTGGGAAGTATCAGATTCTTTCTTCTAAATCCCTTTCTACAGAGGAAGAATTTTCCTGCTTGTGGCAGGAGTGTGGCTTTTGTTCTCTGGACAGTTCCGCTGATCTCGTCCGACACGTCTACTTCCATTGCTACCACACAAAGCTGAAGCAGTGGGGGCTGCAGGCCCTGCAGGGCCAGGCGGACCTCAGCCCCTGCATCTTGGACCTCCAGAGCCGCAACATCATCCCTGACATCCCTGACCACTTCCTGTGCCTGTGGGAACATTGTGAGGTCAGCAGGCTGTGCCAGTAATAGGGCTTGGAGCAAGTTGGGAATCTTAACTACAGGTGCCTTAACCCTTTCAGGGATGTCCTACATTCCTGAGGTTCCTGCTGGAATCTCTTGCAAAATATTTCCCATCCCGCCAAGTAAATTTGAGAGAGCCAAAAAGCCCCTTTGGGACACATAGGGTAAAAGTCCCTCACCCACCCTTAGCCCTTACCTCAAGTTGCTCCTGGCAGAATTCCTTCGACAATCCTGAGTGGTTCTACCGGCATGTGGAAGCACACAGCTTGTGCTGTGAATACCAAGCAGTTGGCAAGGACAACCATGTGGTGCTGTGTGGCTGGAAAGGTAGGGCCCCTCCTTAATTTCTGGTTTCTAAAGAACCCCTCAGGTTGATGAGGGGCTAGGGCAGCTAGGGATGGGACTAGTCCTTCAGGGTAAGGTTGTCTGCTGGCTGGAGATAAATGGGGGTAACTGTGCCCATCTGGGGGTTGGCGACTGGAGCCTGACCTAGCCTTCCATCCCAGGCTGTACCTGCACCTTTAAGGACCGCTGTAAACTTCGAGAGCACCTCCGCAGTCACACCCAAGAGAAGGTGGTGGCCTGCCCCACTTGTGGGGGCATGTTTGCCAACAACACCAAGTTCTTTGATCACATCCGTCGCCAGACCTCATTGGATCGTAAGCAGTTAGAGAAAGGGGCATGGGTACAGGTTGACCTTGGGGGCACAGGGAGGGTTGGGGGCATGTTTCCAGGGGATTGGGCCACTGAGGTATCCACAACTTGGCTACCTCTACTTTTAGACTCAGTCACTGTTGTAGTCTCTGCTGATTTAGATTCATTAGGCATTGTTATTCAGTGCTTACTGTGTACCCCATCAGTTATCTCAGTGATTCCTCACAGCAGCCCCATGAGGTAGGCCTCTTATCCCCTTTTTGCAGATGAGGAATCTGAGGCTCAGAGAGGTTAAATCACTTACCTGAGATCATACAGCTAGTAAGTGGTGAAACTGGGATTCTAACTCAGGTCTTGACTCCAAGTCCCATACTCTTTCCACAAAACTTTGTTCACCCATAGCTCCCTAAGCTCCCCTTTTCTCACTGGGTGGTTCCCTTCTGCCTGGGATGGTCCCCCTCTCCTGGGCTTGCTCTCTTCTCTGCCTCTCTGCCATCTCCCAGAGCCCATCTTTTTCTTCTGCCTGGCCTGCTCCAGAGCAACGCTTCCAGTGCTCTCACTGTTCCAAGAGGTTTGCTACAGAGAGGCTGTTGCGGGACCATATGCGTAACCATGGTGAGTAGCTGGCTGCCCCCTCCTGCCTTCCTGTCCTCCGTGGCTCCGTGATACTCAGGTCACAGCCTCCTCTCCGCCCCTCTTAGTGAATCACTATAAGTGCCCTCTGTGCGACATGACCTGTCCCCTGCCGTCCTCCCTCCGCAACCACATGCGCTTCCGCCACAGCGAGGACCGACCCTTTAAATGTGACTATTGTGACTACAGGTAAGGGGATGCCAGGGCCAGAAATCGGGGCAATCACGATCCAGGGTCCCCCATGCCCTTCATACCCTCCTGGCTTCTCCTGCAGCTGCAAGAATCTGATTGACCTCCGCAAGCACCTGGATACACATAGCAAAGAGCCAGCCTATAGGTGTGACTTTGAGAACTGTGACTTCAGTGCCCGATCCCCCTCCTCTATCAAGTCCCACTACCGAAAAGTGCATGAAGTAAGTGGAGCAGGTAGTGGGAAAGGGCTCACAGAAGTGTGGGGGAGCCCAGGGTGAAGAGCTCACTCTGCTTCCCCTCCCCATTAGGGAGACTCAGAGCCAAGGTACAAATGTCACGTGTGTGACAAATGCTTCACAAGGGGCAACAACCTCACTGTGCACCTTCGCAAGAAACACCAGTTCAAGTGGCCCTCAGGGCACCCCCGCTTTCGGTATGTCTACCCTTCCCCTAGATTCACACATGCTATTTTCCCATTACCTGTTCTGCAAGTTAGAAACCCTGAAGTGATGACACTTTGATGTCCACCATCTCCCTGTAGGCTCAAAGAACCCTGAGGACAGTGGTGGGCAGAGGTGGTTTTTCAGGTGTTTGAATCCCAGGCTGGGTGCCATGCTCAGTAAATGCCAGAAGTCCTGCAGCTAGACTGCAGCTAAGGGTCCTGATCCTTAGCTCCATGGCCTTCTCATAATCTTTGACACCCCCCCTCCCCCATCCTCTCCAGTGCAATGTCTGTCTCTCTGGCTTGGGTTTCTACATAAAATTTTCCATTTTTAGTAATGATCGTGCCCGCTTGTCTTTTCTTCTATGTATTCCATTAGAAACCTTTTTTATCTAGAACTCCCATCCTTTAGGATCCTAGGGCTTTCTCATATTTGTTCCGTACCTTGCCAATCTCTGGGCCACTTTGCATCTCCCTGCCCATGTATGCTGCCCTTTGTGCTCGTTCACCAGGTACAAGGAGCATGAAGATGGCTACATGCGGCTGCAGCTGGTTCGCTATGAGAGTGTAGAGCTGACACAGCAGCTGCTGCGGCAACCACAGGGGGAGTCGGGCCTGGGAGCTTCCCTGAATGAGAGCAGCCTGCAGGGCATCATTCTAGAAACAGTTCCAGGGGAACCAGGACCCCAGGAAGAGGCTGAAGAGGAAGAGGAGGGCAGGGGCAGTGAGGGGACAGCCCTCTCATCCTCTCAGGACACTCCCAGCCCTGTGATCCACGTGGTGAATCAGACCAATGCCCAAGGAGAAAGAGAGATTATCTACTATGTGCTGTCTGAAGCCCCGGGGGAGCCCCCACCAGTCCCTGAGTGCCCCTCAGGGCGCATCATGGAAAAGCTTCAGGGAATAGCAGAGGAGCCAGAAGTCCAGATGGTATGAGGGCTACAGAATCTGACCATTCCCACCCCAGGCCTGGGGTTTGGGCTGGGCTAGTGGCAGTGCCCCTAGTGGGCAACCCTTGCCAATGGAAGCCTTCAGGAGTGGTGCTGCGAGCTGCGTGGCCCACTTTGGACCCAACTTACATCATTTGGCAGATTCTAGGGACTTCTCATTCTTGCCCGGCAATGTTCTGTAGGAATTGTGAGGCTTTGGGATTCTTTGAGGGGGACTTGTGAGTGTTCTTGTGGAGGGGGCAAGTAGCAGACTTAGCCTTGACCCCTTAAATATGTTGGAACAGTGGTAAAATGCTTAGTCCACTCACATCCAGCATCCGTTCCTATCTTTAGGGACCCTAGGCATAGGGAGGACATGTAACTGGCCCCTAGAAGGGCCCTTCCTCACAGCCAGCCCAGGTGTCACAAATCAGGCAGCCGTTTCCCTTCAAAGGATTCCTCCTACAACCCCAAGGACTTCCATGGTTATCCTCAGGGATGGGATTGCGTGTGTATAACAATGGTTTTGGTAATAAAAGAGATGCTTGGACTATTCCTTTCTTCTTCCTTATGTTTGATGGCGGTTAACTAGGTATAATAAGAAGATACAGCCGCCCAGAAGAGGTTTGTTAACAATTAGGCTTATTCCCTTTTCAGTGACGGGTTTGCTTCTGTTTTTAACTATTCTCTTGTTCCTCTCTCTCCTTACTCCCTTTGATGAAGCATCTCCTTTTTTAATGAGAATATGTACCATCTCCATGTAGGCCGTGAGTGAGCAGTAGCAGCACTGTAGAGTGGACAGGAGTGGGAATCACCCAGAAGATAGGACCTGACCACGGCCAGATCCTCAAGTTCAGATTTAGAAGGTGGTGCCTCTTGGGTAGGAGTTCTTTATCTGTGGGGCTGTGGGACTGGAATGGAAGGTGAGATTTGGAATGGCAAGTACTTGGGCTCCAGGAACCAAGTTGGAAACTTGCATGTCTGATTGTGCATTTCCTAGGGGGAGGGGTCTGTTTTTCATTAGATTCCCAAAGACAATGAAGCCTCCCCAGATAAGAGACTTTTCTTCACCCTATGTAGCCCCAGATCTCTACTGTTCTGAAGAGGTGAAGGAAATACTCTTGGAGGTCTTCAATGGACAAGAGACTTCCTTGAAAGGATTTTTTTAAAAGATTATTTATGCATACAAGAACTGGGGTACAGGCCAGAGTCACGGAAGGTGAGAGGATTCAACAGAGACAGAGTGGGGAGTAAAACAGGCGGATCTACTGAAATATACTGCTGAGGGGACTGGACAGGAGAGGACTGTTGTGTCATGTGGGCCCCCTCCCACATGGATCAAATTCAGGCCGGAGCAGCGATAGCATGATAGCACTGAGACTTAACCCTTCTCCACCAGGGAGGCCCATGGCCAGATAAAGACTTTAAAGATAATTCTGAAGAGACTGTGGTACCCATTCTCCATATATAATGCAAAACGAAATAACTAAACTATGAAGTAGTATAAGGAAGTCTAATATGATTATACTTTCAAAAATATATAAGCTGTTACATTCTGGTCTTAATGTTTTGTTTCTGTCTTCTGGTGCTCTTATTTTGCTGCTTTTTTCGCACCAACTTGGGCTGCCCCTTGAGCAATCCAGCATTACAGTAAGCTCTCATTCCTCTGTGGGTCCTATGAATATGGCTTTCCCTAACAGTCTATGCCTATAACAAGTCCCATTATTCTGGATCATGGGGACAGCAAAAAAGGTGTTGGCCTGCCTCCCCCTGATTTCAGTTCTTCAGCAGAAGAGGATCGTGGGCTCGGCAGCATGGGTTAGATAACCCTGGACTGGGAGTGAGGAATTACTGACTGAGCAGCCAGAGGTCAGTGGAAGGATATTTAAGGCTAGAGGGTGGGTGAGAGCAGATCCCTAGAAGTAGGAGGGTGACGATACTGATCTGATTGCTTCATCTAGTCAGCCTGGGAATCAGTTTTCATTGTCAAGGTTAAAGGGATTCACAGGCATGTGGAAACTGATGTTTCTTTTTTCTTGCGAGAGCCAGTACATAGAGAAGAGCTGAGTGAGAATAAAAGGAATGATTCTCTGAAGATGAAAGAGGGAGGAATGGTCATGGGGCATAAAACCCTTTTTGTAAGATTATGACCTCGTGAATTAGATGCTCAGTGAATGTTAAATGAATGGGTGGATTTTGCTCAAGATTAGGAATCTCATGGTGCATTTTGAGAAGAGCACACTCAATTCGTGTACAGTGGCAGAGGGAGTTGAGACTGAGAGGTAAGGTTGGGGGAGATTGTGAAAGCTTTTTTTTCTTTTGCGTAGAACTAGGGTATAGGCCAGAGGTGTGGGAGGTGAGATGATTCACTGGAGACAGAGTGGGGAGCAGAACAGGCGGATCTACTGAAATATACTGCTGAGGGGAGCAGTGAGCAAGACAGGAGAGGCCTGCTGTGCCATTTGTGGGTTAACTCCCTGATGGGGGAGACCTAGCTCAGGCTGTTGCGGTGATAGTGCTGAAACTTAGACCACAGGGAGGCCCGAAATAACGAATTTTGAACATCTACCAGCAGTGGCTTCTCTGTCCTACTCTCCAGGAGTGGGGCCTGTATTAGAAGTAAGGGACGAGCCCCCATAGAAAAGCTGGGGAGGCATCTAATGTGAGGCTGGTGGCCTCCCTGTTGACAAAAGGGGTTGAGGCGCAGCACTATGAAGCAACTGCTGCAGCACAAGTTTGATCCCTAGCCAGGGAAGTGACCTACGTGGCGGCATCAGACCTCTCCTGTCTCGCCCTCAGCAGTATATTTCAGTAGATCCGCCTGTTTTACTCCCCACTCTGTCTCTGGTGAATCTTCTCACCCCCCCCCCCATCTCTGACCTGTACCTCAGTTCTTGTATGCATAAATAAACCTTCAAAAAAAAAAAATGTGAGGCTGGTGCAATGCAAAAGATAAAGCCAAGGAGTGTGCAAGTTCAGATTCAAGGGGAGGGAAGGCAGCAAGCTGAGGCTAGAAGTGTGTGGGTTCTTAAGGAGAGAGAAACAGGTTCTGGATCAGGTAAGCTTTATATTCTATAGCTCTAGAGAACCCTTCACTTTCTTATAAAAAGGCAATGGCATTATATAGCAGAAGAGAGAGGGCAAACAAATATTACTGTTCTAAATATGCTTTCATACTGATTTTGTTATATATGTTGTATTCTTATAACTTTATTTTTTATTATTTTTTTAAAGATTTATTTATGTATGCATGCAAGAGCTGGGGAAAAGGCCAGTGGTGTGGGGGCGGTTAGAAGATTCACCAGAGACAGAGTAGGGAGCAGAGCAAGCAAATCCATTGAAACACAGTGCTGAGGGGAGTAGCAGGTGAGGCAGCAGAGGTCTGCTGCGCCATGTGGGTCCCCTCCCAGCCCCGGGATGGAACTCGTGCTGCAGGGGCTGCGGATGCTTCATAGTGCGGTGCTTAACCCCTTGTGCCACCACGGAGGCTCTCTTACAATTTTAAAACAAAACGATTTTTTAAAAGCAGCAATAGGAACTCTGCCTAATACATACCCCTCTATCACCCTGACTCAGGTGCCTAAGCCCAACTCCCGCCTTAGAGGTGGGAGAGGGTTCCAACACTTCACACTTGCCTCACGCCTTCCCTTTCTCCTCAGACCCAGTTCTCTTGAGATGTAATTGATATACAATACTGTATAAGTTTAAGATGTACAGCATAAATACCACATATATATAACTTACATATATCCTGAGACAGTTATTGCAGTAAATTAACATCTATAAATACAAAAAAGAAAAGTTTTTCCTTGTGATGAGAACTATTAGATCTATTCTCAACAACTTTCACATATACCCTTACAGCAGTGTTACCTGTAGTCATCGTGGTCTACGTTACATCCCTAGTACTTACCTTGAAACTGAAGGTTTAAACTTTGGACCACTTTCTCCAGTTCCCCATTCCCATCCCTGCTTCTGATAACCATAAATCTCCTTTTCTGTTAGTTTGTTGTTTGCTTTAGATTCTGTAGATACATGAGATAACAGTATTTGTCTTCTTTCATCTGCCTTATTTCACTTAGCATATGTCCTCAAGGTCCATCTATCTTGTAGCAAATGGCAGGATTTCTTTTTTATGACTGAATGATATTCCACTGTTTATGTATACCACAACTTTTTTATCCGTGCACCCATCGATGGGCACTCAGGTTGTTTCCATATCTTGGCTGTTATAAATGCTGCACTGTGCATGGGTTGCAGACACCTCTTCATCACAGTGTTTTGGTTTTCTTCAGATGTATTCCAAGAAGTGGAGTTGCTGAATCATGTTAGTTCTATTTTTAATTTTTTGAGAAATCTCCATACTCCTTTCCTAGTGACGGTCCAATTCAAAATCCCACCAATAGTGTCCAAGGAATCTCATTTCTCCAGATCATCACCCACACTTACCTTTTGCCTTTTGGTGCTATTCATTTTAACAGGTGTGAGGTGATAGCTCATTGTGGTTTCACTTGAATTTCCCTAATGTTAATGGTGTTGGGCAAAATTTCATGTACCTATTGGTCATTCCTGTATTTTCTTCAGAAAACTGTTTAAGTCCTTTTTAATTATTTTCTTGAAGTGCCATTGGTTTACATCCTTGTGCGCCTTTTGGAAGCCTTTTGGAACCAAAGCACTCATAGTCCACCATATTCCATTGTGCTCTGTCTATTTTTTAAATGGAGTATTTATTTGCTATTGAGTTAAACCTCCTTTATCCATCCCTCCTTTCCAGATCTGGGTTGCATTCCCCCAAGTGGCCAGCAGAGGGTCCTTCTATGACTGTCACAGTGGGAAAGGGAAGCACCATGGACTAAGGACCTGGGGGCTGGAAGCAGAACTGGGTCGGTTCCAGAGTCCCCAGTCCAAGTCCTTTCCATCTCCCATAGGACTTTGCTACCCTCCTTTCCCATAGGTCCCTCGAGCTCCTTACCAACTGCTTCTACAGATCCCGGCCTCGAGCAGCAGGTGTCAGATTAGTTCCTGGCACTAGGCTGAGATGGGAATCTAATGCTCTGCCTTGTTCCTATTTTTTTTTTAAAGATTTATTATGCATACAAGAGCTGGGGTACAGGCCAGAGTCACAGGAGGTGAGAGGATTTACCAGAGACAGAGTGGGGAGCAGAACAGGCAGATGGACTGAAATGCACTGCTGTGGGGAGCAGCAGGCACGGTAGGAGAGGTCTCCTGCACCATGTGGGTCCCCTCCCTGGCCAGCAGCAGGGATCGAACTCGTGCTGCAGTGGCCGCAGTCTGTCTCATAGTGAGTTGCCTAACCCATTGCGCCGCCAGGGAGGCCCTGCCTTGTTCCTCTTAAGCCAGTTATCATCAGCCTTACTTGTCTGGGATTGGGGAACCTGCCCCAGATAGAGGCTCTGTCTTGGTGGTAGTGATAGTGATGAGGTCTGGAGTGTGAATTGAGAAGGTTCCTAGAGAAATGAGAGGATCAATCTCAGGGTATGGAGCAGGTCTACGTGGAGAAAGGGTTACTCTGGGAAAAAATGGCATGGGAGGAAATAGGGTGTTTTCTTGGGGATACTGAAGTCTAGTAGAGGAATGAAGGTTCTCTTGAGCACTGGTTATCAACGTGGTCCAAAGCATTTGATCATAGTGATCCACATTAACAGGATCAGCTTCACTGGGGACATATTAGAGATGCAAAGTCTCTGATCTTATCACAGATACTGAATTAGAAATTATAGGAGAGCCCAGCGATTGGTGTTTTAACAAACCCTGCAGGTAATTCTGATGTGTGCTAATGTTTGAGAACCACTGATTTTGAGTTATGAAGTCTTTTCTAAGAGCTAGAGTTACGGGAATCAGAGGTCTGTCCTGGGGGATACGTGATGGAAGTAGGTGAGTATCTTCCAGAATGGGGACAGTCTTAGTGAACCTCTGGAATATATGGAAATTTTACATCCCAGAACAAGATAATATCTGTTCAGGGGAGTAGAAATTAGTCTAAAGTAGGAAAACAGTAGTGTCAGGGAATGAAGCAGTTTGACAGATAAAGTTGTGGCCTGGGATCCCTACAACCTTGATCCATCATACTTGCTCTGTAACCACATACTTGTACTTAACCTTTCTGAGGCTCGTTTATCTTCAATATGGGAGGTTAATACTGACCTCATTGAGTGGTTGTGAGCACTGGTTAGGCTATTCAGTAACATAATTACTAGTGTGTGTGTGTTTTTTTTAAGTATTTATTTATGCATACAAGCACTGGGGTACAGGCCAGAGTTGTGGGGGGGAGGGGTGAGAGAATCCACCAGACAGAGTGGGGAACAGAACAGGCAGATGGACTGAAACACACTGCTGAGGGGAGCAGCGGGCGAGGCAGGAGAGATCTGCCTGCGTCATGTGGGTCCCCTCCCTGACCGGCAGCAGGGATTGAACTCGTGCTGCAGTGGCTGCGGCTTGCCTCATAGTGCGTTGCTTAACCCTCTGCGCCACCAGGGAGGACCCACTAGTGTGTGTTTTCTCTGTGCAAGTTTTGGGACTATAGGACAAAACGAGACAGACCTAATCCTTTCCTCAAAGGTCACGTCTGTTTGTTGGTTGCTTGCCACATAGTGGGCATTCAATAAATGTAATGGACCCTCCTTTGCCAACGAAATGGGAAATGCTAGGGCAAGGTCCCCTAAATCATGGTAACAGACCTGGAGAGTAAGGATGTATGACCTATTTCTGAGAATTAAGAACAAAATGTTACTTTTAAGCACTGGATTTGAAACCTCATAATAACCTTCTGAAGCAGATAGGCAGGATTTTTGTCAACCCCGTTACCTGGATGGGGCTCAGAAAGGTAGAGAAATTAAGAGTACAGAACTAGTAAAAGATAGTGATAAAATTAGATTGCCAATATTCTGACTCTGAGTTAGGACATGGAAGTTTTATTCACAAAATGGGGAGAGGGTGTCCCAGAGAAGGAGAGGCCTGTTTAATGGGTGCATGGGTTCTAACCCAGGTTTGGACAGTGATTCTCCCTTTGTCTACCCAGTGGGATCAACTGGGGAGGTTTTAAAAATACAGATGGCTGAATCCGTCTCTGAGATTAGAATTCATTGGTTTGAAGTGTCACCCAGAAGTCTTTTGAAAGTCCTCCAAGTGACACTCTCAGCTGAGACATAGACACTGATCTAGGGCGAAGTGCACTGTGGAAATCTGATAGAAGACTCAGAGTACTGGTCTCTGATGATGGGCAAGCCTGTTCTAAGGGATGTCAGTGTGTTCCTAAGAAAGTGGAGGGAAGTTTCCTGAGGGCTAGGTACTCATTGTTACACAATTTTTTTTTTAAGATTTATCCATTGATGCATACAAGAACTGGGGTACAGGCCAGAGTTGCGGAGGATGAGAGGATGCAGAGACACTGTGGGGACTGAATGAAATACATTGCTGAGGGGAGCAGCAGCGGGGACAGGAGAGATCTGCCTCACCATGTGGGTCAGCTTCTTGGTCCCAACCAAACTCAAGACAGCTTGCAATGGCCTCAGACAGCTTCATAGTGCTGCGATTTAACCCCTTGTGCCACCAGGAAGGCCACACTCCCCCCCTCCCCCAGAAGGGCAGTTTTTTTTTTTTTTAAAGATTTATTTATTTATTCACACAAGAGCTGGGATACAGGCCAGAGTCTAGGGAGGTGAGAGGATTCACCAGACAGAGTGGGGAGCAGAACAGGCAGACTGACTGAAACACACTGCTGAGGGGAGCAGCGGGCAAGGCAGGAGAGGTCTGCTGCGCCATGTGGGTCCCCTCCCTGGCTGGCAGCAGGGCTCGAACTCATGCAGTGGCTGTGGTTTGCTTCATAGTGCGTTACTCAACCCACTGTGCCACCAGGGAGGCCCAGAAGGGCAGTTTTATTAAAGAAAGATTCATTGTTAAAATCTTTAGTTGATATCTTGGTCATTCGTGGAGACTGAAAGATTGGTTTATCTGTAGGCATCAGATTCCTCTATGACTGTTTCAAACGACTTTCTGTTCTGTTCTGACTTTAAGCCTATGCTGTTAACTTTGCCCTCCTGCCTGCTAGACCAGGAAGGGGGGAGGTCCCAGTACTTCACAGTATATTCACATCCCTGGCTTCAGTTTCTTTAAAGGGGTTTACCTGCCTCAGAGATAATATGAAGGTTAAAATAGTGCCTGATTCATAGTTGTTGCTCAGTAAATGCAATTGTGGGGTTGGGGAATCTATGGCAGCTTAACTGGAGGTTAACTTGGACAATGGAAGTTCTGTCTGGAGAAGAAAAGGTTGGTCCTGAGGAATGGTGGTGGTGTAGGGCTTAGATCCTGAATCCTCACAAACCTCACCATTGCAGGGTGAGACCTGGAGACGTCCAGCAGGGGCCGCCAGCCTCCAGGCTGTGGAGAAGCTGGAGGGGCGGGGTCAGGCAGGGGAGAGGTTTGACTCATAGTAACCTCAACTGCGGCAGTAAGGCAAAAGCTCAGCTTAGCCAGCACGGCCAGCAGCCTCCCGTCCGTTCATCTCTGCTATGTGACAGGTGGGAACTCGAAAGCTCAGGTCACGTGTTTCAGCTGGCTAACCTACTTACCCCTTGAAGACTGTCTGGGGCAGGCGGGGACCAAAAGGAATTGCCTGAGAAAGGGGCTGAGTTGGGGAAAGCCCCAAAAGGGCTCTGGGGACCTACATTTGAAGGCTTGTGGGGTGAGGGAGATAATGCTTATATACACGAGATGTCAAAGGCAGTGTCTGTGAACCTCGGGTATACCTTAGCACACGGCCTGGCGTCAGTCATGCACCTGTCTTTAGGCTGGGATTTACCTGGGAGAAGAGAGATTTCTCCAGTCCCAGACAACTCTGGGTACCAGTTCAACCTTGGAGCTGCCTGCAAGCTTTCCCAGAAAAGCCATCTTCTGTCCCTTTTTGATCGGTGACCCACCCTTAGAGAGGAGTGTGTGTGTGTGTGTGTGTGTGTTGGGGGGTGTTGGTTCAGTGGGTGTGTCCCAAGAGTAGCTTTCAAAGCCTTTTTATTTAGTTTGAGGATACCCTGGAGAAAGCCTGAGCTCAAGGGCCTGAACTTAAGGAAATTGATGGGTGGGCAAGTCCGGTGTAGAGAGCGAGCATCTTCACAGTGCTTTGAGTGATGGAAACTGCAACCCAACTCCCCACCCCCACTTAGCCCCCACCATTGTCTAGTCTGTAACCCAGGGACCTGTCCCTACTGAGTGCCTTCAGCTCTAATTTCCTCGCTGTCTTCAGTCAGCCTTCCCGGCCAACCCCCAATCTTGGATCCACTGCTGCACCTGCTTGCTCCGGTCCCTGGGGAACCGGCGCTTCTCTTTTCGCCACCCTCGCCCCTCACGGGCTGCGGGTCCGCGCGGGCCCTTTAAGAACAGCGGGACCGGCAAGCTGTAGCTCGGAGGAGAACGCAGTCGCCCAGCGGGCTCGGGAGGACAAGGAACCGAGGATCGAGCTCAGGGAACCGCGTGTGCGTAGTCCAGCCGAGTAGCCGCGCGCCCCAGTCGCCCCTCCCCAACCTTGTTATCACCTCTGACCTGAGGCCCGGGCCCTCTGCTGCCCGCCCCGCCCGGCCCCGCCCCGGCCCAGGCCGCCGGGACCGGGAGCCGGGACGCGGTGCCGCAGCCAGAGGCAGGTAAGAGGAGCGGCCGGGCGTCCTCGCACCGGCCGGTGGCAGCGCTAAGCATCTCGGCCCCGCACCGGCCCTGGGGGCACGTCAAGGTGACTAGGCACGCGGGAGATGGGAGGGGAGGGTGAGTCCATCAAGGGGGCTTAGTTGGTGTTGGGTTTTTAAGCCCGGTGGTGCGCCCGTCTTTGGGGGAGAGCCCAGCGTGCTCGAGCCGGGGGATGGGGGTGTGGAGGGGAGTGGAGGTGGGGAGAGGGCTTCGGGAGGGGCGCGACCGAGCATTGCGCTAGGGGATGGGGCGAGGGGACGCAGCTGCAGGCCCAGAGCCGCCTCTTCCTCCGCTTTCCGGCGGTTCACCCTGGGCTCGCCCTGCCAACCGGACTTCCTAGCGGGCAGCCTCCGCAGGCTCCCTTTTCCATCCTCCTCGGCCCCCCAACCTTCCAGTCCCTAGGGGCTGCTGGTCTGCGGGGTAAGGAGATTGGAGTCGCCGCGGGGAGGAGGGAGCGCGGAGGATTTCGAGGACCGAGCTGGGGCCAACCTAGAGCTGGGACTGCCCGGGACTGAGGAGAGGTCGGGATGAGCTTTTCTGCCCCGGGAGTGGGGGCGAGAGCGGACAGATGCTCCGGACGGTGGGAAGTGGGGTGCTCCCAGTAGCGGATCTGCCCTAAGAAGGAGGTGGGAGTGGGGGCGGGGGCAGCATTAGAAAGCCAGGGAGCTTCAAGACCGGGCTGGGGCCGGGGGTCTGGGAGCTGAGCAGGCCTTCTCCCTGCAGGCGGGCGGTGCGATGGCGGAGAAGGCACTGGAGGCCGTGGGTTGTGGACTAGGACCAGGGCCTGTGGCTATGGCCGTGGCGCTGGAGGACGGGGCGGAGCCCCCTGTACTGACCACGCACCTGAAGAAGGTGGAGAACCACATCACTGAAGCCCAGCGCTTCTCCCATCTACCCAAGCGCTCAGCCGTGGACATCGAGTTCGTGGAGCTGTCCTATTCTGTGCGGGAGGGGTCCTGCTGGCGCAAACGGGGTAGGGAGCAGCTGGGGGGGGGAACTGTGCCCCCCTCATGAGTTGCCTTTTCTAGAGCATTAGGCCTGGGGGTCCCCCTGTTCTGCAAGTCCTGATCTGTTGGCCCTGTAGGAAAACTACACGCTCAACCTCTCACATCCTGTGCCCCACTTGAAGTGCCAGGGTCTACTCTCCCTCCACAACTGTGAGGGCTGGAGACACCAGGTTCACTTGATTATGGAGACTTTCCTCCTCTAAATAGACTCTATGACTTCTGGTCCTTAAGAAGTTTTCCTTCTTTTTTTCAGGTAGGATTTCTGCCTTTGAGAAAGTAGCTACTATGGGAAAGTGGGGGTCTGCATGTGCAGGGGTTCCCTTCAGGATTTAAGAACATCCTTGTACCTAAAAAAAACAACAACAAAACAACACTGCTTATTTTGAAAGAAGTTCTCATTCCTGTCACCTTACTTCATTCTTGCCGAAGTCCTCGGAACCAGGGAGGGTGAAGGTTTGGTAATATAAATGATATCCCACGTTACTAGTCAGGAAACTGAGGCTCAGGGAAGTTGAGTAATTTAATTTGTGTCACCCACTCCTAGCTCCTTTCCCACGTTAGGACAGATAGGTGAGAACTGGGCTCTCAGTTCTTTTGAATCCTGCATCCCCTGCCCTCCTGCCCTGGGCAGCTTGAGCTGGGATAGAGAAGCTGTGTTTTTTCCTAGAACTTGGGTGTGGGTCAGGGGTGGAGCTGGGACATTGTTCTCTGAGGTTTAAGAAATAAGTTTGGGGTGCTTTAGAGCAAGCTTGAGCATGAACTGTCTCTGCATTCCCCTGCCTCCCATAAGTGACCAAAAGGTCACAGGGCCTCAGCCAATGGAAACTGAGGCATCTGGGCTCCCTGCCCAGCGCTTTATCCTCATGAACCTCTCGGCTCTGAGGCTAGCTCAGAGCAAAATGAGGAGGTAGCTAGCTGTCATCTCATTAGTTCTCTCATTTCCACAGTTTGAAGAAAAGAATGTGGCTAGATGGGTCAGCTCACTGGTTGCTTCACTTCACCAGCCACAAACCGGCACCCCTGACCAGGCCCTTCCTTTTGACTTCGTCAGCCCCATTCTGCTCTACTGTCCATTTTGCTGTCTCTTCCATCTCTTACCCCTTTCTCTGCCCTCTGTCTCCTCTCTTTGAATTCTCTTTTCACTTATTGAGAACAGGAAGCAATTCAAAGTAGACAGGAAAAAAAACAGGGTGTGGAGAGAGGGAGGGTAATTGCTGCTTTCCCCAGGTGACAGTTTGCCACTTGTTTCTCTTAATTATATGTGACATTTCTTCAAGCGTCATTTTTTTTTTCAAAAACACGTTCCTATTGATTATTATTCAGTATCTCACTTAATATTCACAGTAACCCTAGTATGTCCTCGGGAAGAGATATTACTATCCTTATTTTATAGATGACCAAATGGAAACATTGGAAGGTTAAGAAACTTGACAGAATTGCAGAGTTACTGATGAACAGAACTAAATTGCTGGTGTCTTTCCAACCTGAAGGCCTGGCAGGTCCCTCCATGCCGAACAGTTGTGTTATAGTAGGAACCCAAAGACACAGATTCCTCGCTGCTTGTCAGCTGAAAAAGTGGCTACTATGGGAAAGTGGGGGGGGGGTCTACATGTGCAGGGGTTCCCCTCAGTATTTAAGAACATCCTTATGCCTAAGAAAACTCTGCATATTTTGAAAGCTGTAACCAGGGGCAGGAGGCTTCCTTGAAGCTCTTGACCTCACTCTCCTCATGTACAAGCAGAGGTGCTATGCTTAGGAGGGTGAGAATGAGGTTCTCTAAGGAGTGATAAACTCACCCAAGATGTTATCTGTGGCAGTGCTTTGTGGAAAACAAGTGTAAGATGATTTTTGTACTCTTCATCTGTGTTGTGTTCAATCTAGTACTTGGCTGTGATTAAACGAGGGGAAGGTTCATCATTGCCAATTTCTTTCCCTGTAAAAAAAAATCATTTCCTGTGAGTGCCTCTGAAAGGTAAATACTTTCTGATTAATGGTGATGATGATGATGATGACTGAGGCAGATGGTGGGATCCATGACTTTCCCTCTCCCAGTAAAAAACATGCTGTGTGACCTCGAGTGTTAGTAGCTGTCTCTGGGCCCTAGTTGCCTGGTATTGCTACAGCAAGCTTTATAAACTGCAAAGCACTATCTAGGAAGTTGGTGTGATTGGGACCGTCTTATAGCTCTGTCCAGAGGGACAGCTGTCGCTCTGGAGAGAGGGTTAAAAATCACAGCCCTTTGCTGGGTCTGCTAAGGTAGTAGAGAGGGGAGAGAATTGGGCTGTCTTTGTGGGGTCATTAGTGTGGTACTCAGGATTGGTGTTGTGGGGGACTCACTGAGGCAGGTCTACAAGCATAGCAGCCAGACCTTCCACATTGGCTTCATCCTTTCCACCCTCTTATCTTCCCAGGTAACTCTGGGTAGCCTCTGCCCTCTGCTCTCTGGATTGTACCTCGTACACATTCTCATAGAACAGAAATTTTCCTGCAAAAATCTAGAGAATCTCTGCCTTCTCCACATTTTGATGGAAATGCTGTTCATCCTTCCAGACTTAGCTCAAATGTCACCTCATCCATGAAGTCATTCTTGATTTTCCCTCACCCGTTCACCTTCAATTCATTTGCACCATCCTCACTGTGTATCATTTGTAATTCTGAACCCTTACTTTTTCTTCAGAGCCATAGATGTTTACTTGTCCATCTTTTTTTTTTTTTTTTAAAGATTTATTTATTTATGCGTACAAGCACTGGGGTACAGGCCAGAGGTGTGTGTGGGGGGGTGAGAGGATTCACCACAGAGAGCGGGAGCAGAACAGGCAGATCAACTGAAGTACACTGCTGAGGGGAGCAGCGGGCACAGCAGGAGAGGTCTGCTGTGCCATGCGGGTCCCCTCCCTGGCCGGCAGCAGGGCTCGAACTCGTGCTGCAGTGGCTGCGTTTTGCTTCATAATGTGTTGCTTAACCCACTGCGCCACCGGGGAGGCCCTTGTCCATCTTTTTTACCTAGACTATGACCTTCTTGAGTGCAGGAACTGTGTCTCCCTCATTTTTTTGGTCCCGTGTCTGGTACAGAGCTTAGAATGTAGTAGATCTCAATAAGAATTTGTCAAATGGGATTATAGTATTTTTAAAATAATGCATACTGTGTGCCAAGTACTGTCATAGACTTTACATATGTTATCTCATCGAATCTTTATAACAACCTTATGAGATAGGTACTGTCATCCTCATTTTACAGGTGAGGGGTCTGGAACTCAGAGAGATTAAGCAACATGCCTGAGGTCACCTAACTAGTAAATGTAGAGTCAGGTTTGAAGTCAGACCCACCTGACTTGAAAGGCTTTTAGTGCCTCCCAGTGAATGAATAATGAAAGGTGAGATTTGGGGCTTGTTAGGGACTATAGGGACAAGTGTGGTGGTCGGAGCAAGCACAAAGAAGGAGGCTTTTTCAGAGTGAGCCAACAGCTCTGAGAAGACACTCATAGAACACTTACTGAGCATCTAGTACATGCCAGACAGTCTGCTGAGGTTGTAAAGATGAAAAAGACAGACCCTGCCCCTGAGAAGCTCACTGACTAAGAGGCCGGAGGAGTGGGGCAAGGGACAGGCACATCAAGTAACCAAATGCCTGTGGTGGAGACATACTCTGTTAACAGAGCACGACCAGCTCCGGCTGGCTCACTGGGGAAGTCTTCCTGGAGGAGGTGAGAGAGTGATCGTTATGTTTATCAAAGACAAGCAGGGCCTTCTGTAACTGATCTACTCTCCACGCCCATCTATGAGATGCAAGGTTTCTCCCATGGCCTTCAGGAGAGTATTGTCACCTCTGGCACTTTGAGATTAGTGGTTGTTGTTTGTAGGGCTGCAGGGTGAGAGGGTCTAGGTTTTTTTTTTAAAAAGATTTGTTTCTATGCATTCAAGAGCTGGGGTGCAGGGGTGAGGGTGGGGGAGGAAGTGAGAGGATCCACCAGAGACAGAGTGGGGAGCAGAACAGGCAGATCTACTGAAACACACTGCTGAGGGGAGCAGCGGGTGAGGTAGGAGAGGTCTGCTGTGCCATGTGGGTCAGCTCTCTGACTGGGGATCAAACTGCCACTGTAGTGGCTGCTGATAGCTTCATAGTGCTGAAACTTAACCCCTTATGCCACCAGGGAGGCCCCAGGTCTGGGTATTATTGGGGCTTTGAAGATAGTTTTCCCATCCTAACCAATTCACAATGAATAGGGACTGCCTGTTTCATGGATTGCCTGGCTCTTCCTGAGAGCTCTTGGTGCCTGTCCACTGCAGCCCTCATCAGCATTCTCCCCTCCCTTACTGCAGGTTATAAGACCCTCCTGAAGTGCCTATCGGGTAAATTCTGCCGCCGGGAACTGATTGGCATCATGGGCCCCTCCGGGGCTGGCAAGTCCACATTCATGAACATCTTGGCAGGATACAGGTAAGAAGGACACTGGGGTCGAATAGAGGGAAGACCAGGAAGAAGAATCCCCGAGGGAGCACAGAAGGTTCTGAAGTGGCCTTGAGCCCCACCCCCTGCAAATGTGCTGCAGGGAATCTGGCATGAAGGGGCAGATCCTGGTCAACGGGAGGCCGCGGGAACTGAGGACCTTCCGCAAGATGTCCTGCTACATCATGCAGGATGATATGCTGCTGCCGCACCTCACAGTGTTGGAAGCCATGATGGTGAGGCTTCCTCCTCCCAGTGCCCCCATCCCCCTCACTGGCTAAGGGGTTAAGACGGGCCACCCCTCCCTCCACCCCCCTCCACATGACTGACCTGTCTACTCTTTGGGCTCTAGGTCTCTGCTAACCTGAAGCTGAGTGAGAAGCAAGAGGTGAAGAAGGAGCTGGTACGTGGGGAAGGGGGCAGGGACAGCTCCCACTTTTGGTGTTTCTGAGTTCTGGGACGCCAAGCTGGGGGTGGATGGGTGGTGGCTAATGCTGGAACAATGGACTTAAAGGAGATGCTTTTTCAAATTGGGGTAGTGCCTGGAGAAGAGGAGACTCTGAAACTGACCTGGGGGGGCTGGGGGTGCTGCACCAGGTGACCGAGATCCTCACGGCACTGGGCCTGATGTCCTGCTCCAATACGAGGACAGCTCTGCTCTCTGGCGGGCAGAGGAAGCGCCTGGCCATTGCCCTGGAGCTGGTCAACAACCCGCCGGTCATGTTCTTCGATGAGCCCACCAGGTAGTTCTCCTGCCTCTCGCGACCAGAATGCCCCCTCCCCTCACCCCGGGCTCAGGCTGGAGGCTGCACCTGCTCCACTGCTGGAGCCCAGAGCTGTGTGTGTAGCCTCCAGGGGGCCAAGCTAAGGCTTCCTCCTTGTGTCTCCGCAAATCCTTATGTCTTCCTTGACTGATGCCTCCTGCTGCCTTCTCTCCCCCACAGCCAGTCAGTCACCAAGTCCTGCTGAGTCCACTTCCATTTGATGTCTCTCAGGTTCGCCCCACCCCCACCCCTAGTGCCAGTGCTGGGGCTCAGGACATCATCAACTCTCTCTCTCTCTTTTTTTTTAATTGAGGTAACATTAGTTTACGATATTGTATAAGTTGACATCATCAACTCTTGTCTGCATGTCTGCAACAGACTCTTAGCAACTCATCTCCAATCTCTCCCGGCCAGTGTGAACTTTCTAAAAGACAAGTCTGGCAATACTCACGCCCCTGCTTCAAAACATGCAATAATTCCCATTTGCCCTCAGAATAAAATCAGAGGGCTTAACAAGGTCTCGATCTGAACCTACTTCTTAGCCTCTCACTTGCTTCACGCTGTCTTGTATTTTATGCTCTAATAATACTGAATTGCTTCTAACTCCTAGTCATGCCATGTGTTTCATGCCTCTAAGCTTTGCACACGCTGTGTCTTCTGCCTGGAATGCCCTTCACAACCACACCTGCCCTTCCACCTTCACCAGGCTTAGCTCTTTCTTGAGACTCACTCAGGAAACCTCCCTGACGACCCCCACTCCAACACCCTGTATAGCGGAGCTTTATCCTACCCCCTTCCCCCCCTTTTATGTAGAAACATGTTTCTATAAACCATCCCACATAATCTCAAAGGAAATGTGCATTTTTCTCTCCCTCTCCTTCCAGACCAGGGTCTATGTCTTATTTATTCATCATTGTAATTCCAGTGCCTGATGTTCAACAGATGCTCAGCATATGTTCGTAGAGCTCAGCTGTGTTCTAGGCTTCTTGGTTCCTCCAAAGGCCGGGGTCACACAGTCTATAGGATATAGGGTTGGCCAGAGCAGCCCCCTTCCTGCCAGCTCCATCCCCATTCACAGAAGCTGCCCCGCACAAACACTCTCTTCTTTTGGCTCCACCTGCCTCACCCTGCCCCTGGGGCCTCTCTCTGCACAGCGGTCTGGATAGCTCCTCCTGCTTCCAAGTGGTGTCCCTCATGAAGTCCCTGGCCCAGGGTGGCCGTACCATCATCTGCACCATCCACCAGCCCAGTGCCAAGCTCTTTGAGATGTTTGACAAAGTTAGTGTCTCTGGACCTTAAAACTGATGGGGGCGGAGGGAGGCTGCGGTAGGAAGAGGGAAGGGGTGTCTGGCCCACTGGTCACATTTCCTCACCCTTCTCTCCCCACTGCAGCTCTACATCCTGAGCCAGGGTCAATGCATCTTCAAGGGTGTGGTCACCAACTTGATCCCCTATCTAAAGGGGCTCGGCTTGCATTGCCCCACCTACCACAATCCGGCTGACTTCAGTGAGTGGGGCTGGGATATGATGAAGCCCAAAGCTGGGGCCATAGTCATGCACTCAGACCCTCTGGGGCTGGAGATCTCACTGTCACCTGCCTGCCGGGAGGGGAGGGCTTGCTTTTGGGAATCAAGGATAGATCTTAACTGAGTGGTCCTCTCTGTGTCCCCCAGTCATTGAAGTGGCCTCTGGAGAGTACGGAGACCTGAACCTTATGCTGTTCAGGGCTGTGCAGAATGGGCTGTGCACCATGGCTGAGAAGAAAAGCAGCCCTGAGAAGAACGGGGTCCCTGCCCCTTGCCTCCCTTGCTCTTCGGTGAGTAGAGGTGGAGAGGGCAAAGAATGCAGTGCAGGGGAGGGGAGAGGGGACCATGCACAGTGGTTTCTTTTAAGGAGGCTGTCCCCCAGAAGCATGGCAGCCATTGGGTACTAGGGAGAACCCAGCACTTGAGATAGACCAACTCTTCCCTGCTCTGCGACCTTGGACACCTACTTAGTGTGTTAGAGCTTCAGCTTTTTCATTTATTTACTCCTTCAGCAAATTCTTTTTTTTTAAGATTTATTTTTAGCATACAAGAACTGGGGTGTAGACCAAAGGTGCAGGGGCGGGTGGGTGGGAGGATTCATCAGAGACAGAGCGGGGAGCAGAACAGGCGGATCTACTGAAATAAACTGCTGAGGGGAGCAGTGGGCAAGACAGGAGAGGTCTGCTGCGCCATGTGAGTCAGCTGTCTGGCTGGGGCTCGAACTCATGTTTCAGTGGCTGACAATAGCTTGATGGTGCTGAGACTTTAACTCCTGTGCCACCAGGGAGACCCTCCTTCAGCGAATTTTTATAGAACAGCTGTAGTGTGTTGTCCTCAGTGCCTGCACAGGCCCACTTGCTATGCAAGACCAAAGCTGTCTCTGGTCTCATGGCTGATGTGGCTCCCTGTCACCTCAGACCTGGAGGTGACGGGGCTGACCTCTCAGGGTCATTGGGAGAACCAATTAGAGCACCACAGGAAGCGCTTTGCATGGTCACAGTATGGCGTTGTTGTTCAGTGTAGGTTCTCTTCCTTAAACGACATCCTGTGATTCTTGAGCAGTGGGAGGGTTGGTTCTTCTTGTCATTTTGATTATCATTATGGAACAATATGGTGAAACAGGTGGCATAAAGGTATGATACCCTTTGGGTAAATTTTTTTTAAAAAAGATTTATTTATTTATGCATACAAGAGCTGAGGTATAGGCCCCAGGTAAGGAGGATTCACCAGAGATAGAGCGGAGAGCAGAACAGGCATGAACTAAAATACATAGTGGGCAAAGGAGAGCAGTGGGCGAGGCAGGAGAGGTCTGCCTCGCCGTGTGGGTCCCCTCCCCGCTGGGTATCGAACTAGCACTGCAGTGATAGTGCAGCGCTCAACCCCTTGCGCCACCAGGGAGGCCCAGGATAAATGTTTTTTGATGGATTTAAGAAAAACAACTGACCTGCTCTGTAGCCCCCATGAGTGTCCTTGATTGCCTTTCTGTCATCTCCCTTTTATCTCCTCCTTGGTCTGTGGGTAGAATTCCCCTTCATTTCCCTAAAGCCAGCTTCTAGGCACCTGACTCAGTGGTGGGGAGTTCTCCTTCAGTAGACCTGGAGGGCCCCTGCCTGGAGAAGGGCTCCAGGGGTTCCCATTCACTGCGTTGGGTGCTTGTGGGTGGAGGAGGCTCACCTCAACCGATTTCTGCTCCCCAGGAAGTGGATCCCATTGAAAGCCACTCCTTCGCCACCAGCACCCTCACACAGTTCTGCATCCTCTTCAAGAGGACCTTCTTGTCCATCCTCAGGGACACGGTGAGGCATCAAGTTGGGGGGATGGAAACCAGTGTCAGCTGGGCTTTTGGGGGTGAAGGATCCCAGCAGCTGGGATGGGGATGGGTTCCCTCCCTCAGCAGGCTCCCCAGTGCACCTGTGGGTCTTTGTGTCTGCAAGGTCAACTTGAGTTCCCGCTCCAGTGTGACCTGCCCCTCCCCGGTCTGCGCCCCCTCTGCTCTCCTGTTGATGACCTTCCCACGCAGGTCCTGACCCACCTACGGTTTGTGTCCCACGTGATGATCGGTGTGCTCATCGGTCTCCTCTACCTGCACATTGGCGACGATGCCAGCAAGGTCTTCAACAACACTGGCTGCCTCTTCTTTTCCATGCTGTTCCTCATGTTTGCGGGCCTCATGCCAACCGTGCTCACCTGTGAGCTGAGCTGCCCTGGGTTTGGGGTGTCGGGTATGGGGTGTGGGTGCTGGGGTGTGAGATAGGGAACAGTATGTGGGTCATCTGTGCCTAAGCTGCCCATGTCCTCAGTCCCCTTAGAGATGGCCGTCTTCATGAGGGAGCATCTCAACTACTGGTACAGCCTCAAAGCGTATTACCTGGCCAAGACCATGGCTGACGTACCCTTCCAGGTGGGCATCTTCCTCCCCTGCCACTCACTTCCCTCGTATCTGGTTTCTTCCATTCTTGCTTGCTTGCTTCCCTCAAACTTCTCACCATCCAACCCACCCTTCCACTCAGCGGTGGGTGTTGAGCACCTACCATGCATCAGGCTCTGCGCCAGGCACTGGGGACACTAGCCCTGACTTCGTGGGATTTATCTTCTACTGGGAACAACTGATAACAAACAGAAAATGATGAAAATAATAACCCTGCAGATGACTGTACATCTTTCTGAGGCAGCAGAGAATAGTGTGGGCTCTAGAGCCTTACTCCTACTTGTTGTGGGCAAGTCACCTCATCTCACTGGCCTCAGTTTCCCCATCTATAAAATGGACCAACAGCAGTAGCTGCCTCTGGATTGTTTGTGAGAATGAAATGAGTTCATACGTGTAAATTGCTTAGAATAGGAAGTGGTATGTACTGAGTACCCTATAAATGTCAGCTGCTTTTTGTTGCTTGTTATTGCCACCACCACCCTGTTCCAAGCCCTAGGGCCACCAGTAATCCATCGAGCACCCTTATGCAAATTGGAAGAGTTACCCCTTCCTCAGGGTAGACGCTGTGCCAGGGGGCAAGCTTAGCAAGAAGAGCACAATTGGGTCTTGGCCTCCGCTGCCTGTGGGTCAGGTGCTCTTGTGCAGGCAGCGACCTGCTCAGCTGTCCCCTCAGTCCCTGCCCTTCAGGAGCCAGTAGCTCACAGGCAGACAAAATGCTCTCAGATGTAGCGCTAATGAGTTAACAACATAGGGAATAAGCTGGTCCAGGAGGAGGACTTTAGGAGCTCAGGCGACAGAGAAGTCACGTGCCTACACTGGTCAGGGTGGGCCTAAGGGAAGAGATGAGACTGGAAGATAAATGAGTTTCATGCAGTCATGGAGGAGGGTGACGTGTGTCAGTCTGGGGGAGAGAACGAGTGAGGGTATGGAAGCAGAGCTCAGCAAGGACACAGCCGTGACAGCAAGAGCTGTTGTGAGGCTCCAGGATAGGTGGAGTGGGGGGGGTCTTGGCCAGTGTGGCCCTAGCTCACAGGCCACTGCCCAGCCCTGTGCCCACTCCCCAGGTGGTGTGCCCGGTGGTGTACTGCAGCATCATGTACTGGATGACAGGCCAGCCAGCCGAGACCAGCCGCTTCCTGCTCTTCTCAGCCCTAGCCAGCGCCACTGCTTTGGTGGCCCAGTCTTTGGGGCTGCTGATCGGAGCCGCCTCAAACTCCTTACAGGTAGGAGGGCTGGCAGGTGGGGCTGGGGTCAGGTGAGAGGGAGCAGGGACTGGCATATGGAGTAGGATGCACCTGTGGGGAACCCTGGGGCCACTAGTCCTGGATCTGTTCTGGTCACCCTGTGATGGCCCTTTCCCTCCTCTCCAGGTGGCCACCTTTGTGGGCCCGGTCACAGCCATCCCTGTCCTCTTGTTTTCCGGTTTCTTTGTCAGCTTCAAGACCATCCCCACTTACTTGCAGTGGAGCTCCTACCTCTCCTATGTCAGGTCAGTGCCCCCGCTCTCCCCATCCGCCCCTGCTGACCCCTGCAGGAGGCCATGTCTCTGGGGTAAGAGCTGCAGCTGCAGCCCTGTGCCATGGCGACTGACCCTGTGCGTGCCGTCTGCTCTGATGCCCCCGCTCAACTAGGTATGGCTTTGAGGGTGTGATTCTGACCATCTATGGCATGGAGCGAGGTGACCTGACCTGCTCGGAAGAGCACTGCCCATTCCAGAAGCCACAGATTATCCTTCAAGCCCTAGATGTGGAGGACGCCAAGCTCTACCTGGACTTCCTGGTCTTGGGCATCTTCTTCCTGGCCCTGCGGCTGCTGGCTTACCTTGTGCTCCGTTACCGGGTCAAGTCTGAGAGATAGAGCCTTGCTCATGGCCTGTGCCCCAGTCCCTGAAGCAGGAAGCCCCTAACCCCAGCCCTCTGGGACTGTTTTAACCTTGTAGACGTCGGCACTGGTTGCTGGTGCAGCTGCCCTGCCCTCTCTGACTCCTCTGCCGGGCAGGCTGCTGGACTGCTCTCCTAGCCTCAGCCCTGGGTATGGGGGTTCCAGCCCGCCCCACCATGCCCAGGAGTCTTCCCAAGTTGATGCAATTTGTAACTTCCTCCCTACTCTCCAACATCTGCATGCCGACACCACTAGGAGGCTGCCCCCCCTCCTTCTT
This sequence comes from Galemys pyrenaicus, assembly GCA_019455555.1. Lineage (NCBI taxonomy): Eukaryota > Metazoa > Chordata > Mammalia > Eulipotyphla > Talpidae > Galemys > Galemys pyrenaicus. The sequence goes on from JAGFMF010011443.1 coordinate 3,601,795, forward strand.
GCCCTTGGCACCCTTCTCTGTTGTCTGCCTGGGAGCCCCAGGCTCTTCAGGCCCCCACTTACAACTGACCAAAGTGGCCCCCTCTGGGGGTCCCTGCCACACAAGTGTTTGTAAACTGGGCTGTGATAAGATAGGGGTTCCAGGGCTGGACCCTGGTAGGGTCCCCGGGAAGTCCTATTTGAATGTTGGATTGGAGTAGGGAAGGACTCTGGAAGTCTCTTCCTCCTCCTCACCCTCACCCCACCCCCAGACTGATTTGGACAATCTGCTGGGACAGAAGCTGGGTTTTCTGTCTGGGTCATCTCTCCCAATCCTGGGGATTGGAAAGGCCTGGGGCCGTGGGATGCCCCTGTCCCCTCCCTATCACCTTTGGTGGGGATAGGGCCTGCTGGCACCTCTGCAATAATGACTATGTTTCTCTCCCACCTGCCACTGGAACTAGAGAATGCACTTTATTCTGGGGGTGAGTGGGAGAAGATCCACGCCTCCTTTCTTGCTGCTCCTGACTCATGGTCCTGCAAAGCTCCCTCTCCTCTCCAGAGCTACAGGCACATAATTGCGAACCGGCAATCTTAGTCCTACACACACACACTGTCCCCTGCGACCCAGGAAGAGTGATGGTGGCATGGTGGCGGTGGGTGCTGCGGGGAGGGCAGCGCCAACCTCCTTATGGGGATCCACCTTAGACTCTAAGGATGAGGATGGTGCTGCCCAGGTCTCCAGGACCTGCAGGTGTCTACCCCCAATCTTCCTTCCCTCCCAAGCCAAGGGTGGCCCCGGGCACTAGCCCCTGGGCTCAGGATCCAACACAAGCACAAGCGCAGGCATAAGTTGGCCTTGGCCACCGCCACCCCATGGCCCTTCTTTTGTGCATCCAGCTGGCGATCTCACCCCTCCCCCTCCCCAGCTGCTCCATGCTCATTCAGACTCCTGTCCATGTCTCTCATCCCCTTCCCCGCAGCTAAGATGGACCTGGGCACCAGAGCAGCATGCCCTGAGCACCAGGAGCCAGACACTCAAGCACGTCTGACTTCCTGGTGGTTTCAGGCTTACTCTACTTCTGATGTCCCCTTCCCCCAGGACTCTTCTCCCCTATTGCTATACACATACCTCTCCACCTACCATCACCCTGCCACGGATTCTCCTCATCACACAGAGATGCCAGTTGTATTTGTGGGATTTCACCCATTACTAATAAAACCTATATTTATACAGTATGCAGTGTGTAAATATGTGTGGACCTGGCACCTGGTTCCATGGCTGAGAGGGCTGGCAAGATGTCTGTGATTTTTCAGAAGCCTGTAGCAGGAGATGGCGAGTCCTACATACATGTCGAGCTAGTGGAGGCATATCATACGAAATAGCTGTGTCATGCTGTCATCTTGTAACTGCCTCATGTTCCTTATCTCAAGGGAGTCCCCTACCAGCCCTGCATGATCCCTTGTGACAACCCATTTTGTGGATGAGAGAACTGAGACTTGGGCTAAGCTCAAGAGCTTCTCAAGGACTCTCAATAGTGGAGATTCAACCAGGCCTGGAAATCAGGTCTTCTGTGTCCAGACCCCACGATTCTTGGCATTGGCTAGTGATACTTTTTCACAGTGATCTGAATGGGTTGCATGGGAGTGTTCTTGACTGAGTGATATATGGCTCTTCAGAACTCACTGAGCCCTACTTGTGCCTCTGTGTATATGTGTGTGCATGTGTGTGTGTGTGTTGATCATGAAAGGCAGTGAGAATCAGGAAAGGCCCTGGAGTCTAGTCAGACTGAGAATGGAAAGGACCTTGCTGGGCTCACCCCATCCTTCCACTTTTGTACTCTTCTTTCCTACTGAGCTATATAGTTCCAGGACTGAATTAATAGCCATGAGAACTGTGGGTGGATCAGGTGGCTTAAGGTTAAGAATAGGTAATTGTCCAAAAGGCCTTGAGGGCTGGTGGCAGGATGACCCAAGAAACAGGACATTGTTTCTTGGACATTCCTTCTTTCCTCCTGAAAATTGGAGACTGGTATCAACACAGCCAGATGCCTGGATTGCAAATTGTGTTGCAATCAGAGCTAAGTTCCCCCTGGCTGGATTAGGGTCCAGTCTGTGTCTGGTTGGGGGTATGACTGGAGAGATGGACTGACTTTATTCCTTATGGAGATTGTATGGGAATGGGAAGTGAGAAGCTTCCAGCTCCTGGAATTCTAGTTAGCTTTCTGGAGCATTCTGGTGCTACTTCCTCCCTGGAATGATGCCAGCAGATGAGCACACAATCCCACCATTAAACAGTTTTTCAGATTTTTCATTTTTATGCTTCCTCTTTTAAAATGCAAATTCTCCTGGAAGAATGAAACATTGATAGCTGAGAGAGATGAACAGTCACTCAGGAGCCAGCAAGGGCTATTCAGGCACAGACATTTGTAGAATGGCTCACATACTTGCGAAGAAAGCTCTTTTGATTCTTACAGCAAACTCAGGAGGCTGATGACTATCATCGTTTCCTCCTTTTATAGAGGAAATTGAAGGGACTCTAGCAAGCTCTTTCTTGGCGCCACTGGCCATACCTCCCACTGGACCCCGGGACCTGCAGCGGTGGGGTGTGAATACCCAAACTTGTTCAGAAACGGGCCCCAGAATGCTGGCCTGGTCTTCGTGGGCTCAGAGATTATCTTCGACGAACCACCTTCTTGTCACCTTTTGTGACACCTTCTGTGTCAGTGCCGTGCAAGGTGCTGGAGGGCAGAGGCGTCCAAGCAGTTCCCCCTATGCTTTGGCCCTAGAGCACCTGGTGCCCCATTCTAAGATCAGACAACAGAGCACATACCCACAGCATGACTCAGTACTTTTGTCTGTAAGAGGTCAGTCAAATTATATGTTATTAATAAAATCTACATGGCTGTCATACTCGAAAAAGGAAGGGGATGAGCAGCTTGTTCTGAGTTGTGCAGGGAACTGCAGCGAGAGGCCTGTCTGGCTCACATGACTGGGTAAATGGAGCAAAACCACTGAAGTTCCTCTGACTGGAATGTCACCCCTGAGACCACGTTCACATGGCTGTACTCCTCTAACTCCCTCCTCCCATCCCATTCTACAATACTTCCTTTAAGAACTGTGCTATTTGCTGCTTGGAATACACTGTCCTTCCTCTGACTTATTTTATTTATTTATTTATTTATTTATTTGAAGTTCTGACTTGTTTTTTTTTTTTTTTAAAGATTTATTTGTTTATGCATACAAGCACTGGGGTACAGGCCAGAGGTGTGTGTGTGGGGGGAGTGAGAGGATTCACCACAGACAGAGCGGGAGCAGAACAGGCAGATCAACGGAAGTACACTGCTGAGGGGAGCAGTGGGTGAGGCAGGAGAGGTCTGCTGCGCCATGTGGGTCCCCTCTCTGGCCGGCAGCAGGGATCGAACTCGTGCTGCAGTGGTTGCGGTTTGCTTCATAGTGCGTTGCTTAACCCACTGTGCCACCAGGGAGGCCCTATTTTATTTATTTTTAAGATTTATTTACTTATACATACCAGAACTGGGTAACAGGCCAGTGGTGTGGGGGGTGAGAGGATTCAACAGAGACAGAGGGGGGAGCAGAACAGGTGGGTTGTCTGAAATATACTGCTGAAGGGAGCAGCAGGCAAGGTAGGAGAGATTTGCTGTGCCATGTATGTCCCCTCCCTGTCCAGGGATGGAACTCGAGATGCAGTGGCTGCAGATAGCGTCATAGTGCAGTGCTTTAACCCCTTTTGCCACCAGGGAGCCCCCACCCTGACTTATTTTTTAAGGCCCATTTCAGTCTTCACCACTCTGGCAGAGGCAGTTATGGCCAGTTATAACTTCCTTTCTCAGTGTTTCCTAAGGCTTCCAACAGCCTCTGAAGTACCATCATTCAGTCTCCTGGAGGGAACTTGCCATGACCTGGTTGCTCAGTGCTAGCGAGACTGTACTCAGTGACTAAACAAATGTCTACACCTATAAAAGAAGTAGCAACACTGTCTTCAGCCTGGATGGAGGGAGAGATCACCAGGGCCTCTTCCCAGCCCTGCCCCAGCACCTCACTATAAGCTCCCAATTGCACATCTGTTTGGTGCATACTGCATGAGTGTGCGGCGGGTGTGTCCTGGATGTGGGTTGTGGGTGTGTCCTGGCTGTAGGTGATGGGTGTGCCTATCAGAAGACCAGGGATGAGGGTGGGGGCTTTGAGGACCAGGAAGCCCCGAGGCTAGACCATGATGGGGAGCCAGACAAGAAGAGCAGGCTGGGGTGGGGGCTGTCCCTAAGCCCCCATTCTTCCTCCTTCCTTGACCCAAGTGATCAGATGCCACACAAAGAGGTCTGGGGTCTGAAGAGAGCCAGGTACAAGGGGGAGGACCTGGCCCAGGACTCTGTTAGGCAGTTGGCTGAGTAGGTGAAGAGGTACAGAGGGAAGAGTGTTCTGGGAATGGCTAGGTCTCGGGAAAAACCAAAGTGAGATGGGGAGGCCAAGGTGGAAGATTCCTGTTCAGGCTCTTCAACTTCATAGTCGGGTCATTTTGCATAGGTCATTTCACTTACTGTGCTGCAGTACCCTCATCTGTAAAATGGGCCTAACAAGCCTTCCCTGGGGGGGGGGGGGCAGTGAGGTGGGGCCGGCGCTCTAGACCGCGACAGAGGGCAGGCCTGGCGGCACGGCCCGCAGGGATTTGAGGGCCGAACCCGGGAGGGCGGGGCTGACCGCGGGACAGGTGGGGAAAGAGCCCCGCCCCCAGCCTGCCCACCCCGCGCCGCGCCCGCGGGCTGCCCCTCTCCTCCCAGGACCCCTTCCGGCCGGCCGGAGCACCGGGCTTGTTCTCTTGGGCCAGCCGCTGCGGCCGGATGCCAGGGCGGGCAGGGCTCCGCGCAGGCGGGCAGGAAGCACCGAGTGAGCTGAGGCCTCTGGGAGCCAGCGGGAGACGCCGGCGGGCGACGGGCTCCCGGCCTGGGCAGCCGCTGGTAAAGGCCCAGCCGGTTTTGGCGCCCCTCGACCCCTGGCTGGGCGGCTGCACCGGGCGGGACGCGAGGCGGGGAGCGGTCGTAGGGGTGGGGGCGCCGGGCACGACTTCGCCGGGAGTTTCGCCATCAGGGCCGACTAGAACAGAGAAGTGCTCTGGGTGTTGGGCATTCTGGCACCTTCTCCCCTCAGAAACCTTGGGTTCCGAAGTCAACTGGAGCTAAGAACCTGGCTTGGGGGGGGGTGGGGGAGCACAGCCCTGTACTCTTAACTACCGTACCTCCTCCTTAGTTCGCTGCACTGGAGACCTCCCACCACCGCACCTTCTCTCTTTGACTCAGTGATCCAGGATCTGATTTTATCCCTCTGAGCTAGTTTCCGGAGGTTTCCACAGCCGTCTCTTAACCCTTCCCCAGCTCCCGCCCTCAGGACTTGTCTGCACTTGTGTTGGTTGGCCCTGGCCGGCTGTTTCTAAGTGTGCGGCTGGCCAGCTTTTTCTCTCTAAGTGTGCCCTGCCCTTCAGAAGCCACACCAGGGGAGGCCAAATAGAAGCGTCTCCATTTAAGGGAGGTCAGAGGCATCAGGAGGTTTCCCAGGAAAGGCAACCTTTGAGCAAAGTCTGGGTGGGACTCTGACAGGGGAGAAAGGTGATTCCAAACTGAAGAAATCATAGAACCAAGTTAAGAAAGTGGAAACAGAAATTTGGTGAGCCCAGTGAATGAGGTGAGGTGGGGGCAACCTCGAAAATATCTTGTAAGGGCCGGGTGTTTGAATTTTATAGTAACCTAGGATGTTAGGGGATTGGTGGGTGGGATGGGAGATTGGGATGGGGTCAGACTGAAGGCAGAGGCCAGTAAGGTGAGTTAGCACAAGGGCCAGTATGGATGGTGCAGAGACTGGCAAAGCATTAGGGGAAGTGAGTAGGTCTGTTTTGACAAGGGGGGAAGGATTTGAAGACAGAAATTGGGTTTCTAGTGTAAATTGTATTATTGAGAAGGTCTCTGGTAAAGTAACGTTTCCTAGAGGCGGCCTAGTGAGTTTAGACCTGCATGTGTGAAGCTTGCAGTTCTGGGAGGAGGCCCATATGAGATGTCAAGAAGTTCATTCATTCAGTCATTTATTATTTATGCTAGCTTCAAAGGCAGCTTACGTAAAAGTCACAGAGAAGACTGATAAAACCACTGAAACTCAGCAAAAAGGATCTGGTAGTTGGGGAACAGAAGCAGAGGAGAGTGGATCATTTTATTGGGAAATATAGGATCAGAAAACCACTGCAGATGAACACAGGACTCTTACCTGAGCTTGCTGGCAGCCAAGCAAAATGCAAAAATAAAGCAGTTCACTAGACTCAGGGGAAAGGCATGTGTGAAGTCTCAAGAAAGAGACAGCAGATGGCAGGACTTACAATGGGATCACTCAGGTAAGGGCCATAGGAGAGGGAGGAGAGCTGAAGGCCAGGCCAGGGCTGGGGCAGTGCTGACATTTACGGAAAGGGTGATGTTCTCCTCCCTCATCCTGCACAGGGGGATAGGATGGAATGTAAGGGTGGGGACATGTGTGGTCCATTTGCACATTCTTCTCGCAGGGGAACAGGAGAGAAGGTGGTGTGCTAAGTCCTCTAGGCTCTGTCCTCTCCTACCATGAAATGGGGCCGCCATTTGCCCAGGGCCTCTCGGGGCCTTGGTCTGGGAAGAGCACTCCGGCCAGCAGGTAAGCTGGAAGCAGGGGTTTCTGTTTCTACCTCTCCTTTCCTCTTCTGGTCCACCTGGTAACTCTACGAGAGCAGGGATTCAGATCCCAAGTCCCAGCTCTGCCACCCACTCACTAGCTGGTGGCCTTGGGCAAGCCACCCTAAGATGAGGGAGTCAGGCTAGATGTTCTTCAAGAGTGCCTGTAGCTACAAAAGTCCAGGGACACTTGTCTGATTTTATTTGCAGTTAACACAGATTTATTGAGTGCCTGCTTGTGCCAGGTCCTAAGCATATAATTGTGAACAAAAGCAGGTGTGATCCCTGCTCTCGTTGTGGTAGGGTGGGAGTGGAAATGAATGTTAACCAGTTGATTACACAATGGAATGTAAATTTGCATAATAACTGCTATAAAAGTGTAGTACACGATGTTAAATCCCCCAAATAGGAAATTCATTTAGATGTGAGGTCTGTATATTGGTAGGGAAATATGGATGGCATCTAGGTGCTATTTCTGCCTTCTCATTTCTCTTTGTAGATGAATATATCCCCTTCTTGGCCCACTGGAGTTGGCCGCTTGAGAGGGAGTGTCCCCTTGGACCCTCTGGGTAAGTCTTCAGTGTCAGACCTTAGAACACGTCTGGGCACAGCAGAGTGGCCTGGGAAGGGTCCGGATTTTGATACAGCTCGGCCCTCTGTGGGGAGGTTGACCTTTGGGCAGTAGGGAATGCAGTGTGAGCTACCATGCCTAAGAGGATTGAGATCATCTACGGCACAGTCACAGTGGTCAGCCAGAGGGTGGACCTGTGGGAAGTGGGGTGTGGTGGTAGCCAGCTTGAGGGCCAGACAGGCAGTCAGCAGTTGAGGGGCTTGAGGCCTGGGAACAGGACCTCAGTCTCTGGGAGGGGGTGAGAGGCAGACATAATACTAGACTTGGGTGTCCAGGGTTGGACCTAGATCTCAGGAAACCAGAAGTACATCAGTTCACACAGGCCTGTGAGCCTGTGCAGGGCCTGAACCCAGTAACTAGGCCCCAGCTCATTCCTTCCTGTTCCCAGGGCCTTTATCCGCCACCATGGAAACTCAGCGAACGGTGATCCCCCATCAGGAAGGCTTGGGCAGTTGTTCCGGAGTGTCTCTGCAACTGGTAAAGGAATTGGCTGCTTCTGACTAAGCCTAGGGATAGGCACTGGCTGGGATCCCCAGGATGGAGAGGTGGAAAACTGGAGGGAGTAGCAGGCAGGAAGAGGGAGGCATAGAGGACCCACTGCCACTGTCCACCAGTGGGCCCGCCCTCTATCACCCCATAATTCATCTGTCATATAACCTTTCCTGCCGTAGTCGTGCAGTGCACACTTACAAAGCACCGGAAGAGATACATCATCCCTATCTCCAACAAATCAGGCCTAATAGTTGAATTAAAATGGCACACAGAAAACCATACAGCCGGGCTCAGCTCACTTATCCTGTGGCTCTCCACTTTCTGCCATGGGTTCCAAGCCTTCTGGACAGTCTGTATTTTCTGAGGGACTTCTAGGTGCCCCACACCAGTCTGGGCCTTGGCATCTCCTGGTGCTGCCTTGATTCACAGCCTGATCCTAAGATGCCACCCTGACTGGCCTGGGCTCCTGCATCTCCCCGGCCCTTCCCCTGACCTGTCTCTCTACCCTCCCCGTGCAGAAGCTATCCGGCAGCACCGCAAGAACCTGACTGAGTGGTTCATCCGACTGCCCAGGGAAGAGCGTCAGTTCGGTCCCACCTTTGCCCTCGACACAGTCCATGTAGACCCCGTGATCCGTGAGAGCACCCCTGATGAGCTGCTCCGCCCAGCGGCAGAGCTGGCCCTGGAGCATCAGCCACCTTCAGCGGGCCTGCCCCCACTGGCTCTGTCTCAGCTCTTTGACCCCGATGCCTGTGGGCGCCGGGTGCAGACCGTGGTGCTGTATGGGACGGTGGGCACAGGCAAGAGCACGCTGGTACGCAAGATGGTCCTCGACTGGTGTCATGGGAAGCTGCCGGCCTTTGAGCTGCTCATCCCCTTCTCCTGCGAGGACCTGTCATCCCTGGGCCCTGCCCCGGCCTCTTTATGGCGACTTGTGGCCCAGCGCTACACACCCCTGAAGGAGATCCTGCCCCTGATGGCTACTGCAGGCTCCCGCTTGCTGTTTGTGCTCCACGGCCTGGAGCGGCTTAACCTTGACTTCCAGTTGGCCGGCACAGGGCTTTGCAGCGATCCTAAGGAGCTAGTGGCGCCAGCTGCCATCGTTGTCAACCTGTTACGCAAATACATGCTGCCTGATGTGAGTGGCCCCCTGCCCTGCCCTTGCCTGCCGCCACTGCCCCTTGTTTGCCCCCTAAGGAGTTGGTTTCCTGGGCCCACACGTTTCTTGGGTGGTAGCTCAGGCTCTAGGTTAATTCAAATCCTGGCCCTCACTTCCCAACTGTGCTTTCTTGAGCTAGTCTCTAACTTCCCCAAGCTTCTGCTGCTTTTTTCTTTGAGTTGTACTGATCCAAATGAGGTTCTGAATATAAAGCACATTATGTCTTTGGAGACTTCTTGGGGTGGGGGGTGGTGAGGCAATCAGGACATCAGGTCTTTCCAGCTCACTGCCATGCTCTTCCCAGGCCAGCATTCTGGTGACCACCCGGCCTTCTGCCATTGGCTGCATCCCCAGCAAGTACGTGGGCCGATACGGTGAGATCTGCGGCTTCTCTGATACCAACCTACAGAAGCTTTACTTCCAGCTTCGCCTCAACCAGCCGGACTGTGGGCATCGCCCTGGGGGTGCCGATGTCTCGGCCACAATGGCTCAGCGTGAAAGCCTGGTGCAGATGCTGTCCCGGAACCTCGAGGGCCACCATCAGATCACCGCCGCCTGCTTCCTGCCCTCCTATTGCTGGCTTGTCTGTGCCACCTTGCACTTCCTGAGTACCCCCTCCCCGGCAGGCCAGACCCTCACGAGCATCTACACCAGCTTCCTGCGCCTAAACTTCAGTGGGGAAATGCTGGGCAGCAGCGCCTCCTCCAAGATGTCCCTGATGGCCTATGCAGCGCGAACCATGGGCAAGCTGGCCTACGAGGGAGTGTCTTCCCGCAAGACCTACTTCTCTGAAGAGGATGTCCGTGGCTGCCTAGAAGCTGGCATCAAGACCGAAGAGGAGTTTCAGCTGCTGCACGTCTTCCGCCGGGATGCCCTCAGGTTTTTTCTGGCCCCCTGCGTGGAGCCAGGGCGCCCTGGCACCTTCGTGTTCACTGTGCCCGCCATGCAGGAATACCTGGCTGCCCTCTACATCGTGCTGGGTTTGCGGAAGACCACTCTGCAGCGGGTGGGCAAGGAAGTGGCTGAGCTCGTGGGCCGCGTGGGAGAGGACGTCAGTGTGGTCCTGGGCATCGTGGCCAAGCTGCTGCCTCTACGGGCCCTGCCTCTGCTCTTCAACCTGCTTAAGGTAATAGCCCCGTGAACCCAGACCATCAGGACCTCACGGCTTTGGAACTGGTGTTTCCTCATAAGTGTGAATTCTTCTCTTGGCTCTGGTTTTATTTTATTATTTTTTAATATATATTTATCGCAGCATCCTTGATATTTGTACAGTGTATGTTTTCCCGGTGCCATTCCCACCACCAGCTCACCCGTGCACCACCACCGCAGTCCCTTGTGCTCTTCCCACCCCGTCCTGACCCTTGCCCCTCCTCCTCCCCTACAGAAGGTCTCTGATCTACAGTTGCCTCTTGGCTCTGGTTTCAGAGGTGGGCAGTCTGACTTTTCCTGGGACTGGGTCTAAGGAAGGGGAGAGAGAAGTCACGAGGCCCGAGGAGGCTTGGAAACTAATTTGAGGATGCAGGGACTTTGACAATAACCCTATAGCCCTAATGAAGGCTTTCTTTTTTTTTTTAAGAATGGATGTGAGAGAATTCACCAGAGCAGGGAGCAGAACAGGCAGATCCACTGAAACACTGCTGAGGGAGCAGCGGGCGAGGCAGGAGGGGTCTGCTGTGCCATGGGGTCCCCTCCCTGGCTGGGGATCGAACTCCCGCTGCTGGGGCGAGGATGCTTCACAGCGGAGTGCTCAACCCGCTGCGCCACCAGGGAGGCCCACAATGGCTTTCTTTTAGCATCTCTCCTCCTTGTCAGTTGCTGGGACATAGGGGTCACTACAGTCCAGGGTCTGTACTCTGCCCTGCCCATCCAGAAACTTGATTGTATCTGTTTCCCCAAAAGTGATTAGACTCCAAGAGAGATGACTCATCCTAACTAAATCAGCAGACATAGGCTTATAAAGCAGATGCCATTTGATTCACTTATACCAGGAGGATAAATGGCTTTGGTAATTGGCTTAGGATGGTCCATCCGGGGGCAGGGTCAGTCCAGAAACCATATTATAGGCCTGAGGGCTGCGTTGTGAGCTGGGCGGACACACTCGTGTTTGAGGGTAAACAGTGTTTACTGTTGTCTGCAAGGTCCTTTGTAAGTGAAACACTATTATTATCACTATAAAGCTGAGGAACTGAGGTGCACAGAAGTCAAACTTGTCCAAAGTCACTCAGGTAAAGTAGGGTAGCTGGGATCTGAGCCAGGTTTTGCGAGTCTGATGAAATTGGGTACGTTGAGAGTGGTATGGCCGGAGACAGGTTCTGTGAGTCTGAATCCTGTGTTCTTCCTGCCAGATATCACTGATGCATTGTGAGGACTTCTGTCAAGACAGGGTGACTTGCTTGGCAAGCCTTGTCCTCGTGAGGAATGTTTCAGTAACTCCTCTTCAGGAGGCAGAGCCTGGTCATTGTTGGCAAATCTCAACAGGTTTTCCTTTTTATAGGCAGCAAAGCAAAAAGGTCAAGAGCAGGAATTCAATAACAGGGCTCCCAGGGTTCATGTTTAAACACTGCCATTTACCAGGTGGTGACCTTGGGAAAGTCATTTAACCCCTTTGTGCCTCAGACTTCTGGTAAATGGGGCTAGTAATTAGATTTGTATCATTGGCCTATCGTGAGGATGAAATGCTTTCCTCCTGGGGGCCTGGCATGTAGGAGGCACTGTTTGTCTGTTATGAGCTGAACAGGTGCAGGCAGCCCCCACCCTTCTCACACCACAGTCAGACTGGCCGGCGGTTGCTGAGTGCCCCACCCCTTGGTGAAGTGCCTGCTTTGTCTGTATGGCAGTGAGAGGCTGTGGTCTCTGTGAGACTCAGAGAGCCCCTTGCTTACTGGGGAATGTGCCAGAATTGTCAGCACCACACCCCCGGGCCCTGTGGGAGCGAGGGTTGCCAACAGAGGACTGGTCCCATCTGTTCCTCCATGATCCTGTTGAATCAGTTTCACAGGGTGACATTTTCTCATCTCAACAGATGAATGTCGGGGGAGGGACACCATCCACTCCAGAGCAGGAACCTCACCTATAAAAAGTGCAAAAACCAAAACCAGACATTAGAGGAGGCGCCAGCAGACAATCTTGAGGCGCAGTGCCAAAGGGTTGGGCCCCTCCTGTCCTGTCAGAACATTGCAGGGATGGGCAATGACGCTGCAAACCTCCCAAACACTCATTTCTCCAACAAATGCTTAGTGCCTGCGGCGTGCCAGGCAATGTGTTAGATTCTCAGGAAAAATTAATTAAGAAAACCCCAGGCTTCTGCCTTTTCTGATTGTACAGCCTGCACACACGTGTGTCACTGTAACCACAGAATTTGAAAGCATGGCAGGTACCTGTGGAGAAGAGTTCTAGGTGCCATGCAAGTGTGTTTTTGGGGAGAACTTGATTGGGGGGGGGGCAAGGAAAGCCTCTCTGCAGGAAGGACTTTTAATCTGATTTCTGCATGGTGTGTCCGGAGAAGAAATGGGGGGACAGACACCTCCAGGAAGGGGAGACAGCTTTGAGGGATGAGAAGCCGTGGCACTGTTCACCAAAATGAGAGAAGCTGAGAGGATGGAAGAGAGGGTGTGAAGGGCAGGGGCCTGTGATGATGCTGCCGTGGTTGGCCGGGGTCAAGTCACGGGGGGCCTTGTAGGAGTAGGGATGACGTAAGTCTCGGTGGCTCTGATGGCGATGGCCACTAAGGCAGTGCGCTGTGACACCTAGCCTGGAGCCAGACTAAATGCATAACATATGCTGGTGGGTTGCCGCCACCTCAGGGCTTGAAAAGGCGTGGGGCATTTGGGAAAAGAATTCCCCAGTGTCTGGAGTGTGTGAGACAAGTGTTAAGAGACGACTCCGGAGAGTTCAAATTGGAGCTAAATTATGAAAAATTTATTTCCACACAGGCAGGAAGTGGGGAGTTGCAGACGTGTTGAGCAAGGGAGCATGGTCATGTACCTTGTGATGTACCCTCCGTTTGGGTCAGTGCTGGACTCCATATGAGATGTCACTCCCTCTAGGTGGCTGAGGTTGGGGGTAGGCCGAACCACCTAGGGCTGTCTAATTATTACACTCTATGACGTCCCCACACGAAGAGTTGCTGAATGACGTGTTTTTCAGCACATCTACCTGCCATTACGTGCCACGTGACCGAAGTGTGATGAGCACGCCGTGCTGGGAGTTCAAGAGCAGTGAGGAGGCAGGCGCAGGCCTGACAAACACCTTGAGCTACGGGAAGGCTGAAAAGGCACACAGGACGCTGCACACCCTCTCTCTGCTTCTTTTCCCAGGTGGTTCCCAAAGTGTTTGGGCGCATGGTGGGTAAGAGCCGGGAGTCGGTGGCCCAGGCCATGGTGCTGGAGATGTTCCGAGAGGAAGACTACCACAACGCTGATGTCCTGGACCAGATGGGAGCCAGCATCCTGGGTGTGGAGGGCCCCCGGCGCCACCCAGATGAGCCCCCTGAGGATGAGGTCTTTGAGCTCTTCCCCATGTTCATGGGTGGGCTCCTCTCGGCCCACAACCGGGCTGTGCTGGCTCAGCTCGGCTGTCCCATCAAGAACCTGGATGCCCTGGAGAATGCCCAGGCCATCAAGAAGAAGCTGGTCAAGATGGGCCGGCAGGTACTGCCCCCCTCAGAGCTCCTCGACCACCTCTTCTTCCACTATGAGTTCCAGAATCAGCGCTTCTCCGCTGAGGTGCTCAGCTCCCTGCGCCAGCTCAATCTGACCGGGGTGCGCATGTCACCCCTCAAGTGCACGGTGGTGGCCACTGTCCTGGGCAGCGGAAAGCACGCTCTGGATGAGGTGAACTTGGCCTCCTGCCAGCTGGACCCTGCAGGGCTGCGCACACTCATGCCTGTCCTCCTGCGTGCCAGGAAGCTGGGGTGAGGACACACCCTTGAAAGGACAGGACAGGGCCGGAGGTGAAGAGGTGGGGAGGGAAGGTGTGCCGGAAACTAAAGGTTCCAAGGAAGGGTCGGGGATGGGGTGAAGAAGTCTGGTGCGTGGAGGTGTAAGATGGCACAAGGGAGGGCAGGGTGGGCTGTAAGCGGTGGGATGGTGAGAAAGGGGCATGAGGATGGACAGACTCCATGCTGAATCCTTTCCTTGCTTTCTCACCTCTCCTCTGGCTGTTGTCTGTTCTAGCTTGCAACTCAACAGCCTGGGCCCCGAGGCCTGCAGGGACCTTCGAGACCTGCTGCTGCATGACCAGTGCCAAGTGACCACCTTGCGGTGAGTGCCCTGGAAGGGGGCTCTGGAGGGAGACCATCCTCGTGGCCAGCTGCACTCAAGGGTGGGCTCCCTGACTCAGCTTAGCCACAGAGGCCCACCCATGGTGAGTGGGGGTGGAAGCCCTACCCCAGCCTGCTCCCCAGGTCTGGTACAGGCAGCAGGGCAGGGGGAAGAAGGCCAGCAGTGGTGGAGACTAGGAAAACTTCTCACGTGGTTAGAGTTCTGGGAGAGGAGGGGAAGCAGAGGAAGGAAATAATACCTATGTCGGTTGCCTGGTAACAGTGCCACCTGACTGCTTCCCAGGACATCCCTGTGGTCTCACAAGGATGACCCAAGTGCCGGGCACTCAATAGATGCTCTTCAAGTGTTGGCTGATTTACTAGGCAACCAGAAGATACCCGGGCTTGCAATTTCTGGCTGGAATAAGGGGAGGGGAAAGAGGAAGAGGGAAAGAGGGAAGGTGAGTGGGATGGGGAAGCAGGGTCTTGGGAGCAGGTGAGAAAAGGAGGTAGGGAAACATGAGGAGGAAGGAGAGGAAGGGAAGAGGGGAGAAAGTAGTCAGTGGAGGTGACTGGAAGGAAGTCGGAAAAGGAGGAGGGAGGGCCAACTTCCACCCACTGGCTGCCCTCTGTTCTCTCTCCTCTGGACTTCTCTGTGTCCAGGGTGTCTCTGCCCCAGTGTGTCACTCTTACGTCCCAAATCCTGGTGCACAGCCCTAATCATCTGCTTTGGGCCCTCACGACTTGGGGGGCTTGTGGCCTAGGCTCTCCAATAACCCAATAACGGCAGAGGGTGCGGCCCTGCTGGTGGAAGGGCTGGCAGGAAACACCTCGCTGACACACTTGTCCCTGCTGCACACGGGCCTTGGGGACGAGGGCCTGGAGCTGCTGGCTGCCCAGCTGGGCCGTAACCAAGGACTACAAGAGCTGAACGTGGCCTACAATGGTGCTGGTGACGCAGCGGCCCTGGCACTGGCCAAGGCCGCTCGGGAGCACCCTTCCCTGGAACTGCTGCAGTAAGTCCTGCTCCTGGTGCCATTGCCCCACCCCAGCCTGGGACTGTTCCCTAGCCCTGAGGGCCTCCATCCCGCTCACCGGTTTTTTTCCTGCAATAGGGGTGCAGCTAGGCCTGGGCCTGTCAGGCTTCTGATTAGTCCTTATCAAGCTGCTTCTGAACCAACCCACCCCTCTGATTGGCCCTTACCTGCCCCATTCCCTGCTGCTGCATCTCCTGGGGTCCTTGTGGCCCCATTCCTCCCATCCACGGTCCCACTGAATGCTAGTGTCATCCTGCCTCCCACCGGTCACCCCATCGCTGGCTTAGAGTGGTCAGGGGAGGAGCTGTGAGGCTCCCCGCTAGCACCCATCTTCTGCCCCTCTTCACAGAGCCCTGCTGAATGGCCTCTGCTCTTCTCTCCTGCCAGGCTCTACTTCAATGAGCTGAGCGCAGAGGGCTGCCAGCTCCTGCGCGACTTGGGGGCCACTGCTGAAGGTGGGGCCCGGGTCGTGGTGTCACTGACAGAGGGGACAGCCGTGTCTGACTACTGGTCAGTGATCCTCAGTGAAATCCAGCGGAACCTCAACAGCTGGGATCGGGGCCGGGTCCGGCGCCACCTTGAGCTGCTGCTGCGGGATCTGGAAACCAGCCGAGGTGCCACTCTCAACCCTTGGCGCAAGGCCCAGCTGCTGCGCGTGGAGGGGGAGGTCAGGGCCCTCCTGGAGCAACTGGGAGGCCCTGGAAGCTGAGATGGTGGCAGCACGCACCTAGATGGATGACCCCTGCCCCAGACCTCTTTCTTCCGTGGCCTCCTGGCTTGCGTTCTTCCTTCTGGAAAGATCCCTCAAGTTGGCAGTAAAGGAATGGGCATAGCGTGGAATGTGCCAGCTGTCCTCCTGGGGAATGTCCCACCAGTGTTCCCAAGTGTGGAATTTCCAGGGTCACAGAACATGCTTCCTTTCCCCTTGGCGAGAAGGACCGAAGCATGTTGGTGGCCCTGGAGCCCCATCACCAACCTTGCCTCTCTATGCCACCAGAGGGCACTCTTCTGTCTGCCTCCAGGGGTGTTGTCGCCCAGGTGTGGGGGGACAACCCTTCTTCACCCCTGCCTTTCTGCTTCTCTGGACACCAAGGATGCCCGCGGTCACTCTCTTCTTATGTCCCACTGGGTCTTATGTCTTACTGGTGCTCTCCCGTCCCCTTTCCCGCAATGGCACCTGCGCTTGGTGCCCCCGCAGGGCGCGTGCACTGACTTGCTGCTAATAAAAGCCTGTGTCTTCCAGTTAGCGTGGCCTCTTCCTTGCCTGGTCAGTCTCTGCTGCGTGTGGTTCTGCTGCGCTGAGCTCAGGGGCAGTGAGGAGTGGGGGTACAGCCGGCTGTGGGGGTCCTGGGACCCCCATCACCCTCTCATAGCTACTTACCCCAGGCTTGATTCCACAGTGGCGGGCCACCGACCTTTCTCTGAGTACAGAGGGACCCGGGACAGCAGCAGCGTCTTCAGAGAGAGTTGGGGCCCCAGAATGGGGGCAGAAGGAACACACGCACTTCCCTAGAGGATGAGAGTCTCCTCCCGTTAACCATTACCCCGCTCCCTAAAGCCAGCGTCTTTAAGGAGGCGGGACGTGGCCGGCTAGGTGGGAGGGTCAGCTGTTTTCCATGGACCTTGTCCTTATTCTGAGCACTGGGTCGCTATTCCAACTATGGAGGCAACTGCAGGTATGAAGCCAGGAGAAATCCTGCCTGGAGGGGACTTCAGGGAAGACAGAGGCAGGTTGGGAGGCTACGGTTTTGGGGTTAACAGGACAGACTTGGGACTTGAGCCCAGAGGCCAATAGGCTGGGAGGTAGGAGAGGAGAGGTGAGTAGACGCCTCTCTTCCTGGTCCACACCCTGGACTGATTGGAGCTGATTCCTGTGCCAGGATTGTGAGGGAGCAGGAGAAGGAGGGGAAGGGAAGAGCCTTCTGGAGCAGAATGTAGGGACAAGTTCAGAATTTGGGGGTTCCTGTGAGTCTTTCCTGTTAATGACCATGGAGGAAGAATCTGAAGGTGGAAGAGAGTGCGCCTCTCCTCTCACCCCTTCTTCGCCCAGCAGGTCTGCAGGACACAGCCTCCTTAACTCCGTAAGTGCCTACTGTGAGGGCTGGGGAAGGGGGAGGAAGGGCTTGAAGGTGGGGAAGCTCATCATCTGCCGCTGGCACCTCAAATAGAGCTGGAACCCAAGTCCAGATGTCAGCTTTCTCTTTCCTGTATCTCTTGTTTCCTTACAGGAAGTTTGAGTTTAACCCAAAGCTGGGCATTGATAATCCTGTCCTCTCCCTGGCAGAAGACCAGGGCCCTTTTGGTAATCCCTGTGCCCCTGTGCAATCATACCCCTACTCCCCCCACCAGCCACAACCCTCCCACAGGCTCCAAAGAGCCTCCCATCTGTTTGGTAACCACAACAGTCTCCCTCTGATGACAAGCATTGGTGGGGTACAGCTACAATGACAGCGAAGGGGTGCAGGCATTTCCTTCCTTCCCCGCCACTCTGCCCAATGCCCAACTGGGTAGAAGCCCACCCAGTGCCCTATCAAAGGGTCAGGGTCTGGCAGGCACAGGGTGACTTGGTCCATGTCTCCTCTCCCCTTTTCTGCTGCCCACCTCTGTCCAGATCCTGAGGGCTCGCATCGCCCTCGCTTCTGTCTGCTCAGCCAAGACGAGAGCAGGAGTTTTGGCTTTCACCTGCAGCAGAAGCTGGGCAGCGCTGGGTCTGTGGTATGCAGGGTCGATCCAGGCACCTCTGCCCAGCGCCAGGGGCTTCGGGTAGGAGACGTGATCCTGGGGGTGAACCGTGAAGTCGTGGAACACGAAGATTATGCAGTGGTAAGCTTGGGCTGGGATTCGCTGTGGCACCTTGGGGAGAGCTTGCTGGCCGCTTCCCAGGCATGTGGGGCACACCCAAGCCTCAACCCTCCTCTTCCCGGGATGCAGTGGTGCCCAGGTCAGAGAGGTTGGGTGCAGGCATCTAGGGAGCTGGTTCTGTGGTGAAAAATTCAGGTTCCAGGGAGGAGGGTTGGCAGGAAGGCTGAGCCCCGTCTCACCTGTGCCCTCTGTCCAGGCGGTACGTCACATCCGGGCCAGCGGTCCTCGGGTGCTGCTGACGGTGTTGGCAGAGCACGTACATGAGGTGGCTCACCATCAGCAGAGTGACGCCCACCTCTGCCCTACCCTTGGCCCAGGCGTCCGGCCCCGGCTGTGTCATGTAGTGCGAGACGAAGGTGGCTTTGGCTTCAGTGTCACCCACGGTGAGCTTAGAGGCCGGGGCACAAGCACAGGAAGATCAGATCACGGCCCCTATTTTGAGCAGGTGGCGAGCAAGCTGAAACCTGCTTGTTTTCACTTTGCCCCTGCTTCCAGGCTGTCGAGGTTCTTTCTGGTTGGTGCTGAGTGCCGGAGGAGCAGCAGAACGGGCAGGGGTGCCCCCTGGGGCCCGGCTGCTAGAAGTGAATGGGGTCAGTCTGGAGAAAGTCTCTCACATCCAACTCAGCAAGAAGGTACGGCGCCCTTTTCCCCACTCAGCTTCCACCCAGTTGGGCCCAGGCCCCATCTCCGGAAGCAGACTCCCCCCACGCACTTAATCTGATCCGACGTTATACCTCCCTCACCCTCTTTCTCGGTCCAGTTTGTAGCAGGCCTTTCTCCTTCCCTCAGGGCTTCCTTCCTGGGCCAGGGAGGTGGGGCTGCGATGAGGGGCCTGCCTCCGCCCTCCCCACCCAGGTGGTTGATACTGATGCCCTTTGGGTTCCCACAGCTGTGGCAGAGTGGAAAGCAGGTTACCCTGCTGGTGGCAGGGCCAGAGGTGGAGGAAGAGTGCCGAAGGCGGGGGATACCACTGGCTGCACCGCTGGCAGAGGGCTGGGCACTGCCCTCCAAGCCTCGCTGCCTGAACCTAGAGAAAGGGCCTCGGGGCTTTGGGTTTCTGCTCAAGGAAGAGAAGGGCCTTGAAGGTCGCTTTGGTGAGTGCGGGCACCCTGGGGTAAGGGGCCTGGGCACGCAGCTGTCTATATACACCTCTCGTGCACACAAGCAGACTCCCTGTCCAAGCCCCAGCCCTGACTTCCTCCTCCTGTGGACCCCTGGTCAGTTCCTGAACCCCCACACCACGCACACCATGGCCTAAGCTGGCCCTGGGGTAAATGGGGGCGGGGGGCAGTAAGGATGTCTGCGTCCCAGGGCAGTTCCTGTGGGAGGTGGAACCAGGCCTGCCAGCCGAGAAGGCCGGGATGCAGGCTGGAGACCGGCTGGTGGCTGTGGCTGGGGAGAGCGTGGAGGGGCTGCGTCATGAGGAGATAGTGTCCAGGATCCGGGCGCAGGGCTCTCGTGTCTCCCTCACCGTCGTTGATCCTGAGGCTGACCGCTTCTTCAGCATGGTGCGTGCTAGAGGGGGGCAGCTAGGGGCTAGGTGGGGCCGGGTTGGAACAGGGTTCATGTAGAGGGAGAAGCAGCTGGTGTGTTCTATCTGCCCCCTTCCAGGTTCGCTTGTCCCCACTCCTCTTCTTGGAAAGCACAGAGGATCCCGCCTCTCCCCAGGACACCAGCTCAGCCACACTGGTTGAGATCAAGGACCCACTGATTGACGACACCACCGTGTGTCCTGTCCCCTTTGGCTCCCGACAATGTCAGCTGTACCCTGGGCCTGGTGGTGGTTATGGTTTCCGGCTCTGCTGTGTAGCCAATGTGCCTCATCTCTTCATCTCCCAGGTGACTGGCTGATGCCCCATCGACCCTGGATTCTTTCCACCATTTGCCTCCTGATGAGCCATCCTCCACCCCCACCCCCCAAGAGACTTAGAACACCAGCAGAAGTTTTTCATGTTCTGTGTTGTCCTCACACCCCACAGGTGACCCTAGGAGGCTCAGCTGCCCGGGCAGGGCTGCAAACAGGAGACATGATTCTGGAGGTGAATGGCTGTGCTGTCAGTGGAGAGAAAGACCTGGAGAGGCTTCAGCAGCTGGCTGAGGCGGAGCCACCCCTGTGTCTCACATTGGTGGCCAGGTCTCAGCAGGGCTTGGAAGCCTGGATTTCTCCAGGGTTTGCAGAGGTGAGGAAGAAGAAACAGATGATTGTGAGCAGAGGACAAGGGGGAGGCGGAAAGAAGGGCAGAGCAGCAGGGTGGGGCATGCAGGCGGGTCTTTAGGTCTTATGGCAGAAGCACCCCAGCCCATTCCAGAGCATTCCAGGGCAGCTGAGGGTAGGGAAAAGGGACTCTTTGGCCCATAGTGATTTTCTCCTCGCTCTACTTAGGATGGACTGGACTCGGAGCTGCTGTAGAACTGTCCTGCTTGGCAACGATCTACCCAGTCACTTCACTGCAGCCTGGGGTGATAGGAGTGGGCTGTTCTCTTTAAGCCAGAAACAGCTGGACTCTAGGACTCTGGACACCTAAGATCACAGGATTACTCAGGGTCTCCCCATTTTTGATGGGTCCACATCCCACGGTAGGATACGGTCAGGGGTCTCCAGGCTGGCCCATAGAGAGCTTCCCCTCTGACTCCCGAGGAAGTTGTGGGGGAGCTTTGGAAACTGTGACTCGCGGATGATAGGTATGATATTGTAATTTATAGTAAGACATATCTATTTGGTCTTCATCCCATTTCTGGCATAGAGTTCCCAAAACCCCTGTAATTTTTAAGAAATAAGAGCAATAAATGTGTATTTTGTTATTCATAACACGTTCCTTTCAACTATCCCAAAAGTTAATGAAGTGACTTTTGGGAAGCACCTAAGAATGGGG
Source organism: Galemys pyrenaicus (assembly GCA_019455555.1). Classification (NCBI taxonomy): domain Eukaryota; kingdom Metazoa; phylum Chordata; class Mammalia; order Eulipotyphla; family Talpidae; genus Galemys; species Galemys pyrenaicus. The sequence continues at coordinate 3,622,788 of JAGFMF010011443.1, forward strand.
GGCTGGTTGCCAGGGGAACCAATGTGTGATTAGAGGGTTGGAACTTTCAATCCTACCCCACTCTCAAATCTCTCAGAAGGGGAGAGGGGCTGGAGGTTGAATTAATCATCAGTGACCAGTGGTTTAATCAGTCATGTCTATGTTAGGAAGCCACCATAAACCTCCCTAAGAATGGGGTTGAGGAGCTGGCCGGGGGAGGTGATGAAAGGTAGACTCCTGGTGAAGGCATGAAGCTGCCATGTCCTTTATACTAGACTGGGGACCTGGTAACTAAACTGTTTGCCTGAGTTCTGAGAGTGGCTCAAGCCAAAGCCAGAACCAAGGAGCAGGGGGTGGGAATCTCTGATTTGTAGCCATTTGGTCAGAAGTGCAGTGACAACCTGGACTTGTGATTCGTACCTGAAGCAGTGATGGGTTCGCGAACCTGAGCCCTTGCCCTCTGGGCTCTGCTGCTCTCTTCAGACAGAGCATCCAGATGGAGAGTTAGAGTGCTGGACGCCTGCTGGAGCCACAGAAGAACTGGAGAATTGTTTGGTATGGTGAAAACCCCACATGTAGGTGACTGGAAGTGAAGTGGTTCTGAGATGTTGTAGGGCAGAAGAGGCACACAGGGTTTTTTGTTTTCGGATGGGATTGACCGGCTAGGAAGGAAGACATCTAGAATTTGCCTTGGGCTTATTGCCTCTAGGATTCTTGCATGTAATGCAAGAATTTGGAGATCAGTTACACCTTCCCTTTGTGGGCAACTTAAAGCTGTGGAGTTTGGTGCCTGGTCACTGTTGGCCTGTTATAGAAACAGCCTTGTCTCATAAATCTGGTTGCCTATGTATGTGCGGGAGTGGGGAGCAGGCAGTGGCTGGAAGGGACCAAAAGGGCCCCAGGCTCAAGGGATAGGACCTAGTTTATCTAGGAGAGGGGCTGAAACCGCATCAAATTTCTCCTCTGTAATTCAGTCTTTGGGGTAATGGGTCAGCCCAGAACCAAGATGTCTACACGAGAGTACTCATTTTGGCCAAAAAGCCACAGCTCATAGTTTTACCGCATTCTCCATCAAGACAGCTTTATTGCTGAGGCCTCAGAGAGCCCAGAGACTAGAAACTTACAACTTCAAATCTAGCAGGTTGAGTCCAAACTGGCAGAGCTGCTCCTTGTGCCTGGCCTGAAGCGGCGGCACAGCCCCATCCCACTGAGGCTTGACTGCTCTCATCTTGGCCGAGAGCCGGTCCAGGCTGTCCTGCAGACACCCAGGCAGGAGAGGGCAAGGGTGAGTGGCAGATCTACTGAAATACACTGCTGAGGGGAGCAGCGGACAAGACAGGAGAGGTCTGCTGTGCCATTTGTGGGTCAGCTCTCTGGCCAGAGGTGAATTCAGGCCATAGAGGTGATAGTGCTGAGACTTAACCCCCAGGCCACCAGGGCGTGGCCCCAGGTTATCTGTAAGCTTTCCCTTCTAGTGTTTTCTTAAAGTGCTTCTTCTCTGGAGAGGGCAGGGGGGAGGGGTGGGACACAGTGTGTACCCTGACTGTCTGCCCTTCGATAGAGCAGAGCCCCCCATGGAGATGCTTGCCCTTTGGTCTATCATTGACACACTAGTTGGGGGTGGTGGAGATCAGGAGTGATGGCCACTGGGATGGCTGGGGGCTGGGTTTCAGAGGGTGGTGCTCACTTGTAGGATTTCCTCATACTTGGCCTCCATGTCTGCCACATAGGCCCGAAGCTGAGTCACAGTCCTGTCCCGCTCTCCAAGGGCCTGTTCAGCCTCTTCCTGTGCAGCCTTAGCCTCCCTCTGGCATGTCTCTGGGGCAGAAGGATGAAAGAGAGTAAGATGGTGGCACAACTCTTAAAAGAAGTCTTCAAAGGCATCCCCCAAAGCAGAATTTGAGTGAGATTATCCCAGGCTGCCCCCTTAGCTCCAGGGTCATCAGCTTTTGAGTAGTCCCTGTGAGAACTGACCATTAAGGTGTAGTAGAGAAGGCAGTGGACTTGGGACAGGAGATCTGGGTCCAAAGTCTCCTTGTCACGTATTACCTGTGTAACCTCAGGCCTGTCTCTCTCTGAGCTTCAGTTTCATCATCTTTATTTTTTTTAAGATTTTAATTATTTATGCATACAAGAGCTGGGGTATAGGCCAGAGTTGTAGGGGGTAAGAGGATTCACCAGAGACTGAGCAAGGAACAGAACTGGCAGACTGGCTGAATACAGTGCTGAGGGGAGACAGGAGAGGTCAGCTGAGCCATGTGGGTCACCTCTGTGGCCCGGGATCAAACTCGTGCTGCAGTGGCTGCGGAAGCCCCACAGTGCAGCGCTCAACCCCTTGCACCACCAGGGAGACCCTCAGTTTCATCATCTTTAAAGAGAGAACAATAGACAGCTCATGGGTGGGCTGTGAGAGTTAAATGTTTCCATGTCTGGAGAAGCACCTCCTACCTAGGAGGTGCTCAAGAAATGTTGACTGGGGCCTCCCTGGTGGCCTGGGGGTTAAGTCTCAGCACTATCACCTCTATGGCCTGAGTTCACCTCTGGCCAGGGAGCTGATACACAAATGGCACAGCAAACCTCTCCTGTCTCATCCGCTGCTCCCCTCAGCAGTGTGTTTCAGTGGATCTGCCTGTTCTGTTCCCCACTCTGTCTCTGGTGAATCCTCTCAGCCCCTGCACTTCTGGCCAACACTTCAGTTCTTCTACTCTTAAAGAAAGAAAGAAATGTTGAGTGGATTTGTTGAGATAGGCCAAAGAAAGATTAGGAATGGAACTCATGGCGTAAGTGCTGGGCAAGCAACTGCTGATATAGCTGTAATTGAACTGAAACTATGTTAGGATAAGAAAGCTTTGAGGCCAAAATTGTGATAGATATTTCAACTCTCTCCTGTAACCAAGAGGGAAGAGAGCAAAAACTTCGTAGTTTTGTTTGAAATCTTTTTGCTTGGTGGGTTTATTAATTTGTTTAGCAGACAGTTATTGAGGAACTGCCAGGAGGTAGGCCTTGAAGATATGGAAATAAATTGAACATTATCCCTTAGTTTTGTCGAAAAAAATCAGCTAAGCTAAAAGGGGATATGTTTTGCTTGTGAGAGACAGGGCAGCGGTGGGGAGTAAGAGTTGGATTTGGAGAAACCATTGAGAGGGGAAATGGAGTGAGTATCTAGACTTCTTTATTTTTTTTAAGAATTTATTTATTTATGCATACAAGAACTAGGGTACAGGCCAGAGGGTGGGGGGTGAGAGGATCCATCAGAGACAGAGTGGGGAGCAGGACAGGCAGATTGACCAAAATACACTGCTGAGGGGAGCAGCGGGCGCGGCAGGAGAGGTCTGCTGTGCCATGTGGGTCCCCTCCCCGGCCAGGGGCAGGGATCGAACTCATGCTGCAGTGACTGAGGCTCACTTCACAGTGTGCTGCTTAACCCGTTACACCACCAGGGAAGCTCCTGTCATGACTTCTTTACTTGTAACTTAAGATTTGTCCCACCCTGCACCCTGTGCTCCCGTCCTTACTGGGAAGAATCAGTGGGACAGTGACAAAGACTACACTGCAATCTTCCCGAGAAGACTCTGGTGTCCACTCCCGAGGTTGTGCCTTGTCCGTGACCCTTGGAAAGAAAGGACTTAGGGGGTGGGACGCCTACCTAGCTGCTCCCGAAGGCCCCTCGCTTCTTCTTCCAGCTGCCTGTTGCGGGTGTTCATCTCCTTTTGCAGGGCCTGGCACTGACGACTCATCTCTGTGTTGGGGACAGGGAGTGCCCAGGGACCAGGTGGGGATGGAGGGGTGGAGAAAGGAAGGACATTGTAGTGGGGAGGACACATTCTTGGTTCTTGCGATGCTAAGAAGAGAGGAGACTCTGAAATCCTGGGGAACAACAGGATACAGACCCCCCGCCCACCACGCCAGCTTCGGAGGGGGATTCTAGCCCTTTTCTCCACTCAGGCCCAGGGCCAGGATGAGATAAAGACTGTGCTCGCATGTTGTAACTCACAAACATGAAGCACACGGCACCAGGCAAGCTGGGAGGCCCCTGCCTGGGACCCCAGAGGCCCTCCTTTGGTTCCTTTCAGATCTTGCCTGATTCGTGCTGAGTCAGGAAGGCTGAGACTAAGTGTGGTCGAAGGAAGTCCTCCTCATTTCCTCTCCTTGCATCCTCTGGCCCTCCTGGTGTCCTCCTCCAGGTTCTTGTCTCCTGCCTACCTCCTGGACCAACCACATACCTGCATAGATGGCCTTCCCTTCACTTCGGGTCCGTTCCAGTTCTGCCTCCAGCCCTTGCAACCTCTGCTTCAGCTGGTCTTCAGAAGCCTTGGCTCGGCGGGCCTCATCCCTCCGCAGAGCTGCGAACAGCATCAGGGCAACCCTTAGGACTGGCTGGGGATCCCACAGATCAGGCCCCATGGGCTTGATGGAGTCTGCCCACCTCTGGAAACCTGGTGGCAGGCATCCAACCTTTTATTCTCTCTTGAGGTTTTGTTGTTTTTCCTAGAAGCCACAGGATCTTATTATTAAAAAGAAAAAATTCCCTCTGGCTATAAAAAATAAGTACCTTCATCAAACCTCATTGCCTACCCCTTCCTCACAATGCCAACTAGAGACAATCTTTTTCCTCCAGGGGATGGCTAAGGCCAGCTCAGATACCCGCTGCAGCTCCAACCCTCCAACACCCGCCCCAGGATACATAAATGCCCTCAGAACTCCCACTCTTCTTACCCAAGTGGTCTTGGAGCAGTTCCTTTTCTAGCAGTGCCAGCCTGTGCTTGGATTCAGCTTCCACGTCTGCCCTGGCAAGTTGGCAGAGCCATAGCTTGTCAGGATCCCGGGCTTCCTCACTTCCCTCCTGCCCCCACCCCACACCATGAATTTTCTTCCTGCAGGAGATAGGATATCCACTAAATGAGGGATCTCTGATGGCAGAGTCTCCCAAGTTCACCACTTTGTCCTCAGTGCCCAATACATAGTGGGACTTAAACTACGAGAAAATAAATCTCAATCTATGAATATATAAGGGCTCAAGTCAGAGGTGCATGTAGATTTCCACACTGTCCCAGGCCCATGGAATGTAGAGGCAAGGATATGAGGCTGAAGGTCACACCAACGCTATCTTGTCATGCAAAAGGCTGAATTCTCTCTGCAGGACTTCTGCTTGGTCTCTGCGTCAGAGCATGGAGAAGTTGGGGGGCACCCCTTCACCTGCCCTGACTCACCAGCACCTGCATCCTTTTTCTTCTTCTGTGCCCCAGTTTTCATTCCTTTATTTTTGGTCTTAGGTGGCATCTTCTTGCTGTTCTGGAGGAGGGAAGGGACCTGTGTTTAGGTCTGGACATGGGGATACTTTCCCAACCCCTAAACTGAACCAGGAGTCTCCAACTCTGTCTATTACACTTTCTAAAAGCTTCTGTTCTTGGTCTCCTTAGAAGCCTAGGCAAGGCTGTGGTCAGTGGAGAGGACAGAGCTGTTTCTCTCTACCAGTCTATGAACAGACATTCCTCTTAACTTTTGGAGAAAATAAATCTCAGTCCCTGATCTCTTTCCATCATCCTTACCCCACCTCTTGCTACTTGCGAGACTCTCTCACCTCTGTTGTGTTTTTCTGGGGAGTGACCCACTCATGAGGAGAGGCGGAGAAAAGGGCCAACCAGCTAGGAGCTGAGGAGGCTTCTGGTTTCTGGGAGCCAATCCAGGTGGCAAATTTCCGTCAAGGGGGCAGGACTGACAACAGGAAGGTTGGGTTTCTAGAGACTGCTTGTTGTCCAGGCAACTGGGAAACATGGAGTTAGTTCACAGGGAGGTGGAATGGCTAAATCAGTTCTCTAAGCATAAAATAGCCAAGGACTCAGAGGGTCATTTCTTTCCTTATCCTGAAATCCAGGTGTAGTTTGAGGAGAAAGCACTTTGGAGTCAGTTATGATTTACTTCCATGGAGCACTGCCTACAATATAGAGACTTAAAATTATAGATTTATGCCTCTGGAACAATGTTGTTGGGCTGATATAGAGGAACTTCATTGCTGGTAGCCATTTTGGGCAAATCACATCCCAGGGTTCCATTGGCAAAATGACATCATTAGGCTTAAAACTGAGGAGCCCCTTCAGCAAGGCATTTCACTGTGTATGAAGGAAAGAAATACAGAAGGTAGAGGAGAGAGTTTCCTACTTTAGAGAAATGGGAACCCCCAGGTCCAGGGTACTGATGCAGAGGAATGCAAATGTAGAGGAAGAGGTCCTGGTCAGGGAATTCCAGCCTCCACGGATATGTAGGCATTGCTCAGCCTGGTCTCTAATTATTTGATTTTGTAAATCCTGGAAAGAAAGGTCAGGGTTGTCATGGGGATACTTACAGGGCTATCTTCTCTCATGTTTAATTTATTGCCTCTTTCCCCCTAGTCCCTCTTCTGTGATTATTCAGTTTCAGAAAAAAACGCCTCTGCTGTGCTCCCTGCACCATTGAGTTGGTGGGGGCTCCCTCTAGTGGACTTGCTTCACTTCCTCTGGAAAGTCCAGTCTACTTTTTCTGTATTGAAATTTTTCGTCAGGCAATGCTGGGGGTGCTTCCCTCTTGGGGACAACTCCTAGCATCCTGCTGGAGCCATGAATGGTTGGAAAAATGATTTGGAGACTGGGCTATGACAAGTGACTTGCCCTGCCTGGCAGCCCCCATGCTCTCTTCCAGCCTTGTGCTATTCTGGAGCCTTGTCATCTGTCAGCCACCTGGATTTTTGGGCACCATAGTGGCTAGAATGAAAGTGGCAAAAACTGAAAGGGTTTTCCCCTTTGTGAATTAAGAGACAGGCAGACTCTTTCTTTAGAAAATTATATCACAATCTCCCCCAAAATTTGTGGTCAATTTCCAGTTTTCAGGAAGGGATCTGAAGGACTGTAGCCATGAGATCTGGGAATTAAAAAAAAAAATCTTTCTCTGGGAAAGAGGCAGATTCAGACTGAGACTGATCCAAGTTTATTTGTTATCATTGTGGCTGCAGATTACTTCTCTTACCCTTCTGACATTTTAGAGTAAAAAGAAGCAGCAGGCTTGGCTTCCAGACACTTAGAGCTCCTGCATCTCAGGATCAGATAACCTTTGGGCATTTTCCAAATCTGGAAAATACTTTTCTCCTAATCTTAAAGTGAATTTCTCATTTATCTCTCCTAGAATGCACTCTTCCTGCCTGGGCGCTGTGAAGGCTCTAGTCTCTAATGCTCTCATCCCTAGTTCCTATCTGTCAGTCCTTCTCTTTATCTAGAACTTGTTTGAGAGTGTTTTCCATGAAAAGATTAGTGTCTGTTGTTGATGCTGGGAGTGGCCATTGAAGACAGAGGTTACAGAAGACAAACAGCATATCCTGTCTCAAAGAGCATTTACTTTTCAAATTTGTTCAGTCAACCGACTTTCAGGTGCAAAATGAGGATGTGGTTTGGGGTGAAGGTGAAGTAGAATAAGAAAAGTGCAATATGTCACGTGATGTGACACAAATTGAGCCAGTTCTACATTAACTCAGAGTGATAAAAAATCCAATCCTATCTTTAGTGCGTTTTTTTTTCTTTAGTGCATTTTTAAAAAAAGATATATTTATTTATGCATACAAGAGCTGGGGTGTAGGCCAGAGGTGTGGGGAGTGAGAGGATTCACTAGAGACAGAGTGGGGAGCAGAACAGGTGGACTAACTGAAATACACTACTGAGGGGAACAGCGGGCGAGGCAGGAGAGGTCAGCTGAGCCATGTGGGTCCCTTCCCTGGCTGGGGATCAAACTTGTGCTGTGCTGCAGAAAGCTTTATAGTGCAGAGACTTAACCCCTTGCACCACCAGGGAGGCCCCTTTAGTGCTTTTTGAAGACAAGTCAAGAAAAAGTTATGAAAAAGGGTGACTCTTCCTTTCTTTTTTTTACTAAATTCATTTTTTTGGTATTTATATCAAATTATTTTTAATTGTGGAATGTTCATTGATTTTTAACTGTATATGTTTTAGGGGCATAGGTTCACTTCTTCAAATGAATGTTACCACTAACCTCAGTTTGGAAGTGAAAATAGGGGCACTTATTTCAGCAGAACTCTGAATAGTATTCTTTCAATAGTATTCCATCTGGAAGTTCTGAAGAGATTCACAGGAGAGAAAGCTCACTCTCCCTTATTCAAATGTGAGAGATAAATCATTTGTATATTTAAAAAATATGATTTACTGTAGCAGGAGTGGAGAACAAATGATGCAATTCTTTTTTTTTTAAAAAGATTATTTATGCATACAAGAACTGGGATACAGGCCAGATATGTGGGGGATGAGAGAAGTCACCATAGAAAGAGTGAGGAGGAGAGCAGGCAGATCCACTGAAATACACTGCTGAGAGGAGCAGCGAGCAAGACAGGAGAGGTCTGCTGCACCATGTGGGTCACCTCCCTGGCTGGGGATCAAACTCCACAACAGTGGCTGCGATGCTTCACAGTGCTGTTCCTTAACCCCTTGCACCAGCAGGGAAGCTCCCAAATGATGCAATTCAATTCTAAACAGACAACTCTGAAGAAAATACAAATTGGAAGCTTAAACCAGGCCAGAGATGTGTAGTGCCCTATACAAGCTCACACACAGCTCCAAAGTGTGGATTTCTTGCTTATATATGCTGTTAAGGCTAGGATTTGACAATGAGGAAGGGAAAATTCCTTGTGAACCTATGTTGTGATAGGTACTGTGGAAGCCCAAAGTTGAGAAGACAGTATAGTGTAAACTAATATGTGGTAGGAATGAAAAATAAATGATTATGGAAATCTAGGATTTCTAGCTGTACTTGTTTGTAAGGAAGAAAATATTTAAGTTGAGCTTTGAAGAATGGACTGGACATTAGCAGCACTTCAGGCACAGTGAATACTCTCAAAACAAGAAAGAATTGTGTTATTTTGTGACATATGTTATAATGGTAGAAAACGGCAAGATAGTTTAGAGTTAGTTCATGACTGCTAACTTTATTCAGGAGGCAATGGACAGTGTTTGAGTTTTTTAGTAATGCTGTTAGAACTACAGTCAAGTGGCAGGATGGGTTGGAGGGGACAGGAACAAAGTGAGAAAAAGTTCCAGTAGACTACGGGAGAGAAAAATAGGCCTACACTAGGGTGGTGGCACTAGGGATGGAGTTCTGACAATTGTCTAAGAGCTTTGCCTAGAGCTTTTCCATTGGGGTAGTCTCTTTCCAGGTAGAGACTGATTAAAGGAAATTCTTTTAGGAAATGGCAATGCTGATTATTTAGATCAAGGTTACAGAATTGCAAGACAAGGGTGTGTGGCTGAGGAATTTGGAGATATTCCCCTTCTTCCCCTGCCTCCTCCCACCCCTGCCTCCCCCCCACCCCCTGCCCAAAAAAAAAAAAAAAAAAAGAGTAGTTGATATGGTTAATTCCCTAATCAGACAAGGGTATTGTGGAAGAGTCAGGTGGGGTATCTAAGGAGGAACTGAGTACTTACATCAGGGCTTGCAAACTCCCAGAGCTGAGGCTCAGAATTAGCACATTAGAGCGGGGTACTTCCTTCTTTGGCAGGGAAGTTCCTTTTTTTCAAAGTTGTTCCAACGAAACTTTCAGATTAGAGAAGTGGAAGTGACTGGGAAAAGCATTCCTGTTCCTCGGGAGGAGCCGGCCTGCGGCAGGGTTCACAGCTGTCTTACAGCTTCTCTGGCCAGGGCCTGGCACAATGCACTGAGCGGGACAATCTTAAGTGCATATGCAATTCCCAGAAAAGGAACTAGTGCTCAGAAGAAAAATATATGGGGGTGGCGGTGGTGGTTTGGTGCTTTCTTTTCAGAAGGCCAAAGGGCCTGGGAAAAGAGGCCCGGGCTGCGGTCTCAGGTCTCTCTGGGTCTGTGTATGCATCCCAGTCCGTGGTTCTGGCTTAATGAGGAGTTACAAACATCAGAGGGTGGGGAACGACTTCCCCTTTTACTCCCACAATACGAAGAATTTCAATTTCTTCATTTGTCCGGCGTGGCAGAAACACTCGCCGATACAGTCCTTCTACTGCGGCTACCTGTCTTAATTCAAACTCCAGGAGCTCCAGGCTACTTCCCACAAGGAACATGGACGGCTCCGCTTCTGCCTAGTGCGCAGACTCCAAACTAGACCCCGCCCCCTTCCTCTCTCCGTTTCTCCAGCAGAGGGCGCAGGTGCAAAGTCCTCGCGTGGCTCCGCCCCGGGCCGCCCCCGAAGGTAGGGGCAGGGGAGGCGGCGCGGAAACTTGGTCGTGGTTTTCCGGGAGCCGTGGCTCGGGCGGGGGTGGCGCTGGATGGTAGTCCCCAGTTGGGACGAGGCTGCGGCTACCGGAGCTGCGCGGCCTCCTCCCGCCCCCGGGCTCGGGTGCTCGGAAGGGACGCGCAGCGCGGACTCGCGCTCCCAGCGCCGCCCACTCCCCTCCCCTCGGCCGCCCCTCCCTCCGCCCGGGCAGCCGGCGGCGGCGGCTTCGGCGGCCGGGAGAGGCCCCTCCTTCACGCCCTCCTTCTTTCCCTCGCTCCTAGCCGAGCGGAGCCGGTGGACACGGCTGGGCCCTTAACCTCCCGCGGGCCATGGCCGGCAACGTGAAGAAGAGCTCTGGGGCCGCGGGCGGCGGCGGCTCCGGGAGCTCTGGCTCGGGCGGCCTGATCGGGCTCATGAAGGACGCCTTCCAGCCGCACCACCACCACCACCACCTCAGCCCCCACCCGCCGGGGGCCGTGGACAAGAAGATGGTGGAGAAGTGCTGGAAGCTCATGGACAAGGTGAAAGGCCTGCCGAGGACCCGTGGGAGCTAGGGTGGGCGTGGGCGGAGGGGCCAAGGGAGAAGGAAGGGACAGAGGAAGCTGGGGGAGGGGACGGGTCATGCGGGGCTGGGGTGACCAGGAGCTGGGTTGACGGGGCCAAGGGGTGGGGGGCGTGGGGTGGGGCAGAGCCGGGAAGGGGGGGTGTCGACGGTGGGGGATGGGCTGCGGTTGTGACTTGGGAGAACGTTGAGATGTTGTGTTTGGGGTAACGAGACAAAAAAGATGGGGTGGGAGCTGGGGTGAAGGGTAACTGGGGAGTCACGGGGCGGAAGTATATTGGGACTGAGGGTTCTCTTTGGGGCTCTGGCAGGGTGTAGGGATGTGGGTCACGGAATTGGCCTGGAAGATGGGCGGGAGGGGGCTCAGGAAGAGTATTTGATTTACCGGCTAGGATGGTTAGCTAGCTGAGGAGTCTAGCTCTGGCCAAGGAATTACATTTATGGGCTCATCTGATTGAGAGACCAGGGGTCAGCACAACTTTGCTGACTGGATGAGATGATAGTCTTTTCTTTCTTTTTTTAATCCCTAAGATGTGACACCAAGATAAAAAGAAATGAATGTTTAAATGGGCCAAGGAAGGAACTTTCCTCCACTCTAACACTGGCTCAAGTTTTTAGCCTCTGAAGCACTGGATGTGATCTATTGCTGGTGCTGAGATATGCACTGATTAAACCACAAGTTCTGGTTAGAACCATTATCTTTTGAAAGATGTATTGACTGAACGTGCTAAGCAGCAGATTCTGAGTTCTTCCAGAACTTCCTCTTCACATACACTGCTTTTTAACTAGGTTCTACTTTTTTGGTGGCGGACCTGACTCATTATTACAGCGCCTAACTTCATACTTGTTTGACACTTCTTTGATTATCTTTTTTTTTTTAAATAAGTCCAGAAAATAACGCCTTTTTCTAAAGCCACTTTAAGCTTGACATTTGGGAGAATTTTACTTCCTTATAGTCGCATCTATGTAATGAAATACAGTTGTCCCAAGTGCTTTCAAGTGTTTAGCAGTCATTTTGTTCCAGATAATTCAATACAATGTTTCTTTGATATTTTCACATTCATTAATTTATGACTTATTTTTTTCAATATTATACTGCTGATAAGTGATTTGAAGGATCTAATCATTTTTTTCTAAGGCATAATGTAAGACAACGATGTTATTTCCTGCAGCGTAGAATTAGTTTTCTTTGGTTCCTCTCTAGGTTTAGGTTCCTCTTCTGTGCAGTTCTTCATGGATTGTTTTGGACTAGACATAGCTATTAAAAATGATTATGAAGCACTTGGCAAATACAATGTGCTGTATCAATGCTTAAAAAGTCCTGTGTGTGTGAATTAACACTTCTGTAGTGCATACTAATGGTTTTTCTCATGTTAAATAATTTGTATTGTAATTAATGATACAAGTTTTTATTAGTTGATTATATTGGTATCGTAGTGCTAGCTAATTTCATTATTAGAAATTGTAAAAAGCCAATGCAGAAAGTTAGGCTTGTGAAGAAAACTTTAAGTGTAGTATTTTTAAAAAAAATTGAATGTATTCATTATCTGGAGTTCTGGTTTGTATTTTAGGGATTAACAGTAAAGGACCAAAAAAGTTTTCTTGAAAAAAGAAGTTTGTTTTCTAATTAGTTTCTCATCTAAAGCAGGTACACATTGACTATCAATATTCTTATCAATTAGAGATCTCTTAAAACCTTTTATCATCTTTTGGGTCTGTCAGATCTCTCCCTCCTTAAATCTTTGCCTTCATTTTTTTTTTTAAACTATGTGTACTGAATTTTGATTTCTTTTGCAGAGTCATTTGGGATGAACAAAGTAGATTCAGCTTTGAGCCAAAATACTTTTCAGGTTTTGATAGTTTCAAACTAGTTTTGATAGTTGCACACCATTCTCATGTGTAGGATGAATGTTTCATTATTGTGTTGCTTGTCTTAGGAGATGATTTTTAATGCTCTCTGTGTACCCCATATCACATATTACCAGTTGTGCTGAAATGAAAACTTAGTTTTTCTTTGTTATGTTTTAATCTGATAGGTTCCCATTGTTTTCCAGATTTTTCCAATCACCCTGTAGTATTGTTAGATTCCCTGGTCTCTTTCACTCTTGTTGTTTTAAGCATACTTCTTTTTCACCTTAGTTTCATTGTTGAAAGTCTTAAGTATGTTGCTAATCCTTCTTGCTTTCATATGGTGTAAGTGGTGCAAAATTTACTGTCAAATCCACACAAATCTCACACTTGATGAATTTAGTTCAAAGTTACTGTCGCATAACTGTCTTATCCTTCGTGTTGAAACCTCATTCTATATGAATATTATTTCACCATATTAATCAATTTGTTGATACAGCACTGAGAACTATTAATCTCTTCCCTTTCCCAATATTGAAAGTATGCAGATGGAGAAGTTGACATGAATGATGGGTTCTGGTTGACACGGGCCCAGTTTACTAATTTCCCATTGTGGAATTTAAACTTGCTGTTGGTGGTACATATACAAAATGGAATACTATTCAGCAATCAAAAAACATAACCTAGAGTCATTTGTAGAAACATGGATAGAGCTGGAAGGGATTGTGCTCAGTAAAATAAGTCAGAAGGCAAAAGAAAAATATCAGATAGTTTCACTTTTAGGAGGAATATAAAGGAAAAAAAAGGGCTCAAGGAAAAGAACAATAACAATAAAAAAATCACAGCACTATAAGAATAAAAAGACAAAGACAGGTCAGAGGTACTTTGTGGGGGAGAGTGACTGGGAGGGCAGAAAGAGCACAAGGGACTGAAGTGATGGTGCACTGGTGAAATGGTGGTGGGAATTCCATGGGGACTACAATTGATGTCAAATATATATAAAGAAAGAAAAAAAACCTTGTTGTTGGAAAATGCTTGTTATTAAACAAAAGGTGTTTAGCCTCTAGTTTTTTTGTTTTTGGTTACCCTAGTATATTGTAATTAATGTTTTTGTAAATAGTTGTGTGTGAAGAAAGTGGCTAGTGGGTAAAGAGACAGCTGGGCAGGGCAGTGGAAAGAGAAACTATATAAATTGCCTTAAGTGTGAATTTAGAAGTGTCAAGGTATTTATTGAGAAATTTAAGATTTTTTTTTATGAAGTAGGATGGCAGTTGGTGAACTTTTTCTTTTTTTAAATGCAAGAACTGGGGTACAGGCCAGAGGTGTGTGTAGGGGGTGGCGAGAGGATTCACCAGAGACAGAGTAGGGAGCAGAACAGGCAGATCCACTGAAATGCACTGCTGAGGGGAGACAGGAGAGGTCTGCTGCTTCGTGTGGATCAGCTACATAACTCCTGCTGCAGTGGCTGCAGGTAGCTTCTTAGTGCTGAGACTTAGCCCTTTGTGGCCCCTGGTGAACTTTCTCTGTCAAGGCTTTACTGGTCCAGTATTCTTTGTTGTTGTGTTTTAAAATATTCTAAAATTGTAAAAGCCATTCTCAGCTTATAGGCGTATAAAAGAAGGCTGCAGGATGTAGTTTGCCCACCTGTGAAATAGATTATCTTGCTGATGCTAAAGCCTTTTGATATATTTATTCAAAAAGTTTCATTTTTGTTTAGCTTTCTGATTCAGTTTTCTGCTGCTCAATAAGAAAAGCACACTTGATCCTGTTACAGACTCAGCTAACCAGAGACCTGTGGCATGTTTTTTGTTTTAGAAGCCTCATAAGAACTTTAGATCTCAGAGCATGAACCCCTTGAATTTGGCCTGAGCACATGCCACATGCAGATTTTAGTGCTTTCCCAGCTTTTACTGTATAAAGGTAAATAGTTCCATTACCGGGGACTCAGGGCAGTCTAGTCTTGTTATAGGCTGTTACATAGGGTAGGTCTGTTCAACCCTGGACTGCTCTGAATGCCTCTAGATCAGGACGCTACTAGACACTGTTCCTGGCAGAGCACTGTTTTTACTTTATATTAGCTTACATCACTAAAACAGTAAGCTATCGTTTTTTAAAAAATAAAACATACTGGGAAAATGATATAAATTATTGGAAAAACGCTCTTTAAGGCATTTTTTACCTTTTCCTGCTTGCATCCCCCCAAAGTACCTTGAGTAAATTCTTATATTTTGGAGGTAAGACGCATTTACTTAAATTTATGAATTCCTATCTTCTTTGGTCTGCGTCTTCCCCGTTGGTGTGCTTACTAAGTTCCAAGCATAGTACTTAGGTGTAAATTCTTATACTATGGGAGATTACATTATACATTCAAGTCTCCAACTTATGTTTGACTTTATGATGGTGCAAAAACTGCATTTTAAATTTTGTTCTTTTCCCAGGCCAGTGATAGCAGTGTGATACATTTACATGATGGCTGGGCGGCAGCTGCGGACCAGCTTCCAGCCATCCATGCACTCAAAAGGATAACAACTGATGTGCTACTGGTTGTTTTTCACTCTCAGTACAATATTTAGTAAATTACTTGAGATATCCAATACTTTATTGTAAAATAGGCTTGTGTTAGCTTTTTACCCAACTGCAGGCTAAATTGTTCGAAGCATATTTAAAGTAGGCTAGATTAAGGACTGACAATTCAGTAGGTTGGGTTTATTAAATTATATCCTTGACTTGGGGTATTTTCAGTTTTGATGGGTTTATTAGGGTAAAGTCAAGGAAGTCAAGGAAGACCTGTGGGGATAAGTGACTATGTACATAGTGACACAGGAATTAGTTAAGTTTGTGTTCATTTTAACCTTTCAGGATTATATAAACTTTGTGAGGACAGCAGTTATAAACTGCGTATGTCTAGTCACGAGGTCTTATAATAATAAAGCCTTCTAAATATTTGTTAAGTTTGGTTACTTTGTGTGTCCCAAAGGAATAACTGAAAGGAAATGTATGGGAGTGGGAATCAACTTTACATTAAACTGGGCCTCCCTGGTGGCGCAGTGGGTTAAGCAACACACTAGGAAGCAAACCGCAGCCACTGCAGCACGAGTTCGATCCCTGCTGCCGGCCAGGGGGG
>JAGFMF010011443.1:3658271-3683306 GCA_019455555.1 Galemys pyrenaicus
GTCTTCCCTCCCCTCCCCTCCCCTCCCCTCCCCTTCCCTCCCCTCCCCTTCCCTCTCGCTCATATCTCTTAAGTTAAATAGAATCTTTTTTTTTTAAGATTTATTTATGTATACAGAATTGGGGTACAGACCAGGGCATGGGGGTGAGAGGATTCATCAGAGACAGAGTAGGGAACAGAACAGGCAGATTGACTGAAATACACTGCTGAAGGTAGCAGCAGGAAGGGCAGGAGAGGTCTGCTGCGCCATGTGGGTCACCTCTTGGTCGGCGGCAGGGATTGAACTTGTGCTGCAGTGGCTGTGGTTTGCTTCATAGTGTGTTGTTAACCCGTTGCGCCATCAGGGAGGCTCCAAGCTAGGGATAATTTCAAAGAAAGAAAAAGCTCATGTGTAACCATTCATTAAAGAAAGCAGTAGTATTGAATACTTTCTCTATAGTAGGCACTATTCTACCATCAGTGATAGATCTGTGAATTGGATAAGTGTGATATCTTCTTTCATGAAACTTATAAACTTATTTTTTTTAAAGATTTATTTATGTATGCATACAAGAACTGGGGTACAGGCCAGAGTTGCGGGAGGTGAGAGTATTCACCAGAGACTGGGTGGAGAACAGAACAGGCAGATCTACTGAAATACACTGCTGAGGGCAGCAGTAGGCGAGGCAGGAGAGGTCTGCTGTGCCATGTGGGGTTATCTCTCTGGCCAGGGATTGAACTTGTGCTGCAGTGGCTGTGGATGCTTCATAGTGTGGTGCTTAACTCTTTGCACCACCAGGGAGGCCCCAAGAGATGATAATTTGAATCAAAGTGGTGTTAGTAGAGATTGAAAGAAGGGGTCAGTACTTGGTATGTTTTAAAGTCATGTGACTTGCTAATAGATTGGTTTCTAGTTTGAATAACTGGATAGGTGATGCAATGAGAAGCCACAGAAATGGGACAAACATAATCTAATTTTTATTTTAGAAAGATAGTATTAGTTGCAGCATAGAAAATGGGCTGTGGCAGCAAAGACAGAAGTACAGAGGCGGGTTATGATGTTTTTACTACAGGCCAGATAATGAGGTAGTTTCCACTAGGGAAGAGCAGGTTGAAAGACAAATAACAGAGAGGTGATAGATTGAAGCTAGGATAAATAAGAATTGCTGGTGAACTGAACAAGAGAAAGGTGGTAAAAGATGACAGAAAAGTCAAGGATGACTTATAGGCTGCTACAGATGTTGGCAGCATTTACTAAAATGGAGAATTCAGAAAACAGATGTAGTGAGTACTAAATTGAGAGTGAGGGGAATCAAGAGTTCCATTTTAGACACATTTAGTTTGAGACATTTTTATGAGCCATTTAAGGCAATATGTCAGGCAGGCAACTGACTTGATTAAAGTTTAGAGTTGGAAAGTTCTATAGTAGAGAATTTGGTGGTATTCAGCATAGTATTTAAAGCCACTAGAGTGAACAGAATCATGTAGGGGAGAGACGTCAGCATATTGGGGACTCAGAAGTCAGCACTGTTGAGAGAGAAAGAGAATAGATTTCAATAGCCAAAAAGAAAATTGAAGTATGTAAACAAAAAACTCTCTAAATAGAAAATTAGCAAAGGAAATGATTAATGCACAAAAGAAGAAACATAAAAGGCCAAATATGAATACTGAAAGAAAAATCCAGCTTGCTAGTCATAAAATAATTTTATTTTGGCCTGCAAAGTTGGAAAAAATTGCAAAGTCTATTTATAATAAGTCTTTCAAAGGAGGATACAGTACTAATACCTGGTTGTGGCAGAAATAAAATTGTCAAGCCCTTCCCGCTCCTCCCCCCCTTTTTGTTGAGCCTTTTTGGAGGATGGTTCATAAGAGTTTTTTTAAAGATTTATTTACTTATGCATACAAGCACTGGGGTACAGGCCAGAGGCATGTGAGAGGATTCACCACAGACAGAGCAGGGAGCAGGACAGGCAGATCAACAGAAGTACACTGCTGAGGGGAGCAGCGGGCAAGGCAGGAGAGGTCTACTGCGCGATGTGGGTCTCCTCCCTGGCCGGCATCAGGGATCGAACTCGTGCTGCAGTGGCTGCGGTTTGCTTCATAGTGTGTTGCTTAATCCACTGCGCCACCAGGGAGGGCCTCATAAGAGTCTTTTATCCATGCAAGATTTTCTTACATCTTCCTGTTGGTATTGGCTCACTGCTTTTCAGGTGTTGACGTATCCTTACATAAGTCATTCTCATTAATTAATGTCTCATTAGAGAGGTTTTATTGGGAAGCTGCCTAAGCTCATTGTGGTGGATAGAAGTTTTCAAAAAATCAAATTTTGCTTACAAGCTTGTGTTTATCATTAGCAACAGAAACTATCACTTGTTTTCAAACTGATAATTCGAAAATGGTAGGTCACTTCATTCATTTTGGAGAAACTGCCAAATACCCGAGGCTGAGTAACTATGCTTTGTTTATTCATCACTCTTATAGTAAAAAAGATGTTACTTATATGAAAACCCCCCAGCTAACACCATACTTAATGATTAAAGACTGAAAGCCTTCCTTATAATACTAGAAATGAATGATGCCTGTTGTCACCACTTCCATTCAGATTAGGTAGCCAAAGCAATCTTGAAGAAAATCAGTATTGGAGGACTCATACTTCTGATTTCAAAGCTTTATTTTGATGACTGTAGTTTATAAAATTATAGTGAACAAGATGGTGTGGTACTAGCACAAAGAGACATTTAACTCAATGGGATAGAATGGAGATAGCCTTCAATATTGGAATCACTTGACAGGAGCAACAGAAAATTCCATGGGGGAGAAGAATTGTCTATTTAACAAATAGTGCTGCCACTAGAGGATATCCATATATAAACGAATGATTTTGGATTTATACCGCACATCACCTATAGAAATTAACTTAAAATCATCAGAAAGCTAAATTTAAAAACTAAAATATGAAATTCTTAAAATCTTTATGATCTTGGCTTAATTAAGGCAATGCTTTCTTGAGGGTGACACAAAAAACAGACAAAGAAAAAAAATAAGTCAGCTGAATTTCTTGAAAATAAAAAACTTTATGCATTGAGGGACACCAATGAGTGAAAAGACATTTCATAAATAGGGAGAAGATGCTTGAAAATTATATATATGATAAGGGATAATCAGAAAACAGAAATCTTACAGTTCAATAGAAGAAAAAAAAGCTCAATTAGAAAATGAGTGAAAGATTTAAATAGACATTTTTCCAAAGAAGATTTACAGTTGTCCACTAAACACAAAAGAGATACTCAGTGTCATTAGTCATTAGGGTAATGCAAACCTAAACCACAATGAGATACTAATTCATACCCATTGGGATAGCTGCTTTCAAAAAAGGGAAAATAACAAATGTAGGCAAAGATGTGGAGACTTTGTAACCCTTGTGCATTGCTGGTGTTGATTTTAAAATGTTGCAACAACTGCATAAAACAGATGGTAGTTCCTCAAAAAGTTGAATATAGAATTTTACAATATGAGCTTTTACCCAAAGAATAGAAAGTAAGGACTTGGACAGATATTTGCATAACCGTAGTTCATAGCAGCATTATTCCATAGCTAAAGGTAGAAACAATCCAAGTGCTCCTCAAGAGAAGAATAGCTGAACAGTGGATAAGCAAAAGGTGGTATAGGCATAACAGAATGTTAACCAGCTGTAAAAAGGAATGAAGTTCTTATATATGTTGTAGCATGGCTGAACCTTAAAACCATGCTATATAAGTACCGCGCGCTAACCGATTGCGCCACTGGAGCTCGGTAAAACCATGCTAAATGAAATAAATCAGATACAAAAGGACAAATACTGTATAATCCCACTTACATGCGGTATCAATATTTAAAATAGGGAAATTCATACAGAACATAGAAGAGAGGCTACTATGGGCTGGGTGGAGTAAAATAGGTAATTTCTGGTTATATTTCTATTTTGAATAATAAAAAAAATGGAAATGGTTAATGGGGATGGTGATGCTGTGTTACGTATATTTTATTTATTTATTTTTAAAGATTTATTTATTTATGCATACAAGAGCTGGGGGACAGGCCAGAGTCATGGGAGGTGAGAGGATTCACCAGAGACAGAGTGGGGAGCAGAACAGGCAGATCGACTGAAATAAACTGCTGAGGGAGCAGCGGGCGAGGCAGGAGATGTGCCATGTGGGTTCCCTCCCTGGCTGGGGATTGAACTCGCGAACTTGCGCTGCCGTGCAGCAGATGCTTCACAGTGCGGCGCTCAACCCGCTGTGCCACCAGGGAGGCCCTGTTGCGTATATTTTTAATACTGCTTAATTGTACTTTTAAAAGTGGTTTGTCAAAAGATATGTTCTGTTAAAAAAAGCAACTTCTTCATCTAACAATTTAAACATTGTACAAGTGCTTTTCCTGAGAGTAACCATCATTACAACACAAGTGCTTGTTGAGTACTTCTCATTTTGTCATGTAGAATGTTAAACATGTCCTCAGTAGTCAAGAGTTCATGAAATTAATGCTCTTTCCTGTTTCTTTAAGGACATTCCTCAAATGCAACTAGTAATTCTTTTTTTTTTTTAAAGATTTATTTATTTATGCATACAAGCACTGGGGTACAGGCCAGAGGTGTGGGGGTGGTGAGAGAATCCACCAGACAGAGCAGGATGCAGAACAGGCAGATCAACAGAGGCACACTGCTGAGGAGAGCAGGGGCACAGCAGGAGAGGTCTGCTGCACCATGTGGGTCCCCTCCTCTGCCAGGGGCAGGGATTGAACTCATGCTGCAGTGGCTGTGGTTTGCTTCATAGTGCGTTGCTTAACCCACTGCACCACCAGGGTGGCCCCGCAACTAGTAATTCTTGGTTTGTTCTTACTACAAGTTGTAGTGAAGAATGCAGTGGACTGCATGTACAGTTGAGTGCTGCTGTCTTGATTCGCGCTAAGCTGTCTCACCATTTCTTGTGCTGTTAACACAGTGGGAAAGCCAAATCATATGGTGTCTTACTTAGTATTATTATGGAAATAATTTTAACAATGTGGACCATTTGAAGGGATCTTAAGGATCCCCAGGAATTATGTAGTACACTTTGAAAACTGCTGTATTGATGTATATATATTTTAATGCTATAACCACATTATAGGGAATTGAAAAAGTAGTGAAAGCTGAAAGTGAGTAATGCTGCTGTCACTTTGGTGTAGTTCCTCCTAATCTCTTTAAGAACAGGCTTTTCATGATATTAAACTGTTCTACTTTAAAATTCTGGAGTAAGGCAGGCTAACTAATCTCATCCTTTTAGGGATTGAATCATTAGACATTATAACGAACAGAATATCAAGTCTATTAAGTCGGTTTTAATGTTGATAGGTAGCTGCTGAGACTGCAGTGTGAGGGGTTCATAGGGAAAAGGTTCCAAGGGTGAAGTAGATTTGTTTTCCTTAGACTTGGGAAGAGATATGAATGCATCATAACTTGCTCTTTGTACTTTTTCAGTCTAAAATTGATAGTTTTCATCAAATTTGAAAATTTTTCATTTACTAGTTCTTAAAAAATTAATTTTGTTCCCAGCTCCTTCAAAAGTACACCATTTGAAGGCCTCCCTGGTGGCACAAGGGGTTAAGGTGCCTCCCTGGTGGCACAAGGGGTTAAGGCACAAGCATGATGGAGCTATGCCCAGCCACTGCAGCACAAGTTTGATCCCAGGCCAGGGTGGTGACCTGCATGGCGTGGCAGACCTCTCCTGCCTCGCCCACTGCTCCCCTCAGCCAAAAAAAAAAAAAGTGCACCATTTGATATTGTCCAGGTATCCTATGCCACCGATGCTTTTGTTCGTTTTTCCCCAGTGTTTTGAGTAGTTTGTTATTCAGTTTTCAAATTAATCTTTTTCCTGCAGTAGTTAATCTTTTAATAATCCCTTTCATTTTAGTTCTCATTTCTAGAAATTTGATTTGTCTTTTTTAACAATATCTTCCATGTTCTTAATATATGCTTCTCTACCTTTTTGTACATACGCTGTACAGTTAGTAAAAACCATTTTGCCGTTTGTCTCTCAATTCTGTCATCTGTGCCCACCGTGGATTTAATTCTATTGATTTATTTTTATACTCAGTAAAAGTCTTATTGTCTTGCTTCACTCCATGCTTGGTAATTTTTTTATTGGATGCCAGACACTGTTAATCTCACCTTGTACCTCTTGGATACTTTTGTGTTCTTATAAAAACTCTTGAGTTTTGTGTGGGGCCCAGCTAAATTACTTGGAATAATTTGATTTCTTTAAACTTTGCTAGGCAAAACCAAAACAACTTTGAATATAGGACTAATTCTCCATCCTTCCCATGCTCCCTGAATTAGAAGATGCCCACTTCCCCATGTGAGAACTGGGGACTGTCCCCTCTCCTTTCAGTGGTTCTATTCCCAGGCTCAGGTATTTTCCTGAAGACTTGGAAGGTCCCCTCTATAGCTCTCCAGAGCTTATACTCTCTATACAGCTCTCTCCTCTGTTGTACTTTGCATTGGGAGCTCTAGCTGCTATGGCTTCCCCAGAGCCCAGTTCAGTCTTCTTGATTCAGAGATTTAGAGAGATTCCCCCTCCCAGTGCTGAGACCGGAAAACTCCAGGCAAACTCCAGGCATTCAGTCACGCTGTCACAGGGCTCAGTGCAGTTGCTTCCCCTCCCTCAGGGATCCTGATCCTCTGCTGCCTGATGTCCAGTGTCTGGAAACCATTATAATGTTTTGTCCAATTTTTTCAGTTCTTCTTTAGTGGGAGGGTAAATCCAGTCCCTGCAATTCCATCTTGACTAAAAGCAGAAGTCTCAATATAAAATTTATTTTGAAATTTCCCCAAATTCATATGCACTTAATATTTATCATGTGCTCGCTGAATGCCTAAATAGTTCAAAACCCAGTCCAGTCAGTCTTCTTCACTCACTCCCTCCCTCACCATGCGTATGAATTAAACACTTATTTATTTGCTACCACTTTATGTTCACTGTTGATCAGCATAAGCATGATCATTGTCTCTGTGTAAGAACAGTATTTTTCACTTTATAGATGTAGAAGCTGAGGCTCATTTAGGTTAATTTATCTAAGTACCTGTAGTTGGTAAATGCCAGAAAATGTGTGTTAACCATTACTTCACTTTAATGTCAAGGAATGGTGGCTGCTATTTTATTCCATATTACAGAAATAATCCCTTGGAGGCCATATTTCACATGTCATATGAAATAGTAAATGATACACTTGGAGAAGTTAAAGCATGTTATTAGGCATCTTTTCTGAACACAAAAATATTCAATAATGTTTTGCCACAGAATTACATATTTGCATTAGCAAGAGAATTTCACTTAACATTTCTAATAGGACATACTTTTGATTCTGCAGATAGAGAGCATATGAAAATGTCCTTTTTGACTCCTCTCAAAGAATCAGTTATAACTTTTATAAAACCAAAGCATTATAGAAAAGTAGGCAGTGAATGTCAACTGGGATGTGCAAAGGCTTTTTCTAATCACTTTGCTCTAATAGTGCCAACCAAGACTTGCTCTAAAGCCATAATACTTGTGAAGTCTACAACTGCATTTAAATTAGAACATCTTAAAGAACAAGCTCAAAAGCTGGCTGCTAGAATGTCTTTTTTGCCAGGCCTTAGTATACAAAGCAGCAAATGTTTGCTGGAGGTACCTAGTAGTATCCAAGTGTTAGAAGCTCTGTGACATTTACTCCTGGCAACTATCTTTTACTTCCTGTGTATTGAACCTGAAATATGTTTCCTTCAGAAAGCTTAAGCCTAACATATTAATTTGTTGAAGAGATGGAATAAAAGTCTTTGGTAGCATTTTTCTTTCCTTTCTTTGTTTAGACCCTCCCCCTTCCCCTTTTACATGCAAAACACTCATCCAGTTTAGTTTCTAAAAATATAATCTACATGGCTGAATTCAAGTTTAAGCATGCAGAGTCACTATTTCTCAACTTGTTTCACTGTTACTTTTATGGTGCTTTTTTTTTTCCAGATTATTTACAATTGAAATAATTAGTTGAATATTTTACTTTCCTTGTAAAATTGAGCCAGACAATAAACAATCCCTTTTATTCCCCTGTTCTATCTAAAGAGCATGATTTAAAAGCCACTTAGGAAAGAAAATCTTCTACTGTTGTTTCTGCTAACAGTGAGCTACATTTTCTTAGCATGAACTTTTGTGTAGGGCTCTTTAGGCCTATAAAGTCACTAGATGAAGGTTTTATGGATTAGGCCTAGCTTGCAGATCCTGACCAAGGAAGGCACTGCCTCTATGGCACAATTTCTCAGTTATTTTCACTGATGGCACATTTCCTGCCAGTGAACACGCAGTATTGAGCAGTGAGGTGAAGAGAGTGTAGAATTAAGCGTTGAGTGCAGAGACTGCATATGTAAGTTGGGTCATTTAGATTGGACTTCTCTACTATTTGCTGCCCTTGTGGTCTTAGACAAGTTACTTGCCTTTGCCTCAGATATCTCATTTAGTAGGTATCTCATTTAAAAACATTTTTGTAGGCATATAATCCCTGGTTCCCAAAACGCAGGGCCTAGGTTTTCTGTTTGTTTAATTCAAGAGTTATACACTCACTGAAAAATTATGGGAAGGAGAAATGTCACATCCCATCCCCTGAGTTATAAATATAAATATCTATATGAATTATGCATTAAAAGATGGTTAAATAGTAAATTTTATGTTTTACTACAATTAAAAAGTAACTATAATTCAAAGGCTATTGAAATTTCCTTTATGCAAGTGTTCATATAGCAGAAGTAATTTTGAGAACTTGCTTACAGTAGATTCTAGGTGAACATCAGGCTGGAATTCATAGGTAGAACGATGAACAGGTTCACAGACCCCCCCCTTCTCTTGGTGTCCTCTGGAGAGCAGTGATTATTAGATTAGGGCACAGCTGAATCTGCCATGAGACTGGGCTCCCAAAAAGAGACTCTATCTCTCCAACCCACCCCTGCACACTTTCTTTTTATGGGTGTGTGTGTAATGAGTGAGGATAAAGAGTATGAGTATGAGTTTTGGTGCTACCTATTTATAAGAGTTACTGAGAACCATCTGCCTGTTCCCTAGAGATAGTGGAGGCCCTTGGGAAAATGTTAGGAGAAATCCCTTCTGTCAGAGAGAACGACCCCCAAGATCTAGTTATCTCATTGCCAAATAACCCAGAAAGAATAAAGCCAGTTAGGAGTCAAATGCAGTAATCCAGGTGAGATGGTAGTAGCTTGGACTAAAGTGATAACTAGACTGTGGTGGAGATAAAAGTCATTGGCACTTAAATAATCATATGGGCTTTTTTCTGTCCTCCATTCTTGAGGTAATTTATGTTAATTTATAAAGTTAAACTATTTTTGTATTGCTTGGATAAATTCTAGTTTGTATAGATATATATGTATTTGACACTGAGATGTAATATTACATTGTGTAACAGAGGTACATAAATATATACATATATAATTTTTATTTATTTTTAAAGATTTATTTATTTATGCATACAAGACCTGGGGTACAGGCCAGAGGTGCAGTCAGTGAGAGTATTCACTAGAGACAGAGTGGGGAGCAGAACAGGCAGATTGACTGAAATACACTGCTGAGGGGAGCGGCCATGGAGGCAGGAGAGGTCTGCTGCACCTTGTGGGTTACCTCCTTGGCCAGAGGCGGGATGGAACTTGAACTGCATTGGCTGTGGTTTGCTTCATAGTGTGGTGCTTAACCCATTGCGCCACCAGGGAGGCCCAACATATATAATTTTTAAATGTTTTACTGGATTCTAGTTAATAACCTGGAATTTTTTCATCTCTGTTGGTAAGTAAAATTGGCATATAATTTTCTCTCATGATCTTTGATTATGGAAATAACCAGAATGAGTTAGTTCTCCATCTATATTTGTGAACAGTTTGAAGAGATACGAATTATTATTTTTTTTAAAGATTTATTTATTTATGCATACAAGCACTGGGGTACAGGCCAGAGGTGTGTGTGTGGGGGGTGAGGATTCACCATAGACAGAGCGGAGAGCAGAACAGGCAGATCAATGGAAGTACACTGCTGAAGGGAGCAGCGGGCACAGCAGGAGAGGTCTGCTGTACCATGTGGGTCCCCTCCCTGGCCGGCAGCAGGGATTGAACTTGTGCTGCAGTGGCTGCGGTTTACCCCACAGTGCGTTGCTTAACCCACTGCGTCACCAGGGAGGCCCCAAGAATTAGTTTTTAAGGAGACTATATAGCAAAAATTCTGTAATACGTTCATGGTCCCAACACATGTGCTTGCATGCACACACATGCACATACACGCGTGTGTGACTATGCCTTTGTGTTAGGGCTGGGATACTCTGTTTAATGGTTGTTGTTTTACTCAGAGTTTGAAATAGTCACTGTCTTGTAAATTTGTAAGTTTTAAGACTATAGTAGTCACTCAGTATTTATGGAATGAATAAATTAGTGACTATTCTTGGAATAGAGTTCATTGTTTTCTCTTATTATCTTTCATATTTTTAGCTAGGGCTCTTATTTTGTTAGTGTGTGCGTTCTGAAAATGTTTACTGATTCATCATGACAGATTTAAATTGGCATATTTATGTAGCTTTTAAATTTCATGTATTCTACTTAAGATACATTTGTGATTCCCCCCCCCTCAGTCTACTATTTTTATGCTTTATCTTCCCTATTCATGAATATGCCTCTGCCATTTTAAAAATACACTGACATTTTATCATATGTATTTTAATGTACTTAATTTAGTGAGCATAGTAAATATTGCTTACTTTTGTATAGTAGCTCAAATATATAAGTTCTTTTTATATTTTTCTGTTGGGAAATATGATATAAATCACTGAGTGGGTCTTTGAGCCTAAAATTTGAGAATCTTTTGAAGAAGTGCTAAAATGCTGTGATTTCATCAAGTCTATATAAAAGACAAAAACAGATTGCATCTTAAAGAGGTGATATTAATTTCTGCCTTATGTGAGAACAACTGAAAAATTAGTATGATTTTCTTACAAATATAGCTAACTTGGGACATTGCCCAGTATTTCCAGAAACTGCTCACATGGGAATTTTTCTGCTTTTTATAAGAGAAACCTGCCACTGCTGCTCTTTTCTGTCCTTCTGTCTCCATTTTGCCTACCTGCCCCTTCTCCCCACCTTAAAGGGAAACATTTCAAGACTTTTCAAAATCTTTTTTTAGTTTTTTCTAAAACTAGTTTTTTTTAAAAAGATTTATTTATTTATGCATACAAGCACTGGGGTACAGGCCAGAGGTGTGGGGGGTGGGTGAGAGGACTCACCACAGAGAGCGGGGAGAGAACAGGCAGGAATCACCGGACAGAGTGGGGAGCAGAACTGTCAGACTGACTGAAACACACTGCTGAGGGGAGCAGCGGGCACAGCAGGAGAGGTCTGCCGAGCCATGTGGGGCCCCTCCCTGGCTGGTGGCGGGGATCGAACTTGTGCTTCAGTTTGCTTCATAGTGCGTTGCTTAACCCACTGCGCCACCAGGGAGGCCCCCTCTTTAGTTTTTTTTATTGAGAAGTAACAGTTACACATAACAGAATATTGATATGATTTTAAAAACCTCAATTTCATTTTATTGTTCTGTGTGAGGAAATTGACAGTGTCAACAACCTTATACACATTCTTCACAAATCTATAGCCTTATCTCCTACCTCTTTCCCAAGCCACCTGCCTGACTATGCCATAGTAATATAATCTCTCGGGAACATCTCACACTCAACGTGTCTGAACATAGACTATGTACTCTTGATTGGCAAACCCTCTTCCTCTTCTGTGTTCCCTAACAGGGTAGTGTTATGTAATGAACACGGCCTACTAGTATAGATTCTCAGCTTAACTCTTCATATAGGTTTTTCCATCTACAATAGTGAAATCTATCTTAAAGGATTGTGAGAATTACATAAAATACAGTCTTTCAAAAATTACTAGGCTTTTGTTAACATTATTTTAAAGACCCTGTTCCCAGTTGCTCATACTCAGTGCTGAGTTTAGTTTCATCATCTCTTCTCTCCTATTGAGTCATATTGTCTTCTTGATTTTACTTTGCAGTCTCTCTCAAATCTGTATTGTTTTACTCAGGCCGGCCCCCATTACCTTTCTATGACAATACTTTCCTAACTGATACTGCTCCTTTTGCCATTTCCCCCCTAATTCATCTTGCATACAGCTGTCATTTGTGAACTTAACACATTTAGGTGCCCTTCCCCAGTTCTTCCCGCCACATTTGCATTTCTCTCACACTGTTAAATAGTGTTAAATCTCTACATCTTAAGACCTGTCAATGCTTTCAGTTTTATCACATGCTACTATGATTCTACATTCTGGCCATGTCAATCTCATTTGCCAGGCGCTGAGCTCTTTTCTTGTTGTCATCATTTCCTTGACCTACAGTCCCTTTCCCTTCCCCTGTTGCCTATTGAAATCTCATCCATTCTTTAAAGTCCAAGAAACCTCCTAAATTGTAGTAGTTTAAATTAGTGATTCTCTCACCTATACTCTTGTGGCACTTGAATATTACTCTAGTACTCACAAAATAGTACCTCAGTTTGCAAGTATCCTTTGATAACTGTTAGGTCCAGGATAACTGTTTTCCTTTCTCTGACATTGTCTTCATTTATAGTCTCTTAATAAAATTATGTTAGATATGATAAAACACTATTAACTAAATAACTTAAATACTAATACCAGTGTTGTATAGAATCTTGAACTTGAGAAAGGTTGTTTTTCATGGAAATACATACTGAAAACAGTGGTAGTGAGGATTTCTCTGGTTTTGATCCTTCTGAGCAGTCCTAGATTTTAAAAAAAAGGAAATTCCAATTTCTTTCCCAAATTTTGATACTAGCAAAGTTCAGTAGCTAATTGTATTTGTTCAGACTATGTGTTTAAGTGGCTTAAATGGCTGATATGTCACATGCTCAGGAGTTAAATAATTAATAACTGATAGACTTTCTATACATTTAATTAGATTCTGTCCCTACAATATGTGTTTGTCTGTGTAATTACACATATTAAAATTTATTTTTCAAGTTCATGGGATAAGACTTCTAAAAGGTGCTTGGTAGTTTTTCTCATTTGTTGAGGGGAAGACATGAAATGTTTTGAAATTTTTGCATTATATTACTGATGTGTTTGTATATTCTTTTTTTTTTTTAAAAAAGATTTATTTGTTTATGCATACAAGAGCTGGGGTACAGGCCAGAGTCACCAGAGGTGAGAGGATTCACCAGAGACAGAGGGGAGCAGAACAGGCTGACTGAAACACACTGCTAAGGGCAGTAGTGGGCGAGGCAGGAGAATTCTGCTATGCCATGTGGGTTCCCTCCCTGGATGGTGGCAGGGATCGAACTCGGATTGCAGTGGCTGCGGTTTGCTTCACAGTGCATTGCTCAACCCGCTGCGCCACCAGGGAGGCCTGTGTTTGTATATTCTTTAAGGAAATGTATAGAGAAATAGTAATCATTTCTCAGGGTTATTAGCTATGGGCAAATGCTCTCTCTCTCTCTTTTTTTTAAAAGATTTATTTATTTATGCATACAAGAGCTGGGGTACAGGCCAGAGTCCAGGGAGGTGAGAGGATTCACCAGACAGAGTGGGGAGCAGAACAGGCAGACTGACTGAAACACACTGCCGAGGGCAGCAGCGGGCGAGGCAGGAGAGGTCTGCTACGCCATGTGGGTTCCCTCCCTGGCCACCGGCAGGGATCAAACTCTTGCTGCAGTGGCTGCGGTTTGCTTCACAGTGTGTTGCTTAACCCACTGCGCCACCAGGGAGGCCCCAGCAAATACTCTTGTATATGTCTTTCACAACATGGGTTGAGTAAATTCAAAGGTTGTTTTGAAACAGAGGAGTCTGATTCTTGAATTATTTAGAAAGCTATGGTAGTACCATAAATTAATGTAGCTTAATGAACACTTGCAAAGTATTTGCAATGATTTTAAGCTATTTTTTCCCCCAGAGTTCTCTTCAATTGTGTATTCTTCAAAGAAACTGTATCACATAATCATTTAAAAATATTTAGGGGCCTCCCTGGTGGCACAGGAGTTAAAGTTTCTGCGCTGTTAAGCTATTGCCAACACTGGGCATGAGTTCAAGTCCCAACCAGGAAGCTAACACACATGGTGCAGCAAGACCTCTCCTGCCTCACCTGCTGCTCTCCTTAGCAGTGTGTTTCAATAAATCTACCAGTTCTGCTCTCCACTCTGTCTCTGGTGAATCCTCTCACTCCCCACACCTCTAGCCTAGACCCCAGTTCTTGTATACATAAATAAAATAAGTCTTAAAAAAGTATTGACTCTAATATAAGTGATCTGTTTTGCATGAATTAGTGTAGTAACTAACTGTGGAAAAGCTATGATATTTACTCACTGCCTTAACTGTGTGGTCAGTTAACATCACCAGTGATGTCATGTGGACATCATATATCCCCCATTTGACATGCTTCTGTGGTATAGTGTCCATAGACTCTTAACGTCAGTCAAAATATGAGAAGAACATCAGCTGAACACAAATTGAAGGACATACTGTAAAATATCTCATCAGTACTCATCAAAAATGTTAAGGTTAGGTAAAACAAGGCAAGACTAAGAAACTTTCACAAACCAGAGGTAAATAAGACTCTAACAGACAAATGTAATACAGTATTCCTTGGCTCCTGGAACAGATTAGGATATTAATGGAAAAAACTAGTGAAACCTGAATGAAGTCTGGGATTTAATTAATAGTACTATACTGAAATTGGTTTCTTAGTTTTGACAAATGTACTGTAATGATACAAGATGGTAATAGTAAGGAAAAGTTAAGCTGAATGAGAGGTATATGAGGATGCTCTGTATTATTTTTACAACTTTTCTCAATATCTAAAATTGCAAAATAGAGTTTATTTTAAAAATAAATAATGCTCTCCCATTCAGTTCTACAAATTTATTGAATGTCTGCTAATTTCAAGGCAGTATGCTCACTAGTGCAGGAGATAAAAAGTGTAAGACACCTTCCATGCCCCTACACTTAAGTAGTTATCATCCAGTCAGGGAATAAGACAACTAATACAAAGTAGACATGAGGAAGCCTGTACAAAGTATGAGAAAGATGCTATGGGGAGGAAGGTATTAAATTAGAGAGTAGACATTAAATTAAGACTGGTGAGTCTCCTTCAACCCATATCCCCTGCATTCACACCAAGGAGATAACATTGAAATAAACTTTGAATGGGTGGGATTTCAGTAGTCATAATCATTGGAAAGGAAATCTGTGTCAAAGCAATGGACTCAGACTCTTGATTCAGAAAAACCTGCTCTGCCACTTATTAGCGCTGTTAACTCTTGATTCAGAAAATCCTACTCTGCCACTTACTATTTAATGTCACCAAATCTTTGTTCCTCATTTGTAAAATGGGATTAATAATTTCTGTTTCAAAGCATTGAGAATTAATGTAGTTTAGCAAAGGATCTGATACATAGTAAGCTCTTAATCTTAACTATTAGAGATGGAGAGAAGCATAAATAGCTGATAACAACATCACGGGAGGCCTGGGCCCTGGAAAGTATAAAATTTGGGGGGAATTACTGAGTATCATAGTGTATGTTTAGAAAGGTGTTTCAAGAGCCATATTGTGTATGTTTTGATTTATAAGTTAAAAGTTGCAACTTTTCGGGTGGTTATTGGTAAGTCATTGAAGATTTTCATGTAGGGAAATAGGAAATTGAGTGTTTTAAGAACAATTTGATATGAGGGAAATGTTAGATTTTTATGTGGGTTGGCTGCCATTTATTTGATCAATTAGATTAATGTCCCCTTAGCTTTAGAATGTTATGAAATAGCTCAGAATGCTCTTGGATGATTAAAGTATGATTGTAATCTGTTCCCACATAATTTGGGGGTCTTAAAGGCACGACCATGAGTATTATATGAAATATATTTAATACGTGTTTTGTAAAAAAGGTCATTGATATTTTTAGATATATTGGTCTAGAATGCCTTTCGTAGGTGATGATTTTGGTTTTGCACTTTTTTTTTTCAGCAGTTTAAGCAGATAAGAGTTAAACAGTACTTCATTGACTTCCTGTGAAACTTTGTTGAAAGAAGTTCCGTTGTATCTATTTTTAAAGCTGATTACTGTGAGCAGAGGATGCTGCTATTGCGTTATAAATGTCATCTCAGTATGTCCTCACTCAGCATTCTTTGGATGACACTAGTGTTTACTTATCAGACTTTTTGAGTTTAATGAATTGGAAACATAGCACAGTAATCATACCATACACAGAAATGATACCAGAAGAATTAATTTATCGTTCTCTATATGGGTTCTTCAGCCCACACCATGACTGAATGGCAAAAAATGGGTTATAGTGTGACCTCGTTTTGGGAATATTTTACAACTTCATAGTGATATTGTATAATACTGTGTAGTTTGTTAACCATTGTATTAAAGGTATTAATCATTGTTAATTTTTACTTACTGGGAAATACAGGATCATTTGGTCTACAAATACTATTAAATGGTTTTCAGTCTAAATTATTGGAGTTTTCCCCAGTTTCAAAATAGGAAAATTTTCAGTCTTACAAAAAAATTTAAAGAATTTTATAGCAATCATGTGCCTATCACCTAGATTCTGTAATTAAGTTGTCTTTTTAAAAAGGGAAGTTCTGCTTTCTTCTCTTTTTAAAAATTGAACTTCCAGTCTTTGAACTATTTTCACATGAGAGAAGTATTTTGAAATTCCTATGATGATATTGTTAAAAATATTTATTTACGCATACAAAAACTGGGGTCTAGGCCAGAGGTATGGGAAGTAAGAGGATTCATCAGAGACAGAGCAGGGAGCAGAACAGGTGGATCTATTGAAATAGATCCACTGCTGAGGGGCTCATTGGGCGAGACAGGAGAGGTCTGCTGTGTCATAGGGGTTAGCTTCCTGGCCGGGGATCGAACTAATGCCCAGTGACTGGTGATAGCTTGATAGCGCAGAGACTTTAACCCCTGGGCCATTGGGGGGCCCTCCTGTGATGATTTTTTACATTTCTGTATTATTTCTTCAGAAATTATAAAATTCTTCTAATAAAACAATTCACTACATGTTCTGAGATTTAGCAAGTCCCTAGTGTGAGAGTAGATGATTTTATTTTAGTTATGTGATAAACTGGATTAGTTTTCAAACCCCTATTTTTCAGATGAGTAACTACTCATTTAAATTCCACAAGGCATGTAAGTTCTTCTAAATTCTTTGCAAGCCGAAGCTTACTTGGTATATGGTATATGTTATGTATTTTTGTATAGAATAATGGGGATGTAGGCCTGAGCTGCAGGGGATGGGGAGGAGGGTGAGAGCATTCACCAGCAACAGAGTAGGGAGCAAAACAGTTAACAGATTTACTGAAATACACTGCTAAACGGAGCAGCAGGTTAGATAGGAGAGGTCTCTTGCGCCGTATGTAGGTTAGCTCCCTGGCCGGGGAGTAAACGCAGGTGGTAAGTGGTGATAGTGCTGAGATGGAACCCGTAGGCCACCGGACCCCACAAACAGAAGCTTTGAAAATTTATTTCTTGATAAGAATTTTTTTCAGTCATGTAAAGGTAAGCACTAGCTTATTTTATGCTTTTCTTCAACCCTCTTACGAAATTAAACTACTATAGTGAAGATTTCAAATCAGTAGTATAGTATAAATTCATACATTTTTATAGATGAGATGAGATCTATAAAAGTAATTGGTTCTTATGTTACATTGGAGGTACTGGAGGCTCACAGACCTTAAAGAACTTTCCAAGGACATAGTGAGCTAATGGGTAGCCAGGAAATGCATTTAGAGCGCTATTCTTCTTTGCTATTATCATATATATGTTCAGGCACTCCTCTGTAGAGAGAATAAATAAAGTATACTTGTCAAAGGATTTGTTGGTTAAAATGGAGTTTAAAAAAATTTAAGTGTGAATATATTAGTAAAACATTAGATTGTTTTGGAAGTCATTTGATTTTTTTTTTTAGAGCACCTCAATCTGTTTGTATTTATTTTTCAACAACCTTTTTCTTCTTCTTTTTAAAAGATTTATTTATTTATGCATACAAGAATTGGGACATAGGCCGGAGGTGCAGGAGGTGAGAGGATTCAGCAGAGAGAGTGGGGAGCAGAACAGACAGATGGACTGACACACACTGCTCAGGGGAGCAGTGGATGAGACAGGAGAGGTCTGCCACTCCATGTGGGTCACCTCCCTGGCCAGGACCAGGGATTGAACTGCTGCAGTGGCTGCAGTTTGCTTCATAGTGTGTTGCTTAACCCACTGCGCCACCAGTGAGGCCCCCAACCTTTTTCTTCTTAGCTGTTATTATACTTTTAAGGATTAACTTATCTTTCCATACTATGTACTTTCTTCCATTTCCTCTTTCTCTACAAACTACTTTATGTCCAAGAGTTCCAAAAGAGTTTGTTTTTCTGTACTTGTTTTGTACAGAATACTTGTTTTTGAAGTATTCTGTGTACTTGAGGAGCTTTATTTGAGTTTTCTGTTTATCTCATATTCAAATAAAGACTAATTTTTAACTCTGTCTTGCTTGCTCTATTAATATAGTGAATCCGATTCTTGTTAAGTTGTATTTATCTTTCACTTTTGAAGTGGATGTAATTGCTCATTTAATTTTTAGTATGCTATGTATTAGTGACATGTAAGTTTTAGTCCCTTTTAGCTGAGGTTATACTCAGAAGAACATATACCATTTGTTCCTCACTATAGAGGAATATTGGCTTTTTGAGTAGGACCTAAAGTAAGGGCAGAGAACTGACACCAGCCTTTAACTTAACAAAATTGACCAAACATACCGAATCAGCATTTGATTATGAGGAAGTTGTAAGAGAAGAGGAAAATGGATGCTATGGAGATTGGCTTTTATTTAGGTTTATATGCTTAAAGATAGTACAGATAACCTCCTTCAAGTACTGAGTTGAATAAAAACCTGTACTTGCTACTAATGGAACTTACAGAAAAGTTTTGTCTTCATGGCATTAATAAAAATTGGACAGTTGTGTTTTTTTGTGGGTTTTTGGAGAATTGTTGGAACATTATGTGTGAATTGAATTAACTACTGACATAATTTTGCTTACCCTTAATAAGCCTGTGTATCCATCATGCCTCATTGTTACACGTTTACACATTTAGACACATTCTGCTTATTAAATTTCTCCTAAGCATACTGGTAGACACTGAACTTTAAGCCTAATGCCTTAAAATATTACTGAAAAAATTTTCAACTCAGGTCAGTTATAGAATGCTCTGACCATGAGCTTTTATAGATTGTTTATTTTCTTTTAAGAAGTGTGTTGCACATCTGTAGTGGTTTTGCAGAATATA
Source organism: Galemys pyrenaicus (assembly GCA_019455555.1). Lineage (NCBI taxonomy): Eukaryota > Metazoa > Chordata > Mammalia > Eulipotyphla > Talpidae > Galemys > Galemys pyrenaicus. The sequence continues at coordinate 3,677,632 of JAGFMF010011443.1, forward strand.
AGCTGGGTGTTTGTGTGTGTGTGTGTGTGTGTGTGTTTTGAGGAGGTGCAACCTTTGAGTCTAGTAAAGTGTCTTAAATTGATTTTCAGTAACTATTTCAGTCAGCGCTTAGAACTGCTCTTAGGTTTCTGGTGCCATTATTTCCTTGTGGTCAATAACTTCGCCTTTTTTGTGGCTTACTTCAAAAATTAAAAAAGCTTTCTGTCCATTATTATTTTAGTATGTGTATTTTATCTCTCATCCATCATAGCGCTGTATACTTGGCAGGTTGTCAGTGGAAATTTTTTGAAGAGTCAAAGATGTCGACATGACCTGGTCATCACAAGACTCACTTCCTGTCTTCACTTCAGACTTAATTTAAAAATTGACACTCAGGTTCCTAAGACCACCGTCTCTGAAACAGCCACCCTAATGTGATTTTTCCTCTCTTGCTCTGCTCTGGTTTTTTCCCCAAAACATTTTCTCCCACCACTTGATTACTCTCCCATAGGAATATAAATGCCATAAAATCAGGAATTTTGTTCATTGTGATACACATTCCTAGTGCCTAGCACACTCAAACACAGGCACTTACAGTAGGCACTCAAATATAATATTTGAAGATACAGTGAAGGTTACAAATTGTGCCAGCTGCCCAAATGGATATAAATACACATCGGAAATGAATTCAGCCCTCATGTACACAGATAACTACAGTACAAGATGGGTTCAGATGACATAAGAAAACTGCAGTGAAAATGCAGGGGGTATTTTAGAGGCTTATTACTTTCATCTGGCTTGTTAAGAAATTTAATCTGGGTCTTTCAAACTAGGGACTAGATAAGCAGAGCCTGAGAGGTAGGAAAGTGAATAGGGTATAGAATGTATACGAAAAGATGAAGTGTTCAGTTTGACTAAAATATACTAGTGAAGAACTAAGAAATAAGGTGTGTTAGAGCAGGTCAGTGCAAGTCTTTTTCTTTTTTTAAAAAGAGATTTTTTATTTATGCATACAAGAACTGGGGTACAGGCCAGAGGTTTGGGGTGGGGGTGGGGCAGTGAGAGAATTCACCAGAGACAGACTGGGGAGCAGGACAGGCAGATCAACTGAAATACACTGCTGAGGGGAGCAATGGGCGAGGCAGGAGAAGTCTGCCATGCCATTTTTGGGTCTCCTGCCTGGGATGTGCTTCCACAGTGGCTGTGGAAGCTCCACAGTGCGACGTTCAACCCCTTTGGCCCCCAGGGAGGCCCAGTGCAAGTCTTAAGGCTGAGTTTGGATTTTGTACCATTGTACAGTGGAAATTGTTCCTCCCTCCTCCTTTAAGGACAGTTACTATATATGGTGGTTGGACATGCATAAAAGAGAACTTGCATATAAAGGGACTCAAAGCAAGGTAGCAAGGAGTTATATTAGAATAATAAGATAATTTAAAGGTAGGATTGATAGCAAATGGTCAGCAAAATGACAGTTAGATACAGAGAATAAGTAAAATAGAAGAAGCCAAGGTGATTCAAGGTTTTGAACTTATGAGAAGATGATGTTATCATTAAAGAAATAGGGAATATGAAGAAAGAGAAGATTTGAGAAGTATTTGTTTAATTTTGAACATGTTGCTTTCAGGTACTAGCATTTGAAAGGAGAAATGTGGTAGGCAGTTGGGAAGCTACCAAAGCCTGATGTTTTGAAATCTTTTGCAGATAGTTTTTGAAAACTTGAGATTGCAAAGGAAGAGCCAGGAAAGAGCATGGAGAAAGAGAAGACAATAACAGAAAGCAAATTCTGGGACTTAGCTATTAAGAAAATGGAAGAAAAGCCAAAGAAAGAATAAAAACAAGTAGGAGAAGCAAGGGAACACCCTGGAAGAAACCGAGGAAAGATATTTTCAGGAAGATAACACGATTCAAACCTGTTTCTTCCAGAAAGAGCTCTCTTGTAACCTCAGGAGTGTGATATGTATTTTGGTTACATTATTCTGCTATACCTTTTAGCATAGATTCTACATATGGTAGGTTCTCAACTACCATATCTTAAAGGGACAGTGGACGTTAAGGATTAACATTTGGCAATGTTATGTGAATGTTGAGGTTCATTTCACTGTGAATGAAGTCCTGTGTCCTGAAGACTTGAAAGTGAAGTCATTAGGATAATTTGTTCTTTGCAAATTTTCTACCAAATTTTCTATTCATAAAACTATTTGTAAATTTTCTATTAATAAAACTTAATATGTTGCAGATTCCCTTTGTGATATATCCTTGATCTCTTTTTGTTTCCTTTTTGGTAAAATAGTAAAAGTCCTAGCCAGCAATAATTGAAGGATCTCAAGTGCAAGGAGGAAAATGGTTAACATAGTTTAGGGATTGGATATGTGCTTGTGTTTTTATTCACTAGCTAATTATAGCATTTAGATTGTTTTAGACTGTTGTCAAGGAATATTAATTTTATGGTTTTTGTAGGTGCTCTGAGAAAACGAATAGGAATCTAGAAAGAATAACTTGTTACAAGTGCAAGAAGACAAATATTTTTTTAAAACGAAGCTGAGTTGTTGAAAAACTGACCGGAAAGATTTCAGCAGCATTTTGCAGAAGAGTTAAGGCTGTGAAAGACTTGGTTACTTTGGTGCATCATTTCCAGGAAAATGAGGATGGTATCGATAGTGGTCAGTATAGCATAAGAAAAGAAAAATAGTATCTGTGTTGAAGAAAATTTTTAGGCAAGCATAGTTGATCAGGAGTTGACTTGAAATTTTTTAGTTCATTTGTATGACAATAGACTTTTGAATACAAAAATACTAATTGTTGAGGCAAGGAACAATAGACAAACCTAATTAGTAGGTGGTTTGATGTAAAGCAGTGTCTAAACAGCTTTATTTTGTTTTGTGTAACAATACTATTAAAAATAACAAATATACTCTGATTAAAGTACACACCTAAAAGTACAGACATAATTTGGTGTGTTATATTGGTACAGTGTTGGTACTTTATAATCCCTCTATTAAACAGAGGTTATTAGACTAAAGTTAACTAGTTGTTAAAAACAGAGTAATAGTGTATACACTTACGGTGAAATTTTTATGTGATTTGGATGTTAGCATTTCCTTTTTGGTAAAGGAAAAGGAGTAGTTTTTGTAAAACTTTACCTCTTTTAAGGCCTGATGAGCTCATGAAAATATTTATTATGTTTGGATATTTAAATAGTTCTTATTGAGAATTTTAATTTTTAAAACCTGGGTGAGTTATATAATATTTTTAAAATTCAGAATAGTTTATGTAAAGCAGGAAATATATTTTTCCTTTCTAACATTTCTTTTGTGAGTGGTAGCAGTTTACCAATTCTTGCATTTATTTATTTTTTATTTTAGTGTTTTTATTTATTTATTTTATATATATATATATTTTAACATCATTTTTCCTTTTTGTGCCGTGCATACTTTCTCCCTTTAGGTGTAGTTCCCACAGAATTCTCACCACCATTTCACCCGTGCACCACCCCATAGTCCCTGTGTGAGAACACGTTCCTTCCCCTGTTTTGATACTTCCCACACCCCCTCCTTTGCAGTGTCTCTGATTAATAGTTGCCTGTTAATTTTGTTTTTTTATTATAATTTTTTTCTCTCCAGACCCTTATTTGGTTCTAGTACATTCCTCCTATAAGTGAAACCATCCGATATTTTTCTTTTTCCTTCTGACTTATTTCACTGAGCATAATCCCTTCCAGCTCCATCCATGTTGCTGCGAATGACATGAGTTTATCTCTTTTGATTGCTAAGTAGTATTCCATTGTGTATATATACCACATCATTTTGAGCCAGTCATCTATTTTTGAGCATTTGGGTTGTTTCCATGTCTTACTTATTATAAATAGTGCTGCAGTAAATATAGGGGTGCAGGTATCCTTTTAAATTAATGTTTTTGTGTCCTTTAAGTAGATTCCTAGGAGTCCACATGACACTGCTGGGTCATGTGGAAGCTCCATGTTTAGTACTTTGAGGAACCTCCACCCAGCATTCCATAGTAATTGGACCAGTTTGTATTCCCACCACATTCTCGCCAATACTTGTTTCCGTCTTGCACTTATTTATTTGTCATATTCTCTTATTTGTCATAGTACAAGTAAATTTTTCTTACTATGCAACAGCAGTTTGAATGGAGGTAATAGTGGACCCAGTGAATATCAGTCTTCTTCCATATTTGTATCTTTTATAGGATGTTAGAGCAAAAACAGTTTCTGAAGCCCTTCTGAATAAAGATAATATGTTACAGATTATTTAATGTTGTCAATAGCTCTTTCCTTTTTTCTCTTCTTCCTCAGTTTTATGTATCTTTGACTAGTGTTGGCCAGAAAATATATTTGAAAAGGTTCTTTGAAAGTATATTATAATGTCATTAATTCCATACCTGGTATGGTGAAATCAGTGCCTTTAAAATAAGTTTTATGTGTTTAATTATTGCACTTCTGATCTTTTGTAGGCGAAACTTAACCAAACTGTCCCTGATATTCAGCCACATGTTGGCAGAACTAAAAGGAATCTTTCCAAGTGGTCTCTTTCAAGGTGACACATTTCGGATTACTAAAGCAGATGCTGCTGAATTTTGGAGGAAAGCTTTTGGGGAAAAGTAAGTTTCACAATAATAAATTTGAACTATGAAAAATTCAAGCTTATGTTGTAGGTTTTAAGTTTGTTTTTGGTTTTTTTTTTTTTAACTGAATGAAATACTTAAAACATTGGAAAACAGAAAAGTAATCCATGTGGGGCCTCCCTATAGCACAGGGGTTAAAGTGTCAGTGCTATCAAGCTGTTGCCAGTCACTGTAGCATGAGTTCAATCCCTGCCTGGAAGCTGACCCACATGATGCAGCAGACCTCTCCTGTCTTGCATGCTGCTCCCTTAAAGCAGTATATTTCAGTAGATCTGCTTGTTCTGCTTCCCACTATGTCTCTGTTGACTCCTCTTACTCTCCACATCTCTAACTTAGACCCCAGTTCTTGTATTCATAAATAAATGAAATAAATCTTAAATAAAAAAAGTAATATGTGTGTACCTATTTTCCTCATTTTGGTAACTAAGACACTGATACTGAGAGTTTTTTCTTTGGTCCTCTTTTTCTTGTATATAGCAACATTAAAAAAAAAAAAAAGCTTTGTAAATTCAGTTGAAACCTCAGCTCTTTGATTGAAACTGCTTCTCTTTCCCCATCAATTCTGCCATTAGTGAACATTTGTATTTCAAGTTATTTGTTATCACAAACAGTTCTCCAGTGATCAAAATCATGTTTGTTTTCATGTGTAAGAATTTTTCCAGAGTTATATCTATCTAGGAGTGAAATTGCTGAGTCAGTGGCTTTCATAACTCATGCTTTGCCCACTGTTGCCTAATTGCTTTCCAAAGTTGTTGTACCAGTTTATATTCCTGTAAGTGATGTACATGAATTCCAGCTTTACAACTTGGCTATAACATTAGTAATAAGAATTGGTATTGTATTTTGCCTTATATTCCTGATGACAAGGGAAACTGAGCTGCTTTTCACATTTAGGATCAGTAAAGATTCATATTCTGACTTGCCTGTTCCTATTCTTTTTTTTTTTTTTTTTAAAGATTTATTTATTTATGCATACAAGCACTGGGGTACAGGCCAGAGGTGGGGGGGTGAGAGGATTCACCAGAGAGAGCGGGGAGCAGAACAGGCAGATCAAC